>JAPXFQ010000482.1:0-364557 GCA_028564705.1 Apricaphanius iberus | reverse complement strand
CTGTTTTTTACAGCTTGCAATAAAACTCACCCCAGAGTTTTATGACTTAAAAGCTTACCTGCATAAACAATAGTGACAGACCCATTTTTACAACCATGCAAACTATATAAACAGTCTTTTACCTTCTGAATAATAAAAGTTTAAACCTTCTGCAGAATTACCACAACGCCTAATGTTATCCACTCAACACGAGCATTTACGCCCCGTTTAAGGTCGGTTTAAGGTCCCAGAGAGGAGGGGAATGCTGTTGAGTTGAATATTATCTGTGGAATATTATCTACGACCGAATCACACCAGTGCTGATATTTTGCACAACAGCCCAACCTTGAGAGTGATGTTGCTTTTATACAACAGTTCTCCAAGCACATTTTATTATTTAAAAAAGCAACAGCAGATTATGATTTGTTTAATCATTTATTTAGCTCTGCCTACACAAATGGTTCCAACTGGAAGGGAAAAAAAAGGTTGTTGCCAGGCAACACAAACATTTCCTACACACAAACATTTCAAATACAAACATTAGAACTCTCATATTTCTGAGTGATACTGTTTATAAAAAAGTTCCAGTGCTGTTGTACTCCAATATCAGCACTCTTGGAAAGTCTCTTGTCCAATCAAATTACTTGGTCAGAACTAACTGTTGTATAATCTATGACAACCATGACCAATTACAACAATGTAAATGGAAAATGGACTGAACTTATATAGTGATTTTCTAATCATACTGACCACTCAAAGCGCTTTACATTGAAGCCACATTCACCAATTCACACACCGACACCCAACATTGCTCGGTAGGACGATATTTTTTGGGGTTAAGTGCCTTGCCCAGGGGCACATCAACATGTGACTGGAGGAAGCTGGAATCGAACCTCCGACCCTCCGATTGCAAGCCAACTCTACTCTACCACTGAGCCAATGTGCACAATTAAATATTAAGAATTTTTCCCATCATCGCTTTCATAAACTTTACAAACACTAAATTTATCTAAACAGTGATAGTAACATGATAATTTATAGCGAACCCTCTCGTCATAACAAACATTACCAGTATTAGCAAATGCTGTAAGAAAATGTTCGACAATTTCGGGCTTGCTAACAAAATATGAACTGTCTCATGCGATAATAGATCATTTAAAAGTAAATATCATATCAAAATAACTTTCATGTAAGTGCTGAAAACATGCAAGCTGCTTACCTTCTCATTTCAGCCGGAGGAAGAGAAGAGGGACACAGCGCCTTCAGTTTAAAAGTGTAGGACGGTTATGTCATGTGACTTCCTTGGACTTTTTCAATACCATATTTTATTGTAATAATACTGTTTAATGTTGTGAAATTCTGGCACTTTTATTGTCTTGCTGTTGTTGTAGATATTAAATAAAAAGGTCAAAATCAAAGGACTGCTTATGGTAGTCAAAATTAATAATTTATGGAAAATTATTTTTACTCGGGGCACCACCTGATTCTATCAGGAAGTATTTTAATAGCCACATTTTTATATCATTCTCATAATTCTGAAGGAATTAATTCTTTAACGTCTATTTGTCATACACCTTGCAATATGAGTGTGTGTTGAACACTGTGACCCCCTATTGTGTGTTGAAAATTGTGACACTGTGGGTGCTGAGGGTGTGTTTGTTCCTCCATATCATCGGCACCCTGGGCGGGGTTGGCAAAAGGGCCTTTCTGTGTGGAGTTTGCATGTTCTCCCCGTGTTCCCTTGAGTAGCTAATGTGAGCTTCTCCCACAAAAACATGCACTAGTTCAGGGCTGTATACTGCTCCCTCCTAGCTGACCGGGACGACTGAAGGATTGGGGAGGAAATAATGTTATCCTTCCACGCACTACGTCCAGCTGCGGAATCCCCACCCCTTCGGGTGAAAAGAAGAGTTCATTACTCCTCAAAGCATGAAGGAGGCTTGACCTCAGCATAGGGCCCTCCTGGGGTTGATGTTGGGAGAGCAATGCCCAGGACTGGACTTAGGAACACTGGTTGATGAATAATGGGAAAAAACTGTAGGATAATAAAAATTAACAAAGAAAAATATTCAATCACTCAAACTAGTAATACAAAAACACACAACTGATTAAAATAAATGTATAGTTAAAATAAAGGACCACAAAAGATGAGTAATGTAATAAAATGAGAAACCATGGATTCTGATGTCAGTTCTAGATTAATTTGGACGCTTTAAGAGGCAAGGCTTGATCTGCAGATGCTGGGATGAGAGCTGAAATAGTTCCACTAATTTGATTAGTTCAACAAATCCAGCATCATTGATTGATATGTAAACTGATAAACGAAAATAAAATACTCTTTGGATAAAGAAATTGTTGTTAAAAAATTGTCTGGATAAGAGTAATTTAATCTTTGGAAGACTACTTAATTCATGAACTGGTCACCAAATTAAACAATTTAACTCCAGTATTTGATATAAAAATATAGTTCCAAACACGGCTGATAAGATTAGTTTCTGTTCTTAATCTTCTCTGAAACGATCATTATTTGAACATCTTTGATGGCTTGTGGAATTGATTGAATGCAGATCTGGGCCAAACACTAGGCCACCGGATGCTGTTTGGACCAGTTCTAGCATATTTCTTAAACATCAAACAAAGAAACTGAAGCTGTCTTCGGATAGAGCAGCTCAGATTGCAGGATTTAAAACGACTCTTGGTCGGAAAGTCTTTTAAAAACACTGATTAAAGTTTTAGGCCGAGAGGCCTCTATTACCCAAAGATAGCAGATGAGAACAATAGAACACCACAAAAAGGGAAAAACCTTTAAAATTAATTATCCTAACCAATTTCCCTCAGCCCAAACAGATCTTAGAACGATTAAGTCTCCGAGTTGCTGCGTGTCAGTGAGGGGTTTGGGGGAGGAGGTGATGTTAGCCTAGCGGCTAATAATGGCTCAGATCTGGTTAGCAGCAGTGAGAAGCTCCTGGCTTGCGGCTCCGTCGAGTTCCATATGGCTCTAGCTGCTTTGCGATCGGCCCCCGGCATCCACCTTTTACAGTACCTTTTTGGCAGCTTTCCAGAGCAGTAATTCTTATCGGCTCTGTGCCAGCGAATGAATGCGGCTTCTACTGGCTCTGGACCTCTGTCACATTTGGCTTCCAGCCGTTCAGTCTTGCAGCCTGTGGGCGGCCTGAATCTCAATAGGGGTTTTTGTTGGGCTCTGGGGATAAACAACGTTTTTGTTTATCAATGTTTAAGACTCACCTGGAGTGGTCTTTGGGTTCCTTTGGAGCAAGTTTCTGCCAGAAATTTGGTCCTTCCTTCCCTAGCAATGGAGGATGGATGGAGATCCTTTCTGTTGTTGCTCCCCGGCCAGAGGTCGACCCAGAAGGGAGAGTGGCAGGAAGGGGCGGTCCTATTTATAGGTTCACCTGGCCGACTTCCGGTGAAAGAGAGCAGCATAGCGCCCCCGATGGCTGTGTGTGACCTAACACTGTGATATTACCAACCTTTTTGTGATATTACAGCAGGTTTTAGATTACAGGTTATTACTGAAAATAAGAGTTAAATGCTGTAAAGAATGCTGTAGATTTTTCCAGTTATTCATTGTGATATTAAAGGGATACTTAATTACAACAAATTACTGTAAAATAATACAGTTGATTATTGTGAAATGCTGTCATTTCTAACAGTGTATGTTTAGCCGGCTTTCTAAACAAGCTCCAACACTGTGGGATGATGATGTCAAAAAAAATGAGACTCCGTAGTTGACGGGGCTATCAAAGGATTCACATCCAGCTGGCACAATGTGGAGGATAGCTATCAGGCTAATAGTGGCGGAAGCTTCTGACTTTGGACGTCGGTTCCCTCTGGCTTGACTACGTAGCGATCAGCTCTGGCACTTACTGGAACAATACCTTTCTGGAGCTCACGAGCTAAGGCATTCACCTCTTATCAGCTCTGTGGCGGTGAATGAATGCGACTTGTGGCTGGTTCACATGGGTCAGCTCCCAGATCCCCTCCCGGAGGTCTACAACTCAGGGGACATTTTGTCGGGCTTTGAGGATAAAAATAAAAATTCCTTGTTTATCAATGTTTAAGATTCGCCCGAACGGCTGTCTTTGAGTCCCTTGGAGTCAGTTTCACCCAGAAACTGGTGCTTTCCTTTGCCCGTGTAGGAAGGTGGTTGATTTGGTCTTTCCTGGTGTGAGCTGGCCATGACCCACTTTGAACAAGGGTGAACTTCTGGTGGAGCAGTTCCTTATACCAAAGAAATTCTAATAAAGTTCCACTCTAGTTCCATGTGAGGGCGGTTTCATGATGAGTGCAGAATTAATAGACGTCTATAGAGCAATACCCCTAAAAATCTACTTTTCCCAGGATATACATTCTTGTCCGGTAGTTTGAATATTTTTTTCGAAAGTAGATACAAAAAAATGACATTTTGCTGGGTGTTAGATTTTTTAGAGTCACTTATTTGCTTTAAAAAAGTACTTTAAATTGTCAATGACGTCATACATATTGTACGAACAGAGATACTGCTTTACGGCAGTCCTTGTTTTTCCTTTTAAACTTCACACTACATCAATCAAACTCAATCACTCAAACTAGATTTATAAAGCGCTTATTCAACTATATAGCTTCTCAAAGTGCTTTACAGATTAAAATGACCCCACAAACCCCACCCTTCTCAAATCATCATCATAACTATAGCCCCCTTTAGGTGATAAAAACCTATTTTAGTAATCATTTTAAGGTGTAGAATAAAATACAGCTCAGAGTCAAAAATCACTCCAAGGTTCTTCACTTGTAAAGAAGGATTAAAAGACAATGATTGTAGTTTTGGTAAAAGTTTCTCTCTCTGAGCCTCTGGGCCGATAACTAAAACTTCAGTTTTATCCTGGTTGAGATGGAGAAAACTTTCTGCCATCCAGGATTCGATGTCTAAAATGCAGATGTCTAAAATAGATGCATATGGCCAATGCATCCATTGGCCATATGTTATCAGGAGACATGGAGATGTACAATCATCAGCATAACTGTGAACGTTAACTCCATGTCTTCTGACGACACCGCCAAGACGGAGCATATACAGGTTAAAAAGCACTGGGCCTAAAATTGGATCCTGGGACACATCACATGTGATATTGTGGACCTTAGACAAACAGGTATCTAAACTTACCATAAAAGTCCTGTCTGTGATAGGATGTGAACCATTTATGAAAAGCACCAGAGAGGCCGATCTGTTTTAAACGAGTTAAAAGAATAGTGTGGTCTACTGTAACAAAGGCAGCGCTTACATCCAATAGAACCAACACTGTCACCTTGTTAGTACCATGGTTTAGTCTAAAATCATTTAAAATATTTAAAAGCCATCTTGGTGCTGTGGTTCATCCTAAAACCTGATTGATTTTTTTCTAGGACTTTGTGAGCGTTAATAAAATCAATAAGTTGAATAAAAACAAGTTTTTCTAATACTTTGCTTAAGAATTGTAACTTAGATACTCTTTGGTAATTGCTTAAATCCTTTAAATCTAAATTGCTCTTCTTCAAATTAAGACTCACCTGGAATGGTATGTGGGTTCCTTTGGAGCAAGTTTCTGCCAGACATTTGGGCCTTAGAGGAATGACTAAGAATGTTGTCAATGGTGGAAAACAGAATTTTTGGATTATTAATTTTGTTCTGAGATAATTATGGAAAAGTATGTATTTCTGGAATTTCTTTAAGCTGTGTTGTATGATTTGAGATGTTCTATGTACATCTGATGATTTTATTATTCCTCCATTTCGTTTCTGCCACCTTGCAGCTCCTCTTTATTTTTTTAAGAGCTTCATTGCTCCATGGTATTGTACGTTTTGAATGTATGTTTACAACTTTAAGTGGAGCCAGCAGTTCGAGAGCAGATTTAAGCCTACTGTTAAAATAATTCACAATAAAATCACAGGGGGCAGGTAAAGGTACTGAAGGGAACTTTTTAAAAACTTCAAGAAAACCTGCAGCCACTTCAGGGGTCAGATGATGCTTCCTGACAGTTGTCACAGAGGTCTCTAATTGGATAAAACTACTGATAGCCAAGTCAACAACACAGGACATACCTAACCATAGGCAGATAACAGAGCTAACAATCAAAAAAAAGTTGTGAGGTTGAAAAAAACATACTTGGGTGATAAAAGTCTGAAGTATTACTCTGGTATCTATTTGGATTTCATGATGCCGTCAAGACTGGCTTTGCTTATGTAGACTCTGCCCCCCCACACTTCCTGCGGGAGTTGGGGTTTTTCTTCTCCTGTGGAGCCAGAATGCAGATTAGCACCAATGGATGTGTGTGACCCAACAGGGGAATTGCTAGGCCTAAAATCTGTTTCGGATTGGGCCTAAATTCCCTCAAGACATTTTCGCAGTATCATTACTCGACACTGAATTAAAACACTGTCATAGCTGCATGATCTGCATGTTTCGAAACCCAGCTGGATTGCTGCAAATTTTGAAAACATAGAAAACATTCAGAGTGATGGTAATTATGGCACCGTTATGGCTTTGTTAAAAAATGTTTATCTACTACCCCCCCATATGCTTTCTTTTACCTATAATCATTGAAAACACTGGTAGCCAAACGCCAAACTAGTATTAGATGTGCCCTCCTGAAATGTGGATTTTTTTTGTAACAGTGATAATATCAGGTCATTATTAAAAGAAAGCTACAATAAGTCCCATTTACAGTCAGACACAAGACATTTAGAGAACACACAAAGCATGTTGAAGAAAGGGCACTGGTGGAGTGAGGCCAAATTCTCATTCCTCTGTGTGATGGAAAACTAATCCTGCATGTCATCCTACATTTCACTCAGTTTGGCTAATTTAGTGTTGATTCATAAGAAACAGGTTTAAATTATAGACTAAAGTATAGAATAAAAAAGAGTTACACAAATTCACAATGACATACTTTACATTCAAGTACAGTTTATTATGCTAAAAGGGTCGAAGGGTCTGTCTGAGGAAATTATAGCTGACCGGGTCAAGTCCTTGACTTTGGAGTAATCTCTCCTCCTGAAAGACCTAGTAGAAAAAGCTGAACAAAACCTATCCTTTTCTCTCCCTCTTCTTCCTCTTCCTAGCTCCTTTTAACATTGTGTTAAAGAGTAAGATGAGGTTAAACACAGAAAAGCATTCTCTATAAAGAAAAAATATGTTGAAGCTACACATGGTCTGGTATTATGCTCAACTACACTGAATTGTTGGGAGGGGGGCATTGACTGGGATTAAGCTCCCAGTAATTTTTCATCCTCCATATCATTGTTATCAATTTTTTATTTTCTTTAACATAGACCATGGGTGTTTCTCAATGCCCGGGAACCTCGCCTTGATGCCTTGGTCCCGCCCCGGTTGCCTAGGAGATACGTCATCAGGGACCGCCAAGGCGTGTTCTAATGTTCATGTGCTACGGAGGAATCTGTCCTCCGTTTATTAGCCGTTTAGCTAACTAACCAAGGATACATTAGACATGCCTTGAGGCCTTCTGTCGCTCAAACATTTCCCAGAATACAGCGCGGTAGGAGCCGGCAGCAGCTACTTTGGGGGTAAATTTCTATTTTAAATGTAAGTCAACTAATTTTAACAATCGGGCATATATGTAAAATTTTAGTTTTATTTTTTTTTTCGATCCAAAGCAGTTATGTATGGTTGGTAAGTTGCTTAGTAGTTACAGCTTCGATGGCTACCAGGTACTAATTCACTTACACATTTGATTTAACTCACATATACACAATAAAAAAAAGTAAAATGCTCGTTCTACATTTCCAGTTCCATGGGCTGAAGTAATGTTACTACACTACAATGCTACTACGACGGGCGGGACGTAAACAGAGCACGTAAGCCGCGGTCACGTCAGGTAAGTCTGTTCCAAACGTTTTCTTTGACCAAAGAAGAAACACCCCAAGTCTCTCTATGTCTGACTCATGCATGAGCTTACCATTTAGGTTGCAATAACACACTTGGCCTGAGGGGGCGAATCACAAGAGAAAAACTTTCAAACTTCACATAGTTCCTTTAAGAAAGTAGATCAACCCAACAACCAAAACATTTTATCAATAAATCACATCTCTTCCTCAAACATGAAAACCAAAACTACGAAACAGGGGCCGTATTCACAAAGAATTTTAGGGCTAAAAGTAGGTCCTAACTGGCGAATTTAGGAGTTGCTCCTAAAAAATGTGGGCGTGTCACTCCTAAATTTAGGACTCCTAGTTTCTTAAGATAAAAGTAATTCACAACCACTTTTAGGCATAAAAGTAGCTCCTAAGTCTGGGAGTCCTTTAGAGAAGTCGAGAGGACTTCTAACTCCCTAAGACCTATTCACAAAGACTCCCAAAACGAACGTGAAGGTTTTGAACTTGGTGCGGGATGCAATCACGTCTCCAACTAAACGTATAACAACCCAACCAGTCCAGAAATTAAATGTTTAACAACACTAAGATATTTAGCCACAGGGAAAATGCAACTTTGTAATGCGGACGACTTGGGTACCTATATAACAACCATCTATCAGCCGATCAATCCACCAAACTCTTAAAGCGCTCTGTCGACCACACAGTATGCAACAATTCATCTGTTTCCAATAAGACATCCAGCAACTGCATCGAATTAAAGACAATTTCATGGCGATCGCAGGTATGCCGGGCGTGGTCGGAGCTGTGGATGGCACGCATATCAAAATAACTGCGCCATCAATAGATGAGGATGTTTATGTAAATAGGAAAAGATATCACTCCATAAACACACAGATTGTTTTAGACTGCGAAGACTATATATATATATATATCAGAATCAGAATCAGCTTTAATGGCCAAGTATGACACATACAAGTATGATGCATACAAGGAATTTACAGATACAGTACAACCTGTCCAAGATGATTACAAACAACAACAACAACAAACAGATCCAGGTCACTGTTGGGCATGCAGCCACCGAGCGGCGCTCCCGTTTATGAAACATAGAGAAGTACACATCTGGTAGGGGAGGGTTCCACGGTGAGGGGAAAAAAACGCTCACCTGTGTTGTGGGTCCGTACAGCACTCACAACGCAGGTAATTGAAAAAAACACACCAACAAACATTTAAGCACATATTCAGACATTAACAATGACACATCAGGAGGGATGGGCAGGTATGAGCTCCAGTCCACAGGTTAACGCGCTGCCATCGAGGCGCGCTGTTATCCAGCTTCCTGTTGCAGGAGAGAAATTGAGGAGACAGCGAGACGGTTTGTGTGAATGTGAGTGTGTGTAACCATGTCAGTGTGTGCGTCAGTAGATGCAGGTGTACGGGGGAGAGGAGACTCTGTTGACATTCTTCTCAGAGACATTTGATTAGGACCAGGTTGAAGGTCTTCATGGGAGTCAAAATATAAATTGTTTGGATTGCAGGGAGAGATCAAACTTTCCTCTCTGCCCCTTCAGTCTGTCAGTGGTTTCTTTTTACAATCTAATTCAGCCAAATTGTAGTTCAAATTAAAGTTCCAAATCCAAATTAATTCCCAGATTAATAGTTCCAAATCCAATTAATTTCCAGTTGCCCCAATCCGCACCGACAGTTTCTCCAAGTCCGATGACAAATTGCGGATGAGTCCCAGAGCGCCGGCCAGATCGCCTCTTACAGCGTCTGTTCTGCGTCCCAGCTCCCCCAGCATTTGGTTCTGAGTCCCATCAGTTCGAATCAACGCATCCAGCTGTTCCTTCAGCCGTCCAATCGCTTCCAGAACAGTGACCAGTCTCGACCGTGTTTCAGATCTTTGTTGCTCCATTTTTCGGTAGTTCCAGTAACTGCCCATTTCAATCAGCAGAAACCCGATTGACAACACCCCGGTTGACCCTTGCCAGTGCTTCGTAGAGTTGAGTAGATTTTGTCAATAGCATTCAGAGACCAGCTGACCATTTCCATCTTCGCTTATTCAGTTTGGTTTCGGAGAAAATTGCCAAAAGATACTCCAGATAGAGGCACAGGAGACAGAGAGCTGTGGGATAAAACACAGGAGGAGGAGGGAGGGAAAAAAAGCGACCGTCCTCGCTGAGAGCTGAGCAGATATATATATATATATATATATATATATATATATGCCTTTATTCCGGACAATGTAATTTATCCATATCAAACAAAAATACAAAAGAATAAATACAATAAAAAAAATTAAAATGAATAAATAAATAATGAACATGTACGTCAGTGATCATTCAGACATTTGTTCCAATATACTTGACATTCTGGCTAAATGACCTGGGTCCACCGACGCACGGATTTTGATGTCCAGCAGCCTGAGGCAGCTATTTGAGAGGTACATTGTGCCAGCTGGATGTCAGAACGCTGTAAACAACTGCTGCAACTGGGGACAGAGCCTTTGGGTGCAGGTCTTCCTCCTATACACGGAACTTTACAACAATGTGTCCTTTATATATTGTTCCCCATGCACAAAGAAGAAAACGTGCGCATCTTCCAAATTATGCAACATATGTAGATGTGGCTGATGATAGGCTACTCATTTGACAGCCTAATTTATCAACATTGAAGTTTTCAATTTCCTGGTTTCACATGTGTCATTGAACAACCGACCACACTGCTCTCCGTCTATTTACTCGCGCACAGGAATGACGTATTCCATAGCAACGGGACGTCACTCTTACCTTAATTTTAGCGGTTTGTCCTACGTAAAAGTAGCTATTAGTGTGTTTGTGAATAGGTTTTAGACAACCTTTTAGCGCGAGTTAGGAGTAACAACTAGCGGTATTATAAGAGTCTTTGTGAATACGGCCCCAGATCTTAGAAAATGGATACTATGTGAACAGAACAAACAAATTAGCATCAGAAAAAGCTCTTCAAATCACTGTTTTATGACAAAAGCAAAGGGGAGGCGTGTATGCATTAGTTTCTCCAAGTGGGTAGAAGCTAAGGCATGCACAGATGTGTATGTGAAAGGGGTAGCCACCAATGGGTGGGCTAATCCCTCGCTCCAGGATGCTTGAACAAAGGACAAGACATGTATGGAACAAAAAGTCATGGAGTTAGCTTCGGGATAACAATGCAGCTGGTTGCATGAGTGAATTAGCTTCTCCATGTGGGTACAAGTAGGGCCGGATGGTACTTAAGAGTCTTAAAATTTTTTGAATTGTTTTAATATAAAATAAAAGCATGACCCAATATCGTTTATCTCAATAAAAACAGACTACTTAGTTCTCTGCCCTCCCGCCACTCTGTCTGCCTCTCGCTTTACTTTACCTTGCTATACTTCCCATCCACACTGAACGTGGATCTCACCACAACATCTCTGCTGCCATCAAGCAAGGAGCTAAGTAAACAGCAGCATGGAGCAAGATGAAGCAATAGTAGCTGCTGATTAGCACTGCTTTAAGTGGGCTCCAAGCGCTGAGAGCATTTTCACAGAGTCCCAGTATGCTCATTAATGTGACTGTTTTAATGAGAAAAATGTCTGCCCTTCACAACGTGCAGAAAGGCATAAGCTTGTCTATGCTGTGTGTACACCCATGGTGCATTTAAAGAACTTTCGAAATGTATGGTGAATTCAGCGATGTAGGACATTTAAACCGTATAAAAAACAACAAATAAAACAACAACAAAAAACACAGAAAATACCATAGCCCATAAACTTCTGTTTAATGCCGATCTTCTTTGGGAAGTCTCCCTGGATGTGTGAGTGCTAATAAATTTAGGAGTAAAACAGGAACAAATAAGGAATGAGACATATTCAGGTAACTTCACTCAACAACTGACTGAAAGATATATTGTCAGAAGAACACACGTAGACACCCAGGTTGAAATTTAAACTGAAGGATCCACACATCTCTAAGGTAACTTTCATTGGAAATTTTGTGTAATTGGGTAAAAATGTAAGTTAATATGTTAACCTAGGTTCGTGAGCTGGACCACGCCCCATATTCAGTATTCTCTCACTAATCTACTCAGATCCGACTCACCTGGCATCTCACACCTGAATTTCATCCCTAATTAACCCTATCTATTTAAACCCAGAGCACCTAGCCATCAGGGTCGCTCAGACTGTGGTCTCGTAAACCCCTTCTCCTCCGTCATTCCCTTCATCCCCTCCCTCATCCCTTCATCCCTTCCCTCATCCCTTCACCCCCATCATCCCTTAATCCCCTCCCTCATCCCCTAATATTCTCATCCCTTCGTTTCCTCCTACATTCCCTCCCTCATCTCTTCATCCCCTCCCTCATCCCTTCATCCCCTCTCTCATCCCTTCATACCCTCATCCCTTCATTCGCTTATCCGCTCTTTCAAGTTCCAGCATATATGTTTGTTTCAGGTTCATCATCTGGGTGGGTCCTGAGCAGGCTCGAGAAGAAGACGGACATCCGAATATTGCACCCCCACTCAGAGTCTTTAAGCCTCCATCAGTGCATCCTTCCAGACACACAATCTATCGAACCTTTTTGTCATTAAATGTTCTAATCTAAACAAATCTAATCTCTGTAAACTTGGTCCATGCTAATGAAACATTTTAAATAAAGGGATGCAGGAGATCCCTTCAGTTTTATTGAGGTTTTAATATGGACTTGTTTGATCAAACAAGGATGTTACAGTATTACATGGAACCGTTTAAAAGCTGACCTGCTTCCCAACAACTGACACAGACTTTTATAGATTCAGACAATCTTACTGCTATCACTATCATATCTGTAAACATTTATTCTGGGTGAGCCGACCACACTCCGAGGCGTCTTCATCTGAGAGGGCAGGCACAATCTCACAACACGTCACGATGTCCAGTGGAAAAGGGGTGATCTCCATGGCAATACAGTACGTAGGAATTTTAATATCCAATCATTTGACCTGACCTAAGTCATACAGTGTCATACTATCAGATTAAATAGCTATGTCATGAAGAAATCTCACACAGTACTCTCAGTATGTAAGAATAGACAGAACAGATCATTCTTAATATAAAGTTTCCCATAACAGAGGGAAGAAAGGAAACAGCTCAAACAAGCAACAGCTTGTGGTTTGACCCTTAATTGTATAGTGTTCTTTTTAAGTCAAAATTGAGGAATTAATTTTGATGGTGACTAATCTAAAGTTGTCAAGCTATGGGTAATTAGATAGAATTTTAGTTCATCTGACGACTTTGTGTACACTCCAGCAGCAACACAGTCCCATTATTGTCTCTCCAATTAAAATATGGCAAGCAGGATTGTGAGTGGAATTAGAATAATGAAATACATAAAAATAGAGAATGGAAAAGTGATTAAATGGGAAAAGGAAAACAAAAATAAATTTGAGAGAAACAGTTCCAAATCACTGAGAATCCCAGCGAGTTGGGTACTGACTGGGAGGTCAAGGGTTTGGCCAACCTGAAGGACAGCCTCAGCTTCTAAGAATAGTTCACAAGAGGGAGGACTTGATCTCTTGGTCCAGGTCTGCCGCTGCATGGGATTTCAAGACATGGCCCTTCCTATTATAAATCATCTGAGGGAAGGGTTGGTGTTCTTGGAAAATTTTTATAGGTGTTTATCAGATGGAGACGTATTTTAAACAGTTTCTCTTGTCATTTGTTTTTGTAAAGTGTTTGTGACCTCTGGCTGTGAAGAATAAGTTTATTTACTTCGTTATTGGTTAGGTTAGCACCTCATTGGCTGACAGCCGCGTTCTCCAGCGGCCACTACATATCCATGCTGGAGAGGAAAACATTCCCTCACCCTTCCCACGCCATGCTGTGACAGGCTTTATGGTGATACGCGGGGATGCGTTATCTCCTGACTTCCACATTCATAAATCTTTGAGATCAAACGAAATTGAAAAGCTTCAACAGGAGATTGCCGCATCTGAGTGGCTCCGTGGGCGCGCCTCCCCAAACTGCATGCTAATGCTCAACCATGCATATGCTTGTATATATTCATCGAGTGAAAGTGTGATTGTTCATAACGTGCATGAATTCAGAGCCTACATAACCATGTATATGCATGAGGCTTAACCTCTTTACAAACTTGAAAGATTTACATTTTTGGAAAATGGAGTGCTAAACAACATTTTTTTTTCAGTTCAGTAGAAATTATTTAAACTATGTTTTCATTTTAGCGTTGAAGCATCTAAGGACAGATATGAAAGCAACTGAGGAATAAAAACTATTTTGATTAATTGTTTTTTGTCAAAAGGGAGTTATGTTTAAACAAGTACATAGGGGGTTTTAAGATGAAAGATATAGTTCCCTGAAAAAGTATTCATGCCCCTTAAATTTCTTTGCATTTATGTAATGTTACAAGCAAATTTCCCAACATATTTATTGCATGAGGGACTGGCTATATATGCACTTCACTGAAAAAAAGTAAACATATTAGCACCTTATTTCTATTTTCCAATTACTCACCTTTGTTTAAAAATGAACAACCCAATCTGCTACTTGGACTGTATTGCCATTCTTTCATGACGGTGACTTTTCTGAAGCATGTTAGCGCTGATAGCTTAACAGTGTCTAGAATCTTCAGCATTTCAGAATTACTCCTTGCACCCGGCAGCTTTGGATCTTTTTGTGCATAAGCATAATCTCTTCAATTCTGATATTGCTGTTGTTGACTGAATATGTTTTTTAAAGTTAACACAGCTAAAAAAAATTCAGTTCACCAGAATATTAGTTCAGTTCTAACCTTTTTATCAACAGTAAAAACAGGAATGTAACCGATGAAGTACAACCACAAGGTTCACAAAACAAACCGACAAGAAACAAAACTGTTTATTTACCCTGTAACCAAAATATTAGGTTCAAACTAATCAATGTGGCCTTATGGTGGAATGAATATTAAAGACCAGCAACACAGAAAGATAACACTCAGAGCAGTGATCAATTGAAGAAAGTTTTATTTAAACAAATGTGGGCCATGTAATCTATGCCTAAAAGAAGAAATTGATTTCAGCCTCTAGTCTTTGTTTTTAAGTCCTGATGTATGAACCAGGTATATGAGCTTGGGAGCAAGTTTTTTTCTTTTAGCCCACCGACCCAAATGCTCAGAAAAAAAAAGCATATAATGCTTCAGTAAAAGGGAACCTACACACAAACATACATAAGAACTGAGATATATGAACTTTCCCGAGGCATATTATATTGCACAATATTACTAACAAGTTAGTCACTAAAATTATTACAAAGTGAGTCATACTCAGTGTATTTCAATAGATTATTGCTATTTATTTTAATAATTCGGAGTTGCAACTAATAACAGAGTTAGATTGTAGATTGTGTAGATAAGGCCAATAAGAAACACATTTTTGATATGTAAAAATGAGGAAAAAAGTAACTAAAATGGTTCCCAAAAAAGGGAATTCTAGAAGTAGTCCACTTCTTTGCTCATTTCACCTATACTACTTTGTTTGGTACGCACTTCATCCATCCATCCATCCATCTTCTTCTGCTTATCAGGGGTCGGGTCACAGGGGCAGTAGCTTAAGCAAAGAGACCCAGACTTTCCTCTCCAGCTCCTCGGGAGGAATCCCGTGGCGTTCCCAGGCCAACCGGGAGACATAGTCCCTCCAGCAAGTCCTCTTCTTCCTCTATAAATATATATATATGGCAAATAAATAAATAATACGATTCTTAATTTGTAAAAACTTAAATTGGGGAATAAAGTAAAAATTCAAATAAAATATTTGGTGAAATCATACATATAAATGTAAATGTTTTTGTGATCTTTTGATTCCTGCGCTAAAGTACATTATGGAATGATGGAATGGTTTAAGATGTTGTTGTGTCTCACTAAAGAAAAGCTTCAACATCAGATTGGTTACACTGCACACCAACTCCGCTGCAGCTCAATCACAGTTTTTATGGTATGCTTTCCCCTGCTGTGTGATTCTCATTAGTAATGTTGATTCGTAAATAAATACATCATGATGTGCTCCAGCACACAAGCATAACCAAAAAAAGTCGATTTGTGAAAGTTAGTTCACATATGTCTTTACTTTTGGAGAAAAAAAGAAAAGAAAAAAAAAAACATTCCAGTGTATAAATAGCAATGGGACATTATTGAAGTGTGGCATTTTATGGCTTTTCAAACATGCTGGGTTGTTTGCATAACATGTTTTGATCTGAACTCTAAATGCTATGGGTCAGACATTCCTTTGGCAGTCTTGGCTCTACAGCAATATCTTCAGTCAAATTACAGTCGCTCACTTCCAGCCACAAATCCAATGTGCAGGCACAGTGGTGAGGATACTCCTGATAGTAGTGTCAATCTAAATCGAATAACAGTGTAGCCGTTGACGTTTACCAGCTTCCAAATGTTACAAATGACATTGAGTTCAAACCAAAGGTAGGCAATTCCTGTGGCGTAAGGCACATTCCTTAGGTCAGTGTTTTTCCGTCCTGGTTCTCGAGGTACACTGCCCTGCACGTTGTAAATGTTCCCCTGCTTTAGCACACCAGATTTCAACTGATTGCTGAGTAACAGGCTTTTTGCTGAACTGCAATCCTTCTTAATACATGTGTTCTAAACCAGGGATACATGCAGGGCAGAACCATTTCTATTTCTATATCTATATAATATAGCAGCTGCCTGATGCAAAACAAAGAGGGCTTCAGATTTTTTTCTAGAGCACTACTGCAAGGACTATTAGGAAGGAAAAAAAAACAGAAAATATTTTATCTAACTTAAAAGTTAGGCCTGTATTTTTCTATACAAAGAGGCCCATTTTGAAGAATACTACTTGACTATAATTTGATGGTTGGAGAGTCCAGTTTTATTCTCCACGGTACACCCTCACTGTGGAAGTGGGATAACTGAGATGAATTACCACTATCTCAGTGGCCATGTTGAACTAACTAAAGCAATTCTCTAGAGTAAGAAAGTGGAAAAATAAGCCAACCCAAAAATTTAGGAGACTTTGTGCCTTTCATATGAGAAGGCAAATGAATAAAATATTTTTCAATTCATTTTATTCATATTGCTCCAATTCACAACAAATGTCATCTCAAGACACTACAACAAAAGTCATTTTAATACAATTATAAAAACATTGCAATCAGTTAAGTTTTCTATGTAAGGAATCCCAGCAAATTGCGTTGAGTCATCGACGTGAGTCATCGTTTTTCTTGGCTCTTCAATAAAGTTCTACTACTTTGTTTTATCAAGATATAAAATGTGGGTTTATTGCAGAGCAGTACATAAACATTAAACTAGTTGAGTTTTTTGTTATTTAACAAGTACTTAAGAAGAAATGATGATACTATACTCATAGTAGTGTTAGTTAGAAAATACAATGAGGACAAGCGTTTCAAGAATGTTAGCTTTAAGGATTTATGTTGTTCTACATTGCTTTCCAGTAACTAATCTGAGTAGAAATTTGTAGGAGGAAATTGATGAGTTATGGAAAATAATCATATACAGTTCATGGTAAACCTTAAGGATGAACTCTGGATGAGCCTTTTTATTCCTTAGTCTATTGTGTGCTTCATGGCAGCAATTGGGTGTTGGGTGAAGATTGATTCTGAGATGGAGTGTGAGATCTGAGCGTTCTCTGCCTCTTGATAAAACTCACAAACACACATGTGCACACACACACACAGACACTTTCTTTAATTCATTTAACTTCCTCAGATGTATCTTGTTTTCCTCTGTCTTGTCTGCTCATGCCCAGATAAAGTCCTCCAAATTGCATCACCCTCCCCTCTGCAATGCTGCTGCCTCTTTTTTGGGCCTCAAAGCTTTCTCACAAAACAAAAAATAATGATGCATCTGTTATCTCCAAGATTCGAGTTACAACACCATTTATATAGCAGACAATGCTTTCGATGTAATTATTTTGTTTGTTGCCACAGAGGTGACCACAGATAACACAAAAATAACAGAGGGCTGCAAAACCCTCATGCTCTGCCAGCACCACGACTCCCGGCAATGGAGGAAAGAAAATCAGAACTTTTTTAATGTTTTTTTTTTTTTTTTTTGAAAAAGAACTGTACCAGATCACATATGTTTTATTCATCCACAAAGTACAGCAGTTGGGAAATTATGTCTTAAAGGCCAAAATAACTATTTGATAAATTCACATCCAGAACTTTAGTTCCATTGAATCCATAAACTGGCAGTTACCTTGAGTGATAACAGTCAGATTGTATTTAATTGTATTTATAAAGCTGTATTTAAATAGTCTTTGTAAAAATTACTGCCATTGCAGAGAATACGATTGCTTTCATAGCAACACGGTGCATCATTTTTTCCTGAAATTCCTAAAAAATGTTTCATGTCAAAATTCAAAACTTTTCTGAGCTTTTGTTAAGACAATCCCACCAATGTCAAGTCACATTTAGTAAATATATGCATGTATATGATGAGTTAATCTTTTACTCACTGTACATCTTTGGAAATTAGATATAGTACATTCTTACACAAAATAAGAAAAGTATTTTTTTTTCCTTCACAATTATTAACAAGAAAAACTGAGCCAGCAATCATGACCTCACTTCTCTTGAGATGGGTTTCTCAGCGAACTTGCATCCACCATCATCTAATAACATTGGCAATTATTCTTGTCAGCCAACAAGTGAACATGAATCTGAAGATGATCACATCATTCTAGTTCCCTGTTGAGATGGAGATCAGTTTGGCACGGAATCTCAGTCAGACTATTGCATGGCTGTCAATGCATCTCTTTGGTCCAGTTTTTGATGAAGAATGGGACGGTCAGAAATCCGCCATTCCCTGGAATCCAGATGGCCTCACTGCCATCAGTTATATTACTTTTTTTGTAATTATATCCTATTTTTTAATGAACACTACAACATCCACTATACTGTAATGATTAGAACAGCCAAAAGGGATAATTTATTTGCCGCATTTAAACCTCATTCAATTTATGATGGAAGTTTACAGCTATGTTAATAGTATATTAAATTAGCAAAACATATTTTAAAATCATAACACGAACATTTTTCTTTTCATTTAATAGACAAAGTTTAATTATACAAGTTTTATACAAATTATACAACGGAATAAGACATCAGCCTCAAACCATAAGTATGACATGTTTAGTATGAATAGGATGTTTTTCCTTGTGTCTTTTAGTCCCTGTATCCCTAATTTGTTCCCAGCTGCCCCTTGTTTCCATGATTGTCTCCCCTGTTTTCCCCTGTCCATTGTTGGTTCTTGGTTGTGTCTTGTCTTTGTAGATGTCATGTTTCTATTCACTGAACAATTTTAGTGAATAGAAACTTCTTTCTATTCTGCTTTTCCCTTCAGTTGTCGTCACAGAAAATCATCCGTCTCTATTTAATCCTATCCATCATCTGCCACACTTCACCACATCCATAAGTTTCACAACAACTCAGTGAATAGGAACCACTAGTTTCTATTCAATGACATTGGTTAATGCTAAGCTAACGTTTAGCAAAAGCAAACAGACTGCTGTCAGTTTAGGGGAATTACTGGGCTGGTTACAAACTCATTTTTTCTCACTTATCTAACTCTGGGGAATATGGCAACAGAGAACAGACACATTTTTAAAAGGTGTTGGAATATCCCTTCAAGTGTTTGATGAGTTATGAAAACTGGAGACTATGTTGTGCTTCTGCACAGGGTTTATAGTGCTATGCAGTGACCTAATTGAAGTCAAATTTAACATGTCAAGTTTAAATGAAAGGCATGTGGCACACACATGTTGACAAGTTCTTTACTGAATATAAGCTGTAGATGTATGGTAACTTACTATACACCTAAAGCTTATATTCAGAGTTTTGTACAGAGATGTAAAATATGCTGTCAGGCAATGGCTTCGCTATGGATATTGTGTAGTGCATTGGTGCAATGCTTTAATATTAAAATAAGTGTGTTTCACAAACTGAATTCTTTAGTTTTACATTTAGCAAAAGATGAACAAAATACTGTATGTGTGTTGTTTGTTGGCTGTTAATATTCTTCATTTATTTTATGCTGATGAAGGGGAAATACTATTTTCTACATAGCAATGCAGTTATTTTTTTGTTTCCTTTTGAAGATTAAATGTGAGATCTTTGACTCCACATTTTTGTTGTTTCCCTTTCTAATAGAATAGAAAATGGTCGAAGCAGAAAGTATAATTTTCCTCTTTATTTTAGATGTTTTGGTACAACTTTGGGCAAACAAGTTAAAAAACTACTTTGTCAAACATATTCAGTGTATGTTTCTGATAATGCAGATAAATATTTAAAACATTTCTTTCCAGTTATGTACTGTTTAAAACTAATTTTCCCTAATATTGTTAGGAAAAGAAAGGTTTATCCATTTATATCTTTATTATTAAGACTTAATTGGATAATGGATTATCGTATTATTGAAAATAAGGGTAAAACAAAGACCATCAAAAGAAAAACAGTGTGGTTTGCCCCATAATAGGCTGTGAACATTCATAACAGCACATGGCACAGGTTCTTTTGCCATTAGTGTAAGAGGTAAAACTTTATACCTGACTGCAACCTGATAACATTATTGTACAAAAACAATGAGAGGAACATTTTTTTCAAATTAAAATGCTTAACAGGTAAAAACTAGAGGGTGACACGGGAATCAATTGTCTCACCCGTCCCGTACCGATCCCAAAAAAATACTCCCGTCACGTCCTGATCACGTGACAGTCCCCTCAAAAAAATTTTCTCCTGAAAAAATCCTGAGAGAAAGACACCCGTCCCAACCCGAATCCAGTAGATTAATAATTTACCTCCTATGGCGCTCGCTCCCCCCCGACCCCCTTTAAACCATAGCCTAGCAAAGTATCGAAGATAATCTATTTAGCTTTATCCGCCATCTTTAACCATATCCTGCATTCTCGTTGTTTGGCCACCTTACTACGTCATGAATGGACTTGATTCGTCTGACTACCAAATTATTAAGAAACACGCATTTTCAGTCGGATATCATATGCTTACCAGTTTATCCAGGTGGTGTAGCAACAACGTAGCAGTTTCAGTTTTGGTGCGTGCAGTGTAGTAGACCCGATGGAATTGCATTTTGCAGAGTTAATAACCACACACATTGGCACCGCACAGCAGCGTCATTTTTTTAAGCTAATTCCCTTATATCTGACAAGATAAATGTAAAAAAAAAATAATATATATATATAATTTCCGGCTGGATTATTTCCAGTCCCGTCCAAGTCACGTTACCAACAGTGAAATTGACTCCCGTCCCGCGGGAATCCTGCAGGAATCTCGTGACCCGTGGAAATCCCGAAAAATTGTCACCCTCTAGTAAAAACACAAATTCAGTATATCAACATGCTTACAAAAAAGGGCCCTTTACAACATCAGCTTTAGCCCACATGACTGATGATTGGATAAATGAAATAGAAAATAAAAAGATAGTTGGGACTGTACTGTTAGATCTAAGTGCAGCATTCGATTTACTTGATCACGATCTACTGTTGGATAAGTTCATGTGGTATGGGTTTGAGAATTCTGCAGCTCAGTGTATTGGTCAAATACAAAAGAAACTAATTTAAATAAACTGCAGATTGCTCAAAATAAAACAGCTCGACTTGTTTTAAACTGCTCATTTAGAAAGAGCATCAGTGAGATGCATAGTCGGTTGGACTGAATGCAAGTTAGAGGTAGGATAAAGTACTCTTTGATCAAATTTATTCGAAATATGATAATTTCAAAAACACCTGAAATACTGTATAGCAAGGTGACCTTTTTTAGGGATGTGCATTAGCACTCCACACGACACACAGCTGAGAGTCGTTTTCTGTTACCAGCCTGTCGCACCAACCAAATGCAGAGGACAATGCGCTATAGAGCAATGGTGGCATGCAACTCGCTACCACAGTTTTTGATCTCAGGAATGTATACAACTTGTTTTCATAAAAAGTTGAGATTACTTTTGTTTACTCAAGAGTAATGATGTTAATTGTATAGTGAACATGGCTGAATCTACCAAATAAATGTTACTGTGTGAAGCTAATAAAATGGCAAATATTCAAATGTTGACTATTGTAAACTATATTTATTAAGTGAATGAAAAAAATTTAATTTAAATCTGTAATGATTTGGTTGCTGATTTATATGTAGAGCTTTTTATGTGTATTTGATTTTGATTTTGATTTTTGTTTATGGTATTCGTATTTGTTTATTTATTGTCTGTTCTGAATTTCTTTTTATTTTGGTTGTATTTTATTATGTGGGCGGATGTTATATGTATATCCTTTTTCTTTCTTTTTGTTTGTAAAAATGTTTTGCATTTATATCCTGATGTGTTGACTCCAGGGGCCTGTACCATGAAGCCGGATTAGGTGGCTAGCCAGCTATGTTTCAGCTTAGTTTCCGCCAACCCTGGTTTTTAGGTACTATGAAAGTAGCTCGGCTTTAATCAGTGTTCGTTGCCATGGTATCTTACGCTGCATGGCTAACCTGCTCCGGGGCAGGTTATGTTCTGAATTCGAGATCTCAGACTGACGTTTGACCAATCAGCTGTGAGCAAAGAAACAAATAGGTGACGTAACTAATTCCCAGCGTCTGTTCTCTGTTGCAATGGCTTCACCTTTTCTCACAAATCCTGGGGACATCTCAGTGCAATTTTTTAGACGAGCACTTCGTAGAGAAAGAGTTTTTAGGGACAGACAAAATCCATTTGACTTTCCTGATGCTTATTTGTATAAAAGATACAGATTTTCCACGGAAGGAATGTCTTATCTTTGTGAACTTCTTGAGCCGCACATAACAAATGTGACTCGTCAAAGCCATGCCCTTACTGTACCGCAAATGGTATGTATTGCGTTGTGGTTTTTTGCAAGTGGTACATACTTGTATCGGTCGGGGATGCAGAGAATCTAGGGCAAACACAGTCTGTCGAACCATTCGAAAGGTGGTCCTCGCTCTGCAGGGGTACATAAATTGCTGAATTGTATTCTCTGGACATTAATCGACCGTGTCCATAAAAGAGGGCTTTTATAAAATTGCCGGTAAGGTATCTTGATAGGGTGACATTACATGAACAAATTTAACATTTCACAGTCATTTTTTTTCTTCTTCAAAAAAGCATATTTCACACTTAGAAATCTATTAAACAGTAGTCTGCAGTAGATACCTGTTAAGAATGATTTTAAATATATATTTTTAATTTGAGTAGCCTACATGAATGTAAATTAATTGTTTAACCTACGCATTAATGCAATCAGCAATCTTCCTCCAAGATTGCTCTCTTGCTTTGGCAGCAGATACAGTGTTACTGCGTGCTTGAAAAATACTTCTATGTTCTTCATATTTCTGAAGAATTATCTCTTGCTCCTCAGCTGAAAAGTATATAGCTCTTGCTCTATCCAAATCGAACGCGATTGGTTGTTCAGTGTCAACGTCACTCTTTTATGTGCAAGCGCGTGTGGATTAATCATAGCTTAAGGATCAAAGCCTGAGTTGACAGAGAAAGTTTATGAGCTGCGTCATGGTACCAATAAAGCCTGACTGCATCGGTTTGGTTTTGTCGAATCAAAACCAATCCTGTAACCCCGAGTTTGTTCAGTTACCTTCATGGTACAGGCCCCAGGAAGAATAGCAACTGCTACGTCAGTAGCTAATGGAGATAAAAAAAAACAAAAAAACATTCATTGTTTTCAGAGAGCTTTTGCAAATCTTTACAGGTTTATAGGCACAGGTAAACAAGTTCAAGGTCTAGATGTATTTGTATAGCAGCATTTCCCCAAATTGCTGAGAAAAACACAAACATAGCAATGACATTAAGAATGGTGTACAGATAAATAACAGCATTATAAGATTACACAACAAATTTAAGAAGAAAAAGAACTGTTTAAAATGATCAAGAGAACCTATGTTAAAGGCAAACTCAAAAATGTGTGCCTTGAGTAGTTATTTAGAATATTCCAAACTCTGGCTGGCCTTGATGTGGGGTGGATGAGCATTCCACAGCCTGGGACCAGCCACTGAGAAGGCTCTATCTCATTGAGTTTTTAAACTGTTTTTTGAAATTGCTATAAAAAACTAAGCGCTAGAGCTCATGTTTCTTACATAAATGTAAACGATCATAAGCCTGGAAACATAAACAGGTGCAAGGCCATGAAGGGATTTAAAACAAAATATTATTTTAAAATGGATCATGTATGACACAGGGAGCTAATGAAGAGAGGAAAGAACTGGAGTTATATGGTCTTGCTGGTGCTGGTCAGCAAGTGTGCCACTGCATTCTGAACCATCTGGAGGTGATGCAGGGAGGAATGGTCCAGGCCAAGACAGAGGGAGATGCAGTAGTCCAAGAGACAACTAAATAGATAACATTTTCTATGACCTTTTTAGGAAAGTAGGGCTTAACCTCTGCCAGTAGTCTGACATGATAAAAAACCTGATTGGACTACTGCACTCATCTATAAAAATTTAATGATTCATCAAGAAAGAACAAACAAAACAAAAACAAGGTTTTTAAAAGTTTTTTTTTCTTTTTTTTTTTTTAAATAGAACAAGGGCCAAAAGGGCTGACAATGCTGTTAAGGAGCTACTGATAAACAACAAGTAAAATCTTGGTTTTTGAGTTAAAGTAAATCAATTGTTTAATGTCCTCTAAGCAATTGAGTAATTGACCCGTAGGCTTTGCACCTTTGTCAGTTCTAAGTTGCAGATAAATTTGCAGGTCATCTGCAAAGCAGTGGAAAGTTATATTGTATTTGTTAAAGGCGGGGTATTATGGAAATATTACTTTTTGATGTATAAATCCTGATAACATGGTATTCCCTCAATAAAAAACATGACTGAAGTGTTGCTTTTACTTATTCAGTTATTTTTGAATAATCTGTGAGTCTCTGCTGGTACTCATTGGAAATGCTGTTTGGCCTGCTCCCACCTACAGTACCTTCACTGTTTCCACCTATCCCCTTCTCCAACCTGACATAGTCAGCTGCACCAGCAGGGTACTCCTCCCCCCTCCCCTCCCCTGCCCACTCCGGTTTTGGTAGCAGCTGCTAAGATTGACCCAGAGAAAGTGTTGAAATTCATCTTTGGAAACAACCCGAGGCCGCAAAAGGATGTCATTTTTGCGCAAATCATTTCACAGAAGACTGCTTTCTCAACAAAAGCCTATTTGATTGGCCCTAAAGGCAAGACTACTCCATCTGAAACTGCACAGGTAAGAACTGACTGGTGTCATGTTGTTAGAATTTCTAACACAGACCTCAAAACATATCTTAATCTTTGTCTGCTTTTATGGTTTCAATGAAAAACATTGCTTCATATTTCTGTGCTTTTAAGGTTGCAGTGTAAAACGTAGCTTCATATTTGTTTGAACTTATGTTTTCAATGCAAAATGTATCTTCAGTTATGAGTGCTTTTTTATTTCAATGCAAAACATAGCTTCATACTTTTGTACTTTTATGATTTCATTTAAAAACATAGCTTCATAGTGATGTTTATAAAAGGCTGCTAAGGAGGTTAGATATTACAAAGCCGACACATCTTGTAGAAGCCTCTGAATTCGTTCTGGTCCTTCAAAAACCTCACTTCCAGGGTCAGATATAGCATCATTTGCATGTTGTCTAACGGTCTCCCATGTTGCCATTGTTCAATGATGTCATTTTTATTACCCCTAAATACTAAAAGTCAACACACTGAAAACTTCTGTAAACAATATCCAAGTCTGACTCCACAGTTATGGTGTGATAATGGCCGGTATATGACATACTGAATAGGGAGTTTCTAAGACCCTTCTACCCTTTGTGAGAGGCAACGGTGAATATCAATGCGTCAAATACAGAAGTGATGAGAAGACACATTTCTTTATGGTGGATTTTGATATATCCAGGATTTTCAGACATATTTAGGATAACTATTTTATTTGAGTCTGCTATAGAATGGTAGTGCGTGCCTGAAAGAAGAATCCCCCCCATAAAAATAGAACTTAGTGGCAGCATATACAGGTGCTGGCCAGTAAATTAGAATATCATCAAAAAGTTGAATTATTTCAATAATTCCATTCAAAACGTGAAACTTGTACATTATATTCATGCAATGCAAACAGACCAATGTATTTCCAATGTTTATTTCTTTTAATTTTGATATTTATAAGTGACAACTAATGAAAACTCCAAATTTGGTATCTCAAAAAATTAGAATATTTTAAAGGCCAATGAAAAAAAATGTTTTTTTTTTAAATGTTGGCCAACTGAAAAGAATGAACATGAAAAGAATGTGCATGTATAGCACTCAATACTTAGTCGGGGCTCCTTTTGCCTCCATCACTGCAGTAATGCGGCGTGGCATGGACTCGATCAGTCTGTGGCACTGCTCAGGTGTTATGAGAGCCCAGGTTGCTCTGATAGTCGTCTTCAGCTCCTCTGCATTGTTGGGTCTAGCGTATTGCATCTTCCGCTTCACAATACCCCATAGATTTTCTATGGGGTTAAGGTCAGGCGAGTTTGCTGGCCAATCAAGGACAGGGATACCATGGTCCTTGAACCAGGTACTGGTGGTTTTGGCACTGTGTGCAGGTGCCAAGTCCTGTTGAAAAGTGAAGTCTGCATCCCCATAAAGTTGGTCAGCAGCAGGAAGCATGAAGTGCTCTAAAACTTCCTGGTAGACGGCTGCATTGACCTTGGACCTCAGGAAACAGAGTGGGCCAACACCGGCAGATGACATGGCACCCCACACCATCACTGACGGTGGAAACTTTACACTGGACCTCATGCAACGTGGATTCTGTGCTTCTCCGCTCTTCCTCCAGACTCTGGGTCCTTGATTTCCAAAGGAAATGCAAAAATTGCTTTCATCAGAAAACATAACTTTGGACCACTCAGCAGCAGTCCAGTCCTTTTTGTCCTTGGCCCAGGCGAGACGCTTCTTACGCTGTTTCTTGTTCAAGAGTGGCTTGACACACGGAATGCGACAGCTGAATCCCATGTCTTTCATGAGTCTCTTCGTGGTGGTTCTTGAAGCGCTGACTCCAGCTGCAGTCCACTCTTTGTGGATCTCCCCCACATTTTTGAATGGGTTTGTCGTCACAATTCTCTGCAGGGTGCGGTTATCCCTAGAGCTTGTACACTTTTTTCTACCACATTTTTTCCGTCCCTTCGCCTGTCTGTTAATGTGCTTGGACACAGAGCTCTGCGAACAGCCAGCTTCTTTAGCAATCACCTTTTGTGTCTTGCCCTCCTTGTACAAGGTGTCAATGGTCGTCTTTTGGACAGCTGTTAAGTCAGAAGTCTTCCCCATGATTGTGGAGCCTTCAGAACAAGACTGAGGGACCTTTTAAAGGCCTTTGCAGGTGTTTTGAGTTAATCAGCTGATTAGAGTGGCACCAGGTGTCTTCTATATTGAGCCTTTTCAGAATATTCTAATTTTCTGAGATACTGAATTTGGTGTTTTCATTAGCTGTCAGTTGTAAAAATAAAAATGAAAATTAATAAACACTTGAAATATATCACTATGTGTGGAAGGAAAGTATGCAGTATAGAAGTTTCACGTTTTGAATGGAATTACTGAAATAATTCAACTTTTTGATGATATTCTAATTTACTGGCCAGCACCTGTACAGGGAGAAAAGTGCTTGACCCAAAATGGTTTAGAAGTAAAAGGGCCCAAATTAACCAAGAAGAACCTGTTGTGTAATAAGATTTAAACAAATGGAGGACAATATCTCCAAACACAACTCTCAATCAATGGTGTTGAAGACAGCCGACAGGTCTAACAAAATCAGAGCAGCCGGACAGCCTGAAGCCACAATTAAAAGAAGGTAACTAAAAACTTGTAAAAGAGCAAACTTGTAAAAGAACTTGTCTAACGGGGCTTGAAACCAGATTGAAATTCCAGCAAAATGTTATTAAGGAACAAATAATCCTGGTGCTGGGTTTGAACAATCTTTTCAAGAATTTTAGAAATAAAATTAAGGTTTGCAGTTGGTCTAAAGTTTGAGAAACTGGTCTGATCAAGATTATATTTTTTAAAGAGTGGTTTGAAAATGGCCTGTTTGAACCACAGGGGAACACCACCTGAGAGAATGAGAGAAGTATTGACTAACCTCAAAGTAAAAAGACCAAAGCTGTCAAATGCATTTTTTAGCATTAAGGGTGGTAAGCAGTCCATGAGGGCAATATGAAGATCTTATGTAATAAGCAGTTACTGATAGCTCATCCAAAGAGACAGTTTGAAAGTGTCACCAGGATGCATAACAAGAAGGGAGCTAGCTAGGATCTAGGGCACAAAGATGGGGGATACATGATCTGATCTATAATATTATAGCTCAAAAACCCCCTGAAATTGATCATATGAACTCTGTGAAGATCTTCACAAGCAACACAATATTATTTTCAAACAGCTTTAATCTTTGTTTTGAGGAAGTCAGATTATTCAACAAATTTCAGTAATTAGAGTTTTTGTGGTTTCACGATGTTCCCTAACAGTCATAAGTACATGTGCAAAATAACAAAGACATTTCCATTTATTTATTATGTTCAACACCGTAACAGCTTTGGGAAGAAAAAAATATGCTTGCACATGCTTAATATTTTTTTTTTAGAAATTCCCTTCTAAAGGTCTTTTTTGTTCCCTTTAAAGCAGTCACCGTTGACATATGTAAGGAATTCAAATATCTGATCATTTTCTGAACCTTTATACAAATTTGCTTAAAGAATTATACGTGTTTCATAGATTGATCTATTTTTACTGTCTCTTACAGTTGAAGTTTACCTTTAATTAAAATAGCAGTTTTACAATTACAAACCTTCAAGTAGGACAACTTGCACAATCGGTTCCTGACAAATATTTTTTGTGCCACTATAAATGTCCAATATTTTGAAGTCTTCTGTCAAAGGCCTCAAAGCTTTACAACTTCAAAGCAAAATAAACCTGTTTCAATAAAACTTTTATATTTTGGTATCTGGGGCATGTAAGCATGTAAATATCTCATTTCAAACATGTGAGTTGATTTCAAAAGTTGTAGGCATCTTTATGGGCTTTTCACTTCCTTAATGCAAAAGTCAGTTCTGAGAGCGTCTTCAGGTGCAGCTCAGTTCATTTTATTCACTTCAGGCAACCTTTCATTAAACCAAACATGAGAAGGTGAAAATTGTACTGTTCTTAAGCTATCTTTGGAGAATCTCTTTTGTCAACAGTCACCATTTGGTAGTGAAGTGATGCTTGATTGACACATCCAAATGAATGAACAGCCTATTGAGAGGTCTGTGGTATATCTTTTTCAGATCATTACCATGTGCATTGGTAATTTCCATCATGAATACTGCAGCATCCCCTGACAGGCACTCATTGGGCTGCGACATCCATCGGGGGAAATGATGGTATTAGACGGGAGGCAGACTCTAGGGGTGAGGCTCCGTGATGAGAGGGAAGAGGGGGGGGAGCTAATTACCCTTTTATTACTAGGGACCGAACCAGCATCCCAGGAGGGCTCGCCTGGCCCTGTTTGAGACAGGGAAGATCCAGCATGCAACATTACCTCAGTAGCTCAGGCTTTCCTCCTTGATGCATGTCACATTAAGAGCGCATAGATACAGTAAGTGTATGTTTCATTTTGAGCTGCTTTTTTCTGGAACCTCAGGTTTTGTGTTATTGAATGTTTTGATAAAAAAATAATATAAAAAATAACAACCATATGTCTTAGCTAAACACAAGTAGGTAGGTATGGATAATAATGCCTTTGGGGTGTACTCTTTGCTTTGATACCAAAACTATAGGGTTTTAGAGTGTTGGAAACTATACAACGTTCTGACATTCAGTCTTTACATTTTAAATATATCTATCTTTGTAGTTTTTGAACCAGAAACAACGCATTTGAATACATTTTGTAACCTACTATAATTTAGTTATTAATGAAAAATACTATAATCGAGTAAAGCAGCCAGGCATTATGATAATTTCCCAAGTAATTAGATAAAAAAGCAAAAAACAGATTGTCAGCTTTTTGATTTAAAAAAAACTGCATTTGTAGATATTTTGATATCAAACTATATAATGATTTAAATGGTCCAAACAATGAATTGTACATAATCAGATATTGTAATAACAAAGCATCGTAAAAATACTATCAAGAATATCCAAACCTTTAAATAGATTTTTAAAACAAAATCTCTTATGAAGCTCAAGCCCTGACACTCTTGACTCTATATTATTGTTACATCAGCCTGTGAATTCTGTTATAAAACATTTACTCCCAGCTGAATTATAATATGATGAATAAAGAATCCTCTAAATAAATGCTTTGTTACCTTAAATTACAGTGCAGTGACTCTTTCTGTGTTCAACATAGGTTGGATGCATGAGTAAATTACGTGGGGCCCAGTGGTATGTCCAGACTTCTTTTTTTTTCAGGGGTGGCACAGGGGGGGCAGCTTGTTCTGCTGGTGTGGCACCCGTAAATCAAGGATCTGCAGTAAAAAAAATAAAATAAAAAGTATTGTCCACGTCTTCGTTCAGATAAATGTTTTAAAATAATGCAGACATTTTTCCCTCTTGTGAAACAGTTGCTGAAACTAAATATATTATGAAGCATTGAGCTACAACATCAGACAATCAGGAGGTTGCACCTGGGGTGACCTATTGGATTCTAGGGGTTGCAAGTGCCTGCTAAGGCCCCTGTGAAACGTACCACTACCAAACAGTTTTATTTTTTATGGTGCATCATTGCCAAAGTCTTACCTAAATAAAATGGGGGAATGGGTTTGTCTGGGGACAAAGACATCACTGAAGGTAAACGGTAGGCAAAATGGATATACAAAGACTCTTAGCTCTCAGTTTCACCCAAAATGAGGACAACAAGAATCAGTAAATATGCACATGTGACCTAAATGGCAGCAAAACACACAAAGTATCTATTTATTAATATTCAAAGTCAATCTGGTTAGAGACTAAAGAAATCAAATGAAGATTGTAAAATGATACTTCACCTTTATTTCCTGATTAAATAGTTGGAAAAAAAATATTAACTTTTTGGGAGATGCCATTACTTTTAATGATAGAATATGCAGTACTTTGCCTATATCATTTGTTTATCTTTGAAAGGGTTTTAGGAATACTACCATTAATTAGCAAATGCAAATTGGTTAACTGGATGATGGATTATTAACTAAGAGACCTTATATAGACTAAAAGTTTTCACTTTGCTTTCACTTGCAATAGTTATGAGCATTGGAAGGTCAAAGTCTCCAACCTTTGTTTGTGACATTGTTGAAATTGCTTTCAGTTTGTTAGAGTCCATGGACTGACACACTTATATTACAATATCAAAATACAACAGTTGCTCTTCTTTATCTGTCTATCAATCTATATTAGAGGGGTATCTTAAACCTGTATCTGGAATTTGATCATGGTTGTGAACTCTTGATTTTTAAAAGAAGCGAAGACTCGACTTTTTGCGCAGTATTTGTTTGACTGTATATCTAAATGTAAGAGAGAAGCTGCAACGCTTTCTGCCTGTATTTGCCATCTGACTGTATTTGCCCACTGCATTCAAGCACGTAGAAAATTGATAGAGAGCTCTGTTGAGACTTGCTGACACCATTGTTCTAAATCTTTCACAGATGTTAAACAAACCACTAATATTCATTCAATTAACTATAATCAAGTATTGGAGTGGGAATCTCATCATCAGCTTTGTTGTCTTTCCATCATCTTCGGACAGAGATGATGGGTTTTTAAAATAAAATAAATTTGGTTTGTCAGCAATTTGGGGTTCTAACATTAAACTAAGCCGTGTTTTTAGGTAGAGTTTAATTAGTGTGGACATACTTTTTGTTTGCAGACACAGGATTGTTAAAGTTTTGAAGGTATTTTACCACAAATAATCTTTTTTTTTTTAAATGATTTTTGTCACCTCTATTTTGGATGTGGGCAAAAAGCTGGATGATGACAAAAACTATTTCAGTTTAACTACATCCATTATCTATATTGTCTATTGGCTTGTGTGTGGTCATCAGGAGAGAGGTAGGGTACACCTTGGAAAGTTTGCCAGTCCCTCACAGGGCAACACAGAGACACACAGGACAAACAACCATGCACACACAAACTCATACCTATGGACATTTAGAAAGACCAATTAATGTATCAGTCAAGGTTTTGCATTCTGCGGGGAATGCTGAAGGGAACCCATGTATGCACAGAGAGACGGCGCATCCTCACTCCTCCCCGTTTACCAGAATGACACACTTTCATGGGGGAATTCATGGCTGATTTACAGACTCCTCCTCCCCAGCTCTGACGAAGCATGTTCCTAAAAAGGGCACAGGGGCGGGATTTGCACTGTAGACTCTGTCCTCACGGGGCATGTATGGGCGTGTAGTTTGGTCGTAATCGCGCCCATTCTGCTCCCGCATCTTTAGCTCTGATGTTAAACTTGGCTAGCTAAGCTAAAGGATAATAGCCCCATGCCTAACTGCTGCTGTATCTGCGCTCCTCCGACGGTTCTCCTATTTCTCAAACCTCAAAAGGTAAGAACTAGTAACTTGAAATAATTATTAGTGTTAGTGTTATGTTACTATAATTAAAGTCCAACAAAACAGCCTGTCAATCAAAGTCCGACCCCCTCATTAATTATGCAAGATTTCAAAAAATTATCTTAGGAAAACCAGCCTGGTGCCTATGTTTTTGACGAGCCCAGCGTTATCTCAGGAAGAATATGTAGCCATAGAAAGTTTTAAAAAAATGGGCACCAGGCATTAAAGTTGTTTTTTGTCTGAAGTCCAATGCTTTTCAATGGGGGCCTAGCGGCCAAATGTTGGTACTACAGCAATGGAGGAGCAATGGAGGCCTACATGGTATGCAGTCACAAAGCAGAGCAGCCAGCGGCCATTAGTGCCAACATGCAAAAACCATGCAGAAAGAACCCAGGCCAGGATTTGAACCCAGAACCCTACTTGCTTCAAGGGAATAGTGCAACCAACTGCACCTCTGTGCAGCCCAGTTTAACTCCCTGGTGGAATTTAATTTTTTGGGGGATTTTTTGTACAAACTGTCAAAATTCTATAAACTACTTTCGCTAAAAAGTGCAGAATGTGCCTCTACATGTAGACAGAATGTAAAGATTGTAGCCTAGATCTTCTTCGTCCTCTGCTTTGGCTCTGCACGGCTAACTATGCAAAATCTATGACTTTGTTTTGCTGCTAATAAGGTGTCATTGTGTCCAACTGTGTCACATTGGAGGCAAAGCTGCTAATAACAGTTTTTTTGTGTTTTCTTTTTTCTTTCCAACACAATTCCTCCCAAATTCTTTGTATTTCACAGAGCAACACGAACATGGTTTTTGTGCTGTAATACATGGCCCAGTCATGATACAACCCCCTTATTAACGAACCGAAACACCATCCGTGGGGCTCGGCTGTCACTGTTCACATTATAAGTTCATAAGCCCATTTTTAATTCATGGAGGAAGCTTACAGAGTGTGTATGTTCAGAGTGTGTTGGGGATGGTTTCAAAAGGGATCCTGCTGCTTGGTTTTATGCTATCTGTTTTAGATAGGTTAACGAGTCAGACTCAGAGCGACAGCCAGAGTTCCAGCCTTGTGTTCACAGAGCTGGAAGCTTCAAGAAGAAGGTAATTTATTTAGCTATTTATGTGTCATAAGGGGGAACTGTCACCTTCGTTCTCCTTGTGTAATTTATTATAGCATAAGTCGGTCTCGTTTGTTATTACAATGCTGTCAGGAGCAGGGATATTTGGTTAATGCTGCCCAGTCTAAGAAAAAAAGACACCTCACATAGGACAGGTTGGGAGTTTATTTTATTCATGGAACTTTTAGTGAAGCATCTTCCTGAGTGTTCTTAATTAACAGCAATACCAGTAATAACTCTATGAATGTCTTTTTTTTGCTTTGTTTGTGCTAAAAAAAACAAAAGAATCTGGCACAAATTCTTTGAAAACACACCACAGATTGTATCACTTCCAGGATTGTAACGGAGTCAGTCTGTGTAAAGAGAATTAATTAGTTTATACACAACTAAATTATTTTATTCAGATTCCTTTTTAGTAAAAAAACAGAACCTAATGGTCAAAAAAACAACCACTGAAGACTCAATAATAAATTTGGTGGATATCTTTCCAGGTATGAAACTGTTAACTGTTTAGTGACTGAGCAGGTGCATCTCAATTTGTTACATTATCATTGGTAATCATATTAAATACATAAATTTATGTGGCCAAAAACCAAAAAATGCTGCAGAAACTCTGACACCCACCTGATGGCCTCAATCATAGACTTTACTGTAATCTTGCCACTCTTGATGTTGAGGTTTTGGGCGATGTGAACGCATCATATGGCTTGTGTTTATTAGGGCAAGATATTTCTACTGGTAAGTTAGCTAAAAAAACCTTTAACATTCTTTGATCGTGTTTAAAATAAGAACAAGAATTATGACCTATCTCACTTTACCTTTCCTCCACCATCTACTGTCCACTGCACAGGTAGATCATCAGGAACCTAAAACCTTTTTTTTTACTGAAGAGCAAAATCAAGAACACAGTTATGATGGTAAAGTGTGTTACATTGCCAGCGATTCTTGCAATGATTTGGTGCAGAATACTTCAAATGGTATGTTCATCCTCATTAATAACTTTTGTGTCTCCTAGCCTCTATACCCTATGATATATTTCTAAGAATTGGAGTAATCTATAAACCAATTGTCAGTTATTTATTCCGTTTTCTGTGTTGGTTGACAGCCGATAACATTTCTAAATTTATTTATAAGCACTTTATAAGCAGCTCTGTTCTAGGCTGCACCCCTGGATCAAGTGCAGGTTGTGTTATGATGATAGTTATTTAATTTCCTTTTTCAGTTTACCTCATCGTTTTAGTTTATTTGTTGTTATTGTAATATGTTTTACTTTAGGACTTTAGTGCTAAAATGTTGGCACTCTCTTGCTTCCATATTTTTCACTGCCCTTAGAGGTTTTCCACTTTTGTTTAATTGTTTTTGTGTTTTATCTTTTATTTGTGTTTCCTTAGTTCATCAGACTCTGTTAGTTCAGTTCCCTGTTTCACTTTATTTCTGTAATTACATTCCTCATTTACTTCTATTTCCAGTATTTATTTTCTTTTATACTGTTCTCTCCTTTGTTTACTAATGCTCTTATTTATAGTCTCTCTTTTGTCTTTAGTTATTTCTAAATTAGTTCTTATTTAGGATTACTCCACGTCTTTTTTTCCCTTCTTTCATTTCTTTTTTTCTTCTGTCTCCCTGACATACTTCTTCCCAACCCAGCAGCTGATTCTTTTCACCTGTGCTATCCCTCTCTCCTGCAACCGCTTGGCCAATGCTGATCCGATCTCTCTTCATCATCTTTCTTGCCAACTTCATCTACCATCTCTATTTAGTATTTAGTTCCATGTTCCAGTCCGGACTTGTAATATATTTTATTTTCATTAAAATGTGGTAAAAGGCCCATGAGCCTTTTGCCACATCCCTGGCACCTCACCTAAGTTCCCCCAGTACCTCTTCAACGGTCCCAAATTTAATTTTGTGGGTCCCCAGCTCCTCGTTTGGGTCCTTGGTAATGTGCGCCCGACACCTTCTAGGTACCACGGCGCTGGCCACCAAAGGCACTCAAGGTCCTACTGCTGGACTAGTGTAAACACGCCACTCGCATTCGTAGTCGACATAACCCCCCCCCCCCCTCCGCTCTCAAAGCTGCCAGAGATGTGGGTCTCGGAGCGGCTTGCGTCGAAAAAGCATATGTGAAAGGAGCCGTACTTGTAGAAAACTGAAACAAATGTAAACTTTTTACTTCTGGAGCAGCGCCTGGCTCGACCCAAATAAGTGTGAAAACAGCCTCAGATTAAGGGTTGCACACTAAATTGAGAAACTGTAAATGATTGAAGACATTTATCTTTAGGGTTGAAAGTTTTGCATTATTGTTTTCTGCTCTGTTGCTGTTTCTCTTTTGTTTCTTTTCCAGTCAATCAGCAGCTTGTTAATTGAAGATGCAAGGCTGCCAAAACAAATAGAGACAACAATTTTAATGGACTCTTTAATGAATTACAAGACATGTGTTGGTTTAAAGATTTACAGTAATTACAAAGCTGTGAGATCATCTCAATGCTGGGCACAGATGAACCCAATATCGACTTTCCCCTCCAACTCTGAGCTGGACAACAAATAACAGCATCTCCCAAAATGTCAGCCTGCTCCTTTAATTAGGCGTTTGCTGTCTGCTTGTAGTGTGGCGGGCAGCTCTGATGTATCAATAGTGACGATGATGATGATGCAGTCAGACACCTTCGCCTGAACACAATGGCTACAACCACGAAGACTAATGTGAAATTGAGCCCCTATGTTTGCCATCTGCTCCAGAAAATACCTGATTCTCATAAACAAACTCACCCTGCCTTTACTTCTCTGGCTGCTACTGCTCCTGCTTCAGGCCCATATTCACACAGCAATCAATGAGGGGATCCCACACACTGATATATAGGCTGTGAAAATTGGCTTTCTTCTCCTTCAGAAGATTCTGGTGATTACCTATATAGTCCTGTTGATTGGAGATTGATCGTGGGTTGAAATTAAACAGCAGAGGGTCTTCTTTTTGTGGTTTGCGCAAAGGCTGATGGGCAAATGGAGGATTATTGGGAAGAAAAGATGGAAAAAGGAGGGAGAAAGGATGGGCTGCCTGAGAGGCCAGTCCCGAGAAGATTACCATTTTTACGAGACATTTAATCATTTCTGAAATACTAAATATATCGTATCTATGTCAAATGAATGAGAAAATAAAGAGATTATTTAGTTATTTCAGCAGAAATTCAGTAATCTTCCCTGAGATTCACCTGATAGTCACATAGATACTGCAATATTCTAGGAGCAAGATGCACAACATAAGATGCACATAACTTAAACATTTTCCGTATAAATGCAAACCTTAACAAAACACCAAGGCTTAAACAATGTATTATGTTGTCAAGGTATTATAGGGAAAATAGTGCTGCTGTTTCTATCTTAATATTGGATGTAGGTGCTTAAATTCTGAAATGCAATCTGTTTTCCAAGTTCCCCTGTAAGTATATTCTGCTGTTAATAAAGAACACAGTAAATAAGACCACAATTGAATAACATCTCAGTGAGTCAACATAAGGACATTCATTTACTCATTAAGACTTAGTGGAAAAGTCTTTCGGATGTTCGAAAAAGACACATCACAAAACTAACTGTACCGTATGTACCGCAAAGCTTCCAGACCCATTTCAAATAGCTAAGAGGCTACTGGATGAAAGTCCTCAGATATGACCGCCACAAGTTCAGTGTGGAGATATCAGTTATTTGATCAACATGCCTCGAATTTACACATCCGAAGCAAAGAAGGCATACAAGCCTTCATACATCTTTAATATTGATCATCAACAAGCCTAGGCAGTTTAATCAGTGATGTTAAGCTAAAAATGGACGGAGCATTTCTTCCATTTTTAGATACACTTGTAGGCAAGACTATCTGGATTATCTGATGGTTGAACCAGACATAAAGAGCCTCCTAATATCCACATGGTATTTTTCTTTGTATTCTATGCTAAGGTTATTTTATATTTTATATTTAAACATCAAAATACCTCCAGTTAAGGAAAGTGAGCAGATTCTTTCATGGGACTGGATCCCAGGATCGGATTTGATCTTTCAGTCTAACTCTCAACACATGCATTAAACACGGACGTCTGGATATTTCATCATCTGGAAACCTATGAACTGTTACTACTCTCCTTTTTTCTTCTACTTTTGCAGCTTACAGTGCTGCGAATGTTAACCATGCTGACAGATTTTTCCTTCACCGCCATGTAGCGCAATATTTTGACAACTGCCAGCTAACAACAATGGTAGTCAGCAAGGGTGATCGCTCTTTCTGCCCTCCAGCCAGAAGCTGGGGGGGGCTTGGGTGTATGACATCATATTTCAGGGTGTCTGTACAGACTACAAGTAAACAAGGAAGAATTTGATGTGAATAATGAGGGAAATATAAATAAGATAAATAATTATGGATGTATTTAAAAGAATATTGAGCTGTTGCCTTATGCCTTCTGTGAAATCCATTTTTGGAGTTTACATTTAATCTCCATTTAATAATATATATTTTTTTAAAACACACTGAAACAAACTGTTCATGGCATGTTGGGAGAATTTCAAAGAACACTTCCCCATTCGCCTCTTAGTTCTTCATATAGTGAACATGAGACAGTAAACTCACCAGTACCTGGTATGAGAAAAGTGAGCAATAACCTAAAGCAGGTTTGCAGCAATTGGTTTATGGACTCAAGTGTAGGGAAATAAAAAAACTAAACTCAATATACATGAAAGCCAGTGGCATAAAGGTAAAGCAGATAGTAAGATTACCAGTTAACCTCTTAAGTTGTTTTTTTTTCAAATTTTGCATACCTACACTCTGGAAGGCTTTTTACAGCTTGTAAAAGGTCTAGAATGTTCAAATTCCTCTCATATAATATGGAGGTTTATGGGGATACTATGAATTTGAAAATTATAAAGAATATTGTGAGGGGCATGAGTAATTGAGGTTGAAAGACACAAAATATGCATTCCGCCTGAAAAAACCCCCAAACACATTATAGATAGCTGAAAGAAAGAAAGAAAGAAAGAAAGAAAGAAAGAAAGAAGAAGTAATAAAGCAAATACACCTAATAAATAGTAACTACTAACCCTTCTTGACTTTAGACCAACTGTTGGTGTATGTAATAACAAATAATTGAAAGTTTAAAGTTAAATGTTACTTGAGGAGGCATGCCTCCAAAAATGGGGGCTATCGTAAAATCTATTGTCATGTTAATATACTGCAATTTGTGTACATTTTGCTCAAAGCATTTTATTTTGCTTCTTCTGTTTATTCATCACCTTTGACAAAGTTACCTATGTTCATGCCACTAAATGTGTTAATTTAGTCATTAAATTATTTATTTTATAATTTATTTGTCTAATTAGACAAATAAGAAAATGTACTTCAAATTGGTGAAAAAGCCAAACAGTCTTGTTCCTCTGATTGAATTGGGGTCTAGATGGAATGAAAGCAGTGAAGGACAATTGAGTCTGGATTATTTATTTCAAGCACATTTTCTAAAGTATGAATAAAGCTAGTATGAAAGAAGTTCCCACGTTTCTCTTTCTGATTCGCAGTGATAGGCTGTAAAACTGGAACCTAAATGCAAAGTGAACAAGGTCCCTGCTGCTGGAGAAAGAACATTTTCATTGTACCCCCAGAAGCAATTATATTCAGCCAAGAGTTAGAAAGAGCCACTATAGTAGAAAAAAAAAACAGTTCTGAAGTGCTCTTTGAAAGAAGGCCAAGCTTCCCCTTTTATTATTCGCACCATCTCTGAGAGATATAGCCATGTTAGCAGGAGACTGACTTGGAGTTAAGTGCCCGTACTGACAGCTCTGTGCAAATTCATATTAGCCATTGCCGGGATGGGAAGATAGAGGTTTAACTCATGAAACATTTAGAGGCCCCAGCTCAGATTGCACTTAGAAACTATTTAGAGTGATATGCAAAGGAAAACACAATAAGAACTTAAGTGCTACCCCTAGTGATCTTGGACACATATTTGGTGATCTGTTTAACAATCCACATACGATGTCTGCCTTTCTGACACCGCTTCACTTTATTATTCTAAACATGAGCAATATCTAAAGAAATCATTGAAGGTCGAACAGTAGATGAGAAAGCGAGAGCTGCGCAGAATAACAGCAGAGGGATGAGCTGCCTTCTCAGGCTCATGTTTGGAGGTTTTTACGCCCAAATAAACTCAATTTTACAACAGCGCTAACCTGATCTGAACCAGAAAATGGACCCATACGCCCGGAAAATCTCTCAGCAGGCTCTCGCTGTCATTTTTTCCAGCCATCCTCTGTGGAGCACTGTAATATAGGGAGAACAACAGATTCTTGCAAAGAGCACATGATTGTTTCTTCTGTTGAAACATACCAACCCTGTATTTTATTATTTATTGTAGAATTTCAGCTTATTGTCCATCATCAGAAAGTTTTCCTATAGAACGTACCTTGCAAGAGTGCTAATATGCTTGAACTTCTGCATATTTTGTCACTACCTGACTCAGTATGTTTTAAAACCCTTTTTAGTTGCATAAGGTTGTTCTGGTATGGCTTTACTATCTTTGCACTTACAGACGAAAAATTCTATCCACTCTTCTTTGCAAAACGGGCCTCCCGGCTGTTTCTCTGATCAATGCTCTCCTCAATAGTTTAGGTTGACACAGCTATGAGTTGTTGGGCTTTCAGTTGATGATCAGTCCTTACTGAGTTGTCCAAATCATTTTTTCCCCAACCTAACTTCAACTGTTTGCACCCTTTTATTTTGTGGTGTTACAACCTTAGCAGGTTATCTTGCATTTAGATGGATATTTCCCTTTTGTTCACCAACACTTTCATTATTGAAATTTAGCACAATGGAGGACCTAGTGAGGTTATCATTTGTTTAAAGACAGACTAATTCTCTATGTTCTCGTTCATGGGTATGTCAACTTTTATGTCTCAATTGCATTTTGCTTGCACAACACAGCTCTTACACATTCTTCACTCATGCACACAAAAGACCACTGATGTTCCTGATTTCCATATGCAGTGATGGACATTGTTTTTTTTTAAATGTTTTTCTTTTTGTTTTACTTGTCCTACAGCTTGTTTACAGCTTTGATATAGTACTCCACTTGATATATATGTATGAGAAATCTTTATTAGTGATTACTGTGGGTTCAATTTGTTAAGGGTTATGGACAAGAAATTGAGATAAAAGAACGAAGAAAGAAATAAAATTAAGAAGATAAACATCACAGGTAGGAGTGTGAACTGACAATACAGGACGGGGAGGCAAACAAAGTAAACAATAAAACATTCCAGTCCTCCACCTCTGTTGGACGGCAGAGAAGTGGAAAAAACAAAACAAACAAAAACAACCAATAGAACAGAACAACATTAACAAAATAGATGCAGTAATATGAACTAAGAACTACACATTCACTACACACAAAAATGGATTAATGAACACAACACTAATGTTTCTGGTATGCTCCTGGTACAAACTATCTGCTGATGATAACTTCAGCTCAAGATTATGTCCGTACACACCAACGTCCCCACACCTATGTGTGTGTGTGAGCATACAGGTGTAAATAAGGTTTCCCAATGAAAGTGATTGACAGCTAGTGTAAGGAGCCGTCAATCCGTCCTATAGGAATCGACGCAGACATGAAGGAGGTCGGAGATGGAGTGTACGTCCAGAGCTCCCCAGAGCGCAGGAGCCACAGCCGGACCAACGCAGGGCCAACCACCCACCAAGAGAGGAACAAATGGAAGCACCAAGGGCACCAGATACAACCCCCACCAACCCACCGAATGGCACAAACCTATTGTTCAACACTGGCACCCCCATAAGAGGTGCCCCAGTCAATTCAATGAGGACATCGGCCGCCCGACTTACAAAATTTGGATTTTAACTCCAGAAACCCTTCCCATTTTTCTTTTGCATCTTTTAAGCCGTGTTGTAACAGGCGGTATCAGAGTAGTGGGGGCTGAACAGAAATGCATGTGAAACTTTTCAGATTTTTACATAAACCCTAATAAAATATTGTGGTTAAAACATGACAAATTTGATATTCTATATATATTTTTATCCCGTGGCTAAAACAGTGGCTGTTTAGGATATCAATGGCTGTTTTCAGTAAAATGTGGACAGGTGAAGCTGTGCCGTCTCTAAAAATTACACAATACAAATTGCCTATTCTGACAGCATTGTTACAAACTGCTGTTTTGTCAAGACCACTTGTGTAACAAATCAATGCTGAAGGAGGCCTTTAAAGTCAATAAAATAGTGTATTTCCCTGTTCTTTTCTGCTAAGCTGTGCACTACATCACAAACACCCCCAATACAATTGTTCTGTTAATATGGTATTTTCAAAGTGTGGGGCCTGGTGATGTGATGGTGGGGTATATTATCCCTACTTTTTTTTTGTTAAGATGTGAAATACTGGAGACAAAACTGATCCTGGACTTGTTTCAATTTGTCACATATTAATTATAAATTATAAATAGCTTATTTTGTAGTTATGCTGCTATAGGCTTAGCTGTTGGAGGACAGACTGAAAATTTTTTTTCTCTCTTCTACTCTTTTCTTCTAACACTTTTCAGATATATTTTTTTCTGCTGTTATTGTGATTGTTAACCCAGTTCTCTCTCAGTATTTTCTCCCCATATAAGCTCCACAAGGTCTGGTACCCTGCTCAACTAGAAAGTCCCCTGCTGGATGGGGAACATCGGTCCAGATGATGCTCAAAGTCAACCAGCATCCTCCATGCTGTCTCTTCTCTGTCTTCTCAGACCCCCCTACGGTCGTGACAGATGACCCCTTGTACTGAGCCAGGTTCTGCCGGAGGTTTCTTCCTGTTAAAGGGGAGTTTTTCCTCTCCACGTTCGCCACATGCTTGCTCAGTATGAGGGATTGCTGCGAAATTGCTGTGGTTGGAGTCTGCATGATCCGGGCACAACCTCATGTTGATGACTCATCGCAATCTGCTGGGATTCCTTACATAGAAAACTTTTAACTGATTGGAATCTTTGTATAATTGTATTGAAATTACTTTTGTTTAAAGTGCCTTGAGATGACATTTGTTGTGAATTGGCGCTACATGAATAAAAGTGAATTGAACTGAATATATTTACTGCAGCCAAGTGTAAATATTTTTGTCCTAGAATTCTCCCAAAAAGATATAGGTTTTTATTTATCTATATTGTTTGAGTTGGCATCAAAACTACCTAAATATCTGCTCTCAAGCATATAAATGTGCTTTTTATTCTTTATGTCATAGGTTTTAATGCATTGTGGGATGTAAGTAGAGGGAGCTGGATGGATGATGTAATTGGTTTTACATTAAATTATGAGGTGATATTATCCTCATTTCATCAATGGAAGATAAGTTTCCTAATCATCAAGTCATATTTTAGAAAAGAGCCTTCAAACCTCGGAAATGTATGATTGAAAAAACAGAGAGCAAAGAAAAGTATTCTGAAGCTTCTTTGTCAGTTGCTACATCTTCAAAAAAGTTGGAATTCGTTGTTTTTCGATAACAAAAATGAACAGCAATAATTCAGTTTCATATTTTTTTCCACTTTATTGAAAGGAAAACATTTTTCAATAATTGCATAATTTCAAAGTTATGTGGTAAAATATTTAGAAGTAGGTAAATAAACATGCAAGATTTTGGGTGTGTTTCATCATTCTATTGACATGTATCAAGAAAATTTTGTTAAAATCAATATTCAGTTTCAATTAAGTTTATTTACATTGCACCAATTCCCAGCAGATGTCATATCAAGGCACTTTACAAGAAAACTAATTTCAATACAATTATACAAACCTTCCAATCAGTAAGCAGTTTTCTTTGTGAGGAATCCCAGCATATTGCATTGAGTCATTGATGTGAGGTTTTGCCCAGAACATGCAGACTCAAACCAGAGCAAACCCTCAGTAATCCCTCATACTGAGCAAGCATATAATGACAGTGGAGAGGAAAAACTCATGTTTAACAGGAAGATACCTCCAGCAGAACCGAGCTCAGTACAAGTGGTTCATGCAACGACTCTCTCCGTGATACAGACTAAAACTAGGAGCTGGTTCCAGGGGAGAGGAGCCTGATAAGTAAAAGATCTGCCTCCCATTCCATTTTTATACAAACTTAGGAACTAACAGTAAACCTGCAGTCTGAGAGCAAAGTGCTCTGTTAGGAATATATGGAACAGTCAGGTCTCTGACATATGATGGAGCTTGATAATTAAGGGCTTTATTCGTAAGGAGGAGGATCTTAAACTGTATTATGGATTTAACAGGGACCCAATGAAGAGCATCTAAAACAGGGGATATATGATCTCTCTTCGTAATGTTCATCAGAACTCTTGCTGCAGCATTGTGGATCAACTGAAAGCTTTTAATTGATGTTGTGGTATTCCTGATAATAATGAAAAGGAGGATAGTTTTGTCACGTGGCAGAAAACAGTGAATTTTGCCTATAACTGAGTGTTTTACACGTTTGGAGGAGGATTTAGTAGAGCAGATGATTCACTAAAAGAGATTGCAGGTGATCAGGCGATTAAACCTGGATGCTGAAGGAATGTCTGGATTCCTGCAGCAAATGAAAGAGTTTGTCAGGCTTACTTTGTTCATGGTAAGCCCGTCTGATCATGTATTTGTTATTAAGATAATGCTTTTTGTAAAAAATTTATTTTCCTATTTTAAAATCCTCTGCATTATATTGTTTTCCCATTCTGATTCAGATGTCCTAAACTGCAATAAGCACCCTGTCTATGCCAGCTGCTGTACATACAGCAGCTATAAATCCGATCCAGACAGCTGCTTCTAATTTATTTTATCATTAAAGCTGCTACTTGACTGTATGTTTCTCCAAGACTTTATTAAAAAATAACTAAGTGCATATATTCAGTTTTTCGCCAGAGACCAGATGCCATTGTATTACTCAAGCCACAGGACAACATAACTTGTACAACAGAGACTAAATTAGCATAAATAAGATAAATAAATTAGGATGGTGATCAATGAGGACATACCCAGCTTTGCAGTCGCGTTGAGGATATCACCGTTCGGTACTCATCCACAGTTGATGCAAATCACACTGTGTTTCTGCTTGTCTGATTTCCGCTTTTAGCACAAACACAGTTTTCTGGTTCACAGAGATCAGCCTAACTCTCATTGAAACCACCTAATCTCAGGCCTCCAGACTTTTGGAAGCTGTAAACTTTTTCATGAGTGAAGGGTCAGCTTTAGGAATAGAGAAAAAGAAGACTCCTCAACGTCTTCCACATCTCTAAAAGTGGCTTTAAATAACTTCTATTTCACGGTGAATAGAGATTTTAAGTTTCTCTCTAAAGCTCTCCCAGTTTTCGGATGTTAAAGTCGTTATATATCGGGGATTTCGCCCACTTACTCTCTTGGAAATGTTGGTTGCATCTCTATAGCCACTGTTCATTTTGTTTGTTTTCTGCCACCCAACCACTTGCGCACGCACAAAAAAATGTCAACAAAGATCCTCCTATTACAGTAATCCAGCCTTGAAGTAACAAATGATTCACGGCTGGACTACTGTCATAGCTTCACCACCCAGATCCATTCATTATAGTTATGTTTTACAATGTTAAAGAAAAACAACTAATACTTTAAATTTATTTTAATGACTCACAGTATATGCATTTAACCTTATTGTTTACCAATGTTATTTATGTTACTTGCCCATTCTAACATTTCTGTTCAATATACTGTATTTAAATCTGTGTTCAGCTTGTCTTTACCTGAAAACGTGCACCTATTTTGATCTAACAAAGATCCTATGCACTAAACACCTTTACACTCTATAGAAGTGCACCACAAAGACCACAAACAGCAAATCGTAAGATTGAAACTTATTCGTACTGCAGCTTAAAGCCTTTCATTGAAATTCACAAGAAAATACATTTGTCAGTGCAGCTTAAGTGAAATTCCCTGGGTGGGAGGTTAGCAGTATGTGGTTAAAAGCTTCATGTCTGCCTCAGTCTGGACCCTTGTGAGAACAATTTCATCAACAGACTCAAAAATACCTCTGAAAATTAATTCAGCTCCTGTAATGAGGGGAACAGTATGCAGCACGGTCTGACAGAGAACATTTTGGAGTTTAAATCTCTATTATTTACACCCGAACTGCCTTTGATATCTTACGTTTCCACATAAATCCTGCCGTGTCGATCGTCCAGCCGAGTCCGTCTGAAGGTAAACGCAGTGAACTGCAGTGATGTCAAGTTACTGAAACATTTTCATCATCCAGCAACAGTGGGAGAATGTTTTCAATTAAGTCCTTTCATGATTTAGTAATTCCAGTTTCCCTTAAACGGATCAGAGAATCTGTCCTGTATGTCCTTCCTTTTCCCTTCCTCTCATTTTTTTGTTTTCAATTGCTACCACAATTATTTTGTTCACTCTCAAAAAGTATCTCAATCCTTCAGTGTGATCACCATAAGCTCTTTTTTTGTCTTTTGACAATTCCAGACCTACAATTCAGAGCACTTGTGATTCTCTGCTCCCTCTGTCTGGCAATCCTATCACTATGGCCATCTCCCTCTCCAGCAGCCACTCCATTCTTTGCTTATGTTTGTTTAATACTCTGTGGAGTTGTCTGCCTGGGATTGGGTGTCTAAGGTGCAATGCCGAGAGATTTCCAATTGATGGGATGGAGAGGGTGGAGTGTGAGTGGAGGTTACGGAATTGGAGGAGAAAAGAGAAGAGGCCGAGTCGATGGGCGAGCAAAGTGTTTTGGTTCAGAAAGCATCGGGGTGAACTGTTTACTGCACAAAGAGATGGTAAAAGTTGAATGGAAACTGAAAGGACTTCAGTGGAGTGCTGGGAATTCATTTTTATGAGAAACTGCACACTTTTGCAACACCGCATTGAACCAAAGCACTTAAATCCTTTTTTTTTTGACAAAGGCCAGCAGAGCATAGCATTAAAACGATAAGGTGAGTTCTGTTTGCTTTCCATTAAATCCCTGCCACCACTTATGTGAGTCAATTCTGTTGTAATTTTGATGGACCTACTCAGTTGGTATGAATAAAGCCACAAAAAAAGAGTCAGTTTGCGTTCAAAGTCTTTGATAACATCACATCAGGGTCAAAAGAGCAGCACTCATCACAATGCTTCTTATTTGGTGAATATCCCTTTATTTCTGCTCTTTAAAAAGCTTTGCATTGTAGAACTCTATATTATATATCAATATAACTAAGTATTAATAATACATTTTATTTGATGGCACCTTTCTAAAACGCAAGGTCACCTCACAGAGAAGAAAGAAAAAATTGAAAAACAATACATAGACAAACAATAAAGAAAATAATTATAAAATTATAAATACATAGAAAGTAGGCTACAACCAAAATATTTGAGGAAAAGCCAGTTTGAACAGGTGTGTTCTGAGCTGTGATTTAAATCAAGAGAGAGAGACAATATCTCTGAAGCCAGGCAAAATGAACAACAAGGTGAATGCCTAATGAAGGTCTGAAAGAATGGGAAGGAGTGGCAATGTGAAGCATGTCAAACAGATAATGAGGGGCAATAATATAGATTCGTTTAAATGCAAGATTTAGCATGTTGAAGTTGATCTGGGATTCAGTGGCACCAGATAAGCTCCTTAAGAACTGGGGTAATGTGTTCACCAGAGAGAGTCTTAGTTATGACCTGACCTTGAGAGTTCTGTCGTAGTTGGTGTTTATGATGGGACTTATAAGGGAGACCAAAAAGAGGGGAGTTGTAATAGTCGATTTGGGATTATGGACAAGGATGGTAGCAGCATGGGAAATAAGGAAAGGACAGAGTCTGTTAATGTTACGTAACTGGAAGTATGCCGACTTGGACATATAATTATTATGAGACTGAAATGAGAGAGTATTATCAAGTATGACACCCAGACTCTTAACCTGAAGGAAAGGATGAACAGGGAAGTTACCAGTACAAATAGAGAAAAGTGAATATTGTAACTTGTGCTGTTCATAGTTATTTGTTATTTTATTTTTTTTTTCACGCTTAAAACCATTTAAGAAACATTTTGGCTACGGTTACTTTATTTATAACAATGTGATAGGATGCGCTACTTTTGGGTTGTTTTTCTCCATGTCTCTTAATTATTCCCAGCTGCCCCTTGTTTCCCTGATTGTCTACCCTATGTATATATATATATATATATATATATATATATATATATATATATACCTCTTGGTTCTCTGTCTTCTGTCAGTCCAGACTCTTAACCTGAAGGAAAGGATGGACAGGGAAGAGTCATTTCTCGTCTTGTTGTGGTCATCGTCTTGTCAAAGACTCGCCTATGTTATTCTGTGTTTTTTGAAAATAAATGATAATTAAATAAGGCTTGCAACACCATTCTTCCTCTATCCATTTTAGTCCTCACCCTGAAACGTGATAGTCCAAACTGACCAATAATAGACCAAGCAGGAGGAGAGAACATGAGCCTTTTTCAGTTCTGTTGGTAGGACTCAGTAAATAATCAACTAACTCTTCATGGGCAATAGGCTAATACTGGGTTCCCCTCGGAGTTGGTTCATCATTCCAACAGTCCTCCCCACAAAACTCTTGTCATCGTAGATCATTACTGCCTGGCGGCCCCTACTCCTCTCCCTTGAGGGTCAAATCTGTTTGACCCGTTATCCCTCCAAGAGCCTCAAGGCCTAAACCTCATAATCGCTTCCAGGCCACAAGGCCCACTCCTTGCCGTGGCTTCCAGATGACAAGGAGTGCTCCTCACTGTGTCTTCCAGGCCTTAAGGCCCACTCTTCACTGCTTCCAGACCACAAGGACTGCTTCTTATCACAGCTTTGAGGCTGCAGAGTCATGCGACAATAACTCTTCTGGCATATTGGCCAGCCTTTGAACGCCTTTCATAAGCTCTTACAGCCACAGAGTCAGCCTGCAAACCTTTTTCAAGGGTTCTTTGTAAGACTGTTGTTTCGGCTTTTTTTTCTGTTTGTTTCTTGGCAACCTGTATAAAATATTTGGTAAACGCCACCCCTTAGTCTAATCCATTTTGAAGGATCACTCTTTTATAAGACACATTTTCACTGTGTGAAAGGCAGGGCAATTTTACCAGAACTTGAGGGTATGTCTCCACTTCATTGGGCTGACAGGGCCATTTTCAGGGCCATTTCAGGAATCAATGGAGTACCAGTCTCAGGGTATGTACTCAGAATTGTGCTGAAAGTATAGTTAAGTCACTTCGATTGGTTTTAATGCAGATTGAAATGTGTAGACATCACCAAACAGTCGGCATTGTAAAAAAAAGAGGATTTGCTGGCAATGCAGCAACAGCAAACAGAAACACAGCAACAATCCCTACCTTTTCCATACGGATGTCTTGTTATTCTCTGGTGCTGTTGGCGTCATTTGGCACTGAAAAGTAATGTCTCCAACTATTGAAACAGTCTTGATAGGTGGAGTTCTTACCTAATTGCTTAAATGACCAATTTTGAATTGAGACACGACACCTGAGAGGAGATAATCTTGAATTTGACAGAAAAAAAAAGTAAACGTGTGGGGAAATTTATAGCTTTAAAGTCCCATCACATCATTTCAACCATGTGGAGGTCTGAACATGAACTAGGTCATTGTAACATTTTGATTATTTTCCTTTCCAATCTCTAATGACATTGATTCACTGTTGTGTTTAATATTATTGTACTGTTGATGAGCCAGTTTGGACCAAACTGTATCTGTAACACATTCAACTCCATATTTTGGTAAAGGGTTTCTGGCTGTAAATTAAGCCCATATCATTAGACCTCCAGCACCATGCTTGAGAGTTTCTATGACATGTTAATGCTGAAATGCTGTTTGGCTTCAAACCAATTATGCTACGGCACATTATGGTAAATGACCATTACAATGGCCTTTTGGTTGATTGAGTTGCAACATTGCAAACCCAAGTTATGTGTTTTCTAATTGTCTCTGTCATATATTTGAACATTTAAAATGCTAACTGAGGTCAGCACAGTTTAAGATGGTGCACTTAATTTTGTTGTGTTGTATCTGTCCATTTCATGGTCTGACATTTTTGTAAATTTGCTAAACATGAACTACCGGGAATATTGACAGCTCTTTAAAATGTACCAGTGAAACAGAGTTTTAGCTACACCTGCATTCTATTTTGCTTACCTAGTGCTCACCAGTTTTTACCTGTGAGCAAAAAGGTTTTTAATTAATCATTGAAAGATTTTGTCTGGTTAAACAATAAACTAGCATCTATTAAAGTGGTTTCAAAGTTAATTTGGTCACTCAGCAGCCTTTGGTAGGATAAAAATATATATATATATATTTTAAGAGCCACTTTTCCATGTATACGAACCTCAAAGGTTGACATAAAATATTGGAATTTGTTCTTAATCACTACTCTCCATGACAGTTTGGACATTCACTTTGCTCTGGATGAACCAGCTTATCCATCTAACTTTGGGCCTTGCTCCAAGCAGCTCAGCTGAGTCATATCACTGTGCAGAACTGTCATGCTGAAGGGACATGACTCAACATGACAACATCTGTCAGGGCCAAACGAATCGTCCCCAAAGTCATTCTACAACATCTCTGAAGTGCAATCAAACTTTTACATCAGCAGGCGCGCAGGGGAAACCCTGAAGGAACGAGTGTTACTGGAACGCCACTTTTCTCTCCCCATCCATCACCACAAGGCGGACGGTGCCATCTGACTGCCTTACCCTGACTGCTATTATCCTCGCCTTCCTTTCATTTATCCCTGACATCCATCCAGACACTAATGAGGATAGGCACTTAAGTATTTTCATTTTTTATTTTTTCTTATAGGGAATGAGGCTTTTTTCCCCAATGGTATTAAGTGGCAGGAAGTTAAAAGCTCAAATACATGTCTTCAAGTTGTAAAAAAGTAGAAAAACGATGAGGGAGCTGGCAGTGAGTAATTTGGAAGGAGAATGAGGCAAAGAGGAGGAGGGGACAAAGTGGTGTGCTGCCGTAATTTAAGGTCCCCGTGTGGACATCCAGGTTCTTTCTAAACATGTTGGTTGCACCTCTGTTAATGAGCACTTCAAGTATTCTGTCAGCACTCTTTAGTCATCCCCATCGTGATGCAAAGCGGTGAAAAAAGGCATCTTTTAAAGGCAGCATATGGCTGCTGAGGATATTCCACTGATGTATTGTCATGGGACATTTCCCATTCCCAGCTCTGCTGTGGAGGACCGGCTCTAAAACCGAGCCAGATGTCCGTGTCTTCACAGATATCGTCCTGATGTCTTGCTGCTTTATTGGCAACAGCAGTGGCTTGTTCAGCCAGCCGTGAATGTTAAGGCTATTTTGATGGGGAGACTGTAATAATAAAGACCACAATTTTTATAGTTATGGTTTTAATAACAGATAAGGACAATGATTAAAAAAGCTGAAGGTGTATTAATTATACATTTGGGAGAAGGACAGCAAAGAAGCTTTGATCTATTTTTTTCTTCATGTTTATATTTGATGTGAAAACCCCAGGACGCACAGTTTAAAAGAAAGTGATGAAATAACTTTGAACATGCCCACCTACAACTACAAGCTTCCATTACTTAATCATGGGAGCTGCTGAAAGTCTGATTGCTTTTCGAGTAAAGGGAGGATTTTATTTTGTATTCTTTAGTATTTTCTCCCCTCCTGTTGGATGGATCTCTGTATTTTCTTCTTTCAACATTTTTCTCTTCTTTTCCATTCTGTTTTGACAAAAAACACAAATCAAAAGAAACTTCTTGGAAATTTATTTTTGGACTTCTTAGTGAAACCGTCTGTGGTGTTATTATATCACATACTTATGTTTTGATATAATAAATACCTAGGACAGGATTTTTCACAGAAATCTGTTTGTGATTGTTAATCAATACTGTTTTTTTCATAGACAAGGACTTTCATAGTCATTTACAACATCTGTTTAGCAGCAAACAAGTTGTCTACCTCAGCCAAAAGTACAGTATTGCACAACATAAACTTTGTTGAGATTTTTTTCCTTTTAGTTTGAGAAAATATTTTCTTACAAGATAAATTCAAGGGGTACATTATTTACAAAAATGTAAAATACAATATAAAAATGACAAAAATAATTAACCAACAATTGTGAGGTCAACAAGTACACTAATTTATCATCTCTATTGAATCTTCTGAGGTTTATATATGTGCATATGTAAACTTCTCACAAAAATTAAAGGGGCACTTTCTTTATTGGGCCTGGCATGAAATCAATTAAACCTGTCTGATAATTTTCTGGTTGGTTAAGTAGCTGAGGGCATCATTAATCACTTTCAGCTGTATTTGTGTTCATTGACTTAACAACAGGTGCACTACAGTGACAGCAATTAGAAAACCCTCAAAACAGGACTGGTTTTACATGTGGAGGTCATTTCAAGTTTCTCCCTCTCTATCTTTTTTGGCTGGTTTTGGCTTGAGTAATTATCTCTACTGGCAGTATGAGGCGATTCCTTAACCCTTGTAGAATTAAATTTTTATAAAAAAGATAATTCAGTGCATGTTCAAGCAGAGACAAGGAGCCAATTCCCAGTTCTCAGTTTTATTTTAAACAGATTAACAGATATGCAGTTTTACAGAGAAACATGCCCATTTTCTCTGGGCCAGATAAACATCTGACGACGAATGGTTTTTCATGCCATAACTTTATAGACAAAACTCCCAGAATCTGGGCGTCTCTTCTCCCTCGGAATCTGCTCCAATCAGACCGCTTTTTAAAAAGTGTCTTGACAACCACTGGTCCGTCCAGAACCATGCATTCATAAGATGGAAGTGTCCTCCTCCTGGATCCAAGTCAAAAGTTCATTCTGAGTTTTATGGTTTTATGGTCCCGGTTCCTCCCCTACATCTAATCTACAGACATCCTGGTTTTATGGCCTTGCCTCCTAATCTACAGACATCCTGGTTTTACAGCATGCAGTAAATTACCCAATAGTTTTATTGCTTAAAAGCTTACCCCAATTAAAATACTGGTAAGAATGTGTTTTACAACCATGAATCATATAAAACAGACTTTTACCTCTGAGTGCTTAACTGTATATAAAATAGCCCCAAAAGAGTAAAATACAACACCCTACAGAAGTTGCACAGGTTGTCCAACCTCTCCAATCTCCAGAACATGGATATTTCAGAAGACTAGTGGTTATTCTCGGAGAGCTGGACAGAGCTGTAGAAGGTCCTCAACCCATCAGCAGGACTGATACCTGCTCCTTAGTGCAAGGCAGAACAGGCTGAGCACTGCTTATGCCCTACAGAATGACCACTGGCGCCCATTACTTTTTACAGACGAGAGCAGGTTCACCCTGATCACCTGTAATAGACGTGAAAGAGTCTGGAGAAGACATGGAGAATGTTATGCTGCCTGCAACGTCGTTCAACATGACATGTTTGGTGGTGGGTCAGTGAAGGTCTGGGGAGGCATATCCATGGAGGGACGCACAAACCTCTACTGCCTAGGAAATGGTGCTGTGACTGCCATAAGGTATTGAGATTAAAATCTTGAACCCATTGTCAGACCCTATGCTGGTGCAGTAGGTCCTGGTTTCCTCCTAATGCACGACAATGCCCGGCCTCATGTGGCAAGGGTGTGCAGGCAGTACCTGGAGGATGAAGGAATCAAAACAACTGAATGGCCTTCATGATTCCCTGACTTAAACCAAATAGAACACCTGTGGGACATTATGTTTCGGTCCATTAGGCGCCACCAGGTTACTCCTCAGACTGTACAACAGCTCAGGGATGCCCTCACACAGATCTGGGAGGAAATACCACAAGAAACCATCCGTCGTCTCAACGGGAGCATGCCCCGACATTGTCAAGCATGTAAGTCCCTGCTTCAATACTCACCATCTCCAATCCGGATTCCCTTCACCTCTAACTCCTCTTATCCTCATCACAGTTACTCCCAGCTCCTGACATCCCGCTCCCATTTCCAGAGTTCCTCCTGTGACCATACAAACCAGTTTTAAATAAATCTTTATTATTAACTACAAACTAACTGGCGTCCGTCTGAAATCTGTGCTGCTAAATACCTGCAAACATGACAATAGCTTGTGAAATTTCATTTTTATACAATAACAAAACTATTTCTGATTCCATTCATTTTCCGAGCTGTTCTACAGTCACTCATGAACATAGCACCAAGATACCTAAACTTCTTTGCTTGACCCAGAGACTGACCATGGACCTGGAGGAGGCAGTCCATGTTAACCATCCCCTAACATTTAGAGGAACTGACTTTCTAACTTGCTCATTTATTCTTGTCTGTTAACTGGTCTAGGACACACTGATTATTGCTCATTCAAACAACAATCTTACATAATTTATTCTTTGTATTTATTAAAGTCATTTAAACAGTATAAAAACAGTTCAGTACAGTAAAAACAGTTATTATTTTTTTTAGCAGTCTTGTGTATCCTTTAAATGTGGCCCCCTGCTTACCACCAGACATGTAAAAAAGGCTTGTGATGTAATACATGTGTTACATTTGCAAGTTCAGAAACGCAACCTTCCCACTAGGAGTATCTTAGACGCGTCCACCCAGCTGGTCCCAGTAGATCATGAATTCACAGAAGAATTGCAATGGCATAAGTTTATGGATAGTATATGGTGGAAAACAATTCATTCTATGAATTCTGTTTATAAATGTCATAAACTCCTCATTCACTCCCAGAGTTATCTTTTATTTTGAAATTGTAAGGATGCTTTACAGTGCTCCTGTGTCTGATTTCCTCTCTAGACTGATCTAAACTCCTGAGCTTGATAATCTTTAGAAGTGTAGGTCATAGAAAATAAAACTGACACCTCAAGCATGGGAGCGATGGACCCATTGACTTTAGCGTGGGCAGCTGCGTATAACGCTTTGCAGACTGAGTTGACGTTTACAATTCCAGTGGAAAGTAGGCTTTAGTGTCTTTTTAAAACATTAGATTCCAGTCTTGCTTAAAGCTGCAGGCTGAATCCCAATACCTTCTCCGAGTACCCCTGGGAAATTCAGTGTCTAGAGGCTACCTATATAAACAATTAATCAAATTTACCGAAGGACTTCAAGAGTTCACCTCCAGAAATGTATTTCAGGGCAAACAATGTCACCAAATGACCACTGTCCTTGAATCTGTGTTAAGCTCTTCCATAGATGACATCATCTCTTAGGAGTTAGTCATGGGTCACTCATCCATTTGTTGTTGTGGCTTATCAAGGTTAAAATCCTTTAGCCATGTTGAGATCGTAATTTGTGTGATTCACTCATGAATAATGGGATTGGAAACAGGACAATTTGTTTTTTCAGGATCCTTTTACTCTCCAACAGCACTCAGTGAATGGCATAAATGTGGGAATTTTAAATAATGACATTTCCAATAGACACAATTTACGATTTTTGTGTACTTAATCACTCTGGAAAAGCCACAAAAGGCACTGTCCTGAGCTATCTCTTTAGTTATTCTGCTATAGACTTTGAACTTTTGAGGACAGACTGACCACTCCTTCTTAACTCTGATACCTTACTCTTCTACTACTCTCTAGTTGTATTATTCACTGTCATTTTGACTGTTAACTTTTTTTTTCTGTGCTTTTCTCTCCATAGCAGCTACACCTTGCTTGTTGTCCTACTTGGCTGCAGTGCCTTGTTGGAGTGGGACATCAACTTGAATGAAGCTCCCAGTAGTGATGGGAAGACCGACTCTTTTTACCGACTCGGATCATTTACTCTCGAACATTAAATTGAACGAATCTTGAACGAATCATTTAGTTCATTTTAACAGCAGGTGGCGCTGTTGCTCTCTTGTGGGCGTCGTAGTAAACAAGGCAGCGGTTCTCCAACGAATCATAATTCACAACCCCAAGTGACCCATTTACCGACTCATTCCTATTACTCTTAGCAACTAATTTCATTAGTAGAAATATTTATAGTTTATAATTAAATTTGTGGGGGGGGGGGAAACGCCCAGTAAAAAAACATTTCTGCTCTGGACTGGAAGAAAAACCCTGAGTACCAAACTCACATCACGAGAATAGCTCATTAGTTCACAGTAGTATAGCTCTGCTAACATGCTAACAGCACATTGAGTTACTCACCCCTTCCTTTCCGAGAGCTAACCGAAGCTAGCTTGCAATGTCTGGTGCTGCATCGCTAGCGTGAACAAATCGCTCACTCCCGGCTCACAGCTCAAACGAGCTGAACGACTCATTCACCCCTCCTCCTTCCCGGCTCACAGCTCAATTCTCCACTACAATACAGAAGGCAACATGTTTTTTTTCACCTGACAATAAAAAACAAAATGCCACAAGCAATTCGAAAACCTAGGAAAGCATATATACACACCAATAAAGTTATTTGTGTCCACGCTGCCATCATTGTTTAACAACGCGACAGTGACTAGGTAGGTGTCACGTGACAAATGAACGAATCTACTACTCCACACACAGTACAGCCTGAGCTGTGAACGATGAACGAGGAGATCCGTTCAGTACGAACTGTCGGTCACATTACAGCTCTACAGCCTGAACTGTGAACGATGAACGAGAAGATCCGTTCAGTCCGAACTGTTGGTCACATTACAGCTGGGTAGAGGAAGAGTGAGTGTAAACTAATTTTGACAATTAGTGATACAATTAAAACAAAAAGGAATAATTAAAAAGTTCCCTATGTTTACATGGTGTGTTTATTGTGTACAACATTTTACATTATTATTATTATTATTATTATTATTATTATTATTATTATTACTACTATTATTGATTATGTTTGTTGTTATTATCATCATTATATATTTATTATTTAATCTATATGCTGATATAGTTTTCAAAAGTATTTATTTATGAACAAACATATAACACACTTTAAATTATACAGACAATAACACATCTACAAGAATTGAAGTCCACTAAATAATTATGATTTCATGAATAAATAATATATATCGGGTGTCGAATGACAAATAAAGGAACATTAGATATCAGACATCATTCAATTCCTTGTTCATCTCTCAGTCCGCTCCACAGCCCGTAGCAAGCTGAGCCACAGCATTCACGTGACGAATGAGTAAGAATGATCCGTCACGATCCGTATATGAACGAATCGTGAGCGAACTGTAGTACTTGCTGCTCGCCACACACAGCCTGAGCGTCTGGCTGTCACATGACAAAAGAACTGGGATCTGAAAACGGACGCAGCAGCTGAGTGAGTCAAGAACGAATCATTTCTGTTTCCTCTCTTGCTGCTGACTGAGCACATGCAGCTGCTGACATGTGGCAAGAGAAGGTACTGCATGACAATGAACGAATCGCTCACTGAGAGGACTCGTTACTCTCGGGTGGTATAAAAGATTAGTTCATTTTGAACGAATCGTTCACGAACGACACATCACTAGCTCCCAGTGACTGTTCATCCGCTGTGTCCTGTTATCAACTTCTTACTTTCTTTAATATAGAAAGTGTTCTTACATAGGATCATTTTGTTCTTTATGTGTCTCTGCTCTGTCTTCTTTAACCCCCCAGATGGTTGTGGCAGCTGGCTGCCCGTACTGAGCCAGGTTCTGCTGGAGGTTTCTTCCTGGTAAAAAGGAGTTTTTACTTTCCACTGCTCAGCATGAAGCATTGTTGTGGTTGGAGAATGCATCAACAGAGAGCAATTGCCAGTCAATAACTCAATGTAATTTGCTGGAATCCTTTAAATAGATAACCTTTGAATTGGTTCGAATGTATGTATGATTGAACTGCAATGACTTCTCTTGTAAAGTACCTTTTCAGTTTATGTATTTAGCGCAGATTCACAACAGATGTCATCACATCTGTTGTGAATCTGCGCTAAATACATAAACTGAATTGAAAATTAAATTGAAGATATAATATGAAGCCGGAAATTAAAAAAATATTTCTCGGAGTGTGCAACTATGTGTGTAAGGTTAAAATATCTAAAGGATAAAATCCTACAGTACTTATCTCGTTTCCAGAGCTGTGTTAACAATAGATGGTTATGTGGGTGAAGTTCCCTCCATTCCACCACATTAGAACAGGTCATTTACCAACAAATCAAAGGATTTTGTTAGTCCACATATTTTGTGCCAGCAGACACTGAAATAAGTATTGTTAGCTAAATATAAACAGCTGTAACTGAATATTGCAACATTAATACCATAACTCTGATGTTTTACAAAGACAGTTTAGATTTATCAACAGCAAAACTAGTCTGGGGTTTAGATAATTAGATGTATTGCTGAGTGAATATTAATACTTTCTCTTCATGGAGAAAAAGTTAAAAAAAAAAACTTTTGGCCACATTCACCGATCACATTTTACCTCCAACAAGACAAAGATGAATTGGAACAGCTCACTTTTCTCATCAAACAGCCAATATCACACAGCCTTGAGGTAATATGGCACATCAGTGATGGTGCACATCAAGAGAAACCACTCTCTGCTTTTAATTGGCTCCAGCAGGTCATCTCCACTCAGCGACCGTGTGCCTGGTATAATATGTGAAACCCATTTGGATTTAATTCCCCCACCTCTTTTTTTTTTTAATTTGTGCCCAGAAAGAAGGAAGAGAAGGAAAGTGGGTTTAACGGTTAGGGAGAACTCCCTGAAAAAAGCAAACTAACGACTGGAGGTGACACATGGAGAACAAGAGTGTGGATTTAAAACATGAAAGAGGGGATGAGAAGGAAAAGGCGGGGGGCAGGGGAGGACATGGGCCGACCCTTTCAATTGAAACACCCAGAGATAGTGAGTGATTCATCTGAGATAAAAGGGGGAAGTGGAAGCTGTCGCTGCGACAACTAATGAAGAGCTCATTCAGCCTCTCTCCACATTCATCCCTTATTGTTTATTGATACCATGATCAGATTTCCAGACCAGAGCAGACCATCACTCAAGTCCATCACAACATTTAAGGGCTTTCAGCTTTAAGCCAATCATTTTTAAAGGCTTTTTGTCTGCTGCATGTCAAAACTCAAAATCAGTGGAATTGTTTAGGAAATCAGTCTCTTCCTAAATGTTTGCATAAACTGAGTTGACAATATAGGATTGGACTTTATTGTCAGAAAGACCAGAGAAGAGTTTTTTTGTCAAACTTAAAAAATAAAAATAAAACAAACAAAAAAAAAAATATATATATATATATTCACATACTGCAAAAATAAAAGATTAGGTCTATTTAAAAGAGTGGTTGCCTGGAAAAATCCAGACCCTGAACTATTAACATTAAGGGTCTGGCAATGAGTAATGAAAAGTAATGAAAAGGGCCTAACTCGAGGGGTGGAACCAAGCATGCATTTGAAACTCTCCCTGCATGCAATTGGATAACACCACGACCAATCACAATAATATACGGTATGACATACATTTAGCTACCAGTGGAGCTAACTGGTAGATTAAAATCTTCCATCTATCCAGTCGGGAAAAACGCAAAAACGTCGTTCTTGCAAAGGAAGGATTCAAGCACAGTTTTCTGTTTGTCTTTTAGATGAAAAGCCAAGTGTAACGCGTTCATTGTTGGTAGCCAAAGTCGTTTCAAACAACAGCTGTTTATCTGTAGCCACTGCTTACTAAATGATTACAGACGTCGCAACGCTGTCATCATCAGTTTAGCTTGCCTCTGGCTTACCTACTCAAGAGGCTCCGATTTGACTGGTTCCCTGAGCTGCTCACGTAATGCAGTAACAGTACCATTTCTGGATGCCAGAGTGTCTTGTAGAGACAATTCAAATTGTGCTCTCGTGAACCATCTGGGTAAGAGAGTGGTGAATCACATGAATTAGAGGTAGTGAAGGTTTTTATTTACAAAGATACAATGGATTTACAAAGATAAGACCTACTTATATCAACTACCAAGAACATAGAACACAAGTTATCATTCAATTCAATGTTATGAGTTAAATTTCTGCTTTGTCTTGTCACATGTCAATGCACCCTCGGACAAGGCAATTAACTCTCAGTTGCCTACAGCTTGAAACACTGAGTATGGCTCTAGTGTAACTGGTGTTGAGTAGTGATGAGCGAGTACTGCATTAGCTGTATCTTTATCTGTTAACCCATATCAATTATCTGTATCTGTACTCTAACTGGGCTGGGCCTAATCCGGAAGTGGGTGGGGTTTAACCCGGACGTGGGTCAGCTTATGTTGAAATGGCCGTTGCTTTCACCGATATGTGTTTTTAGGCTCGCAATTGATACGGGTTGAAAAGAAATTGTTATATTTATTGCTAATCAGAAAGCTATTTACATAACATCAGCAATGATATTCACATCAAAGATTTTGATAACAAACAATATACAGAACAAGTTCAACACTTGTGGTTGCAATTATGAAGTAAATTGTAATGAACAAGAGTTTTCATTGCAACATAACTTTCAGTTTTTTACTTTATTTATTTTTATCTTTGGCATTTTTGTGGTGCTTTTTTTATTTATTTTTTATATCCACACCAGATATGTGTGTGTAACTAAATGATTTGTAATGTAATATATATATACTAACTACCTTTATTTATTTTATAAAATAAATAACATTTGATGTTACAGTCCCAGACCCACCCTGGGCCCTTTTAGCCCCTCTTTATTAACGTCTCTGGATATGCCCCTGCTCAACAACACTTAACATTTAGCACTAGTTGTTTATTAATCATTCTAAAAACTCATAGGAGTCTCTGGGTCAGAAGTGAGTAAGAAAGTATTTTTTTTTCTCACTTTGGTCGCAGCGCAGCATTAAATCTGTTGTATTTAAGCTGTAACTTTTTTCTGCCAGATCAGCATAATAGATGCACTCTAGGGCCCAAAAAAAAGCTGGGAAAAAACTTTATCCGTTGCCAGACTAACCATCGCAGCGGAAATAAAACTAAACTAGATGTGAGGTCGGATGAAACATTTTTTAATTCTTAATAAGTGGGAAGATATAAAAAGTAATTGAAACTGCAGTTTCTGTTAGTCACATAAAGACTGTTCTAAAAACTTGCAGCTCGCTGAAGCACGTCACTAATTACAGCTGATTGTTTTTCTCATACACGAATAACGTAGGTGACCTATTTTGAATTCAAACTTCGCCAACAGGTGATGATTTTTCATGACTGGAATGAGGAAGCCGTAACCCATATCAATCAATCAAACTTTATTTATAAAGCGCTTTTCCAAATACAAAGCTTCTCAAAGTGCTTTACAGGTTAAAATGACTCCACAAATCCCACCCTTCCCAAACCTAAAATAAAATCATCATCACAACTATAGCCCCGAACCCCACCCCAATCAACCCTTCTCCCACGCACACACACATAAAAGCAACAGTACACAAAAGCAAGGGGCTGAGTACAGATGAGCCAGGAAATGCCATCATGGGAGCCATCTATATTGGCAGCAGCAGATTGACAGCAGCAGCCAAGGCACTGACCCAGGGCACCCAGAGGAGGGAGGGAGGGTACGCCCACCTCCACCCAGGCACTACCTGGAGAGGACCCAGGCAGCCACAGCCGACCACCGCCCCTGATGCAGAGGGATCCCACAGAGATGCAGGCAGATCTGGCAGTGCAGGCAGATCTGGTGGTTCTGGGACACTCTCTGCAGGATCACAGTCCATGCTGCTGTGGTTGCTAGTAGGACTGGTACCGCCGCAGCCATTTCTAGTTGCAAAAAGCCAGCTCTGGATGCGGCGAGGAGCTGGTTCCGCTCTGGAGTAGAGGTAGTCAAGTTTGTCCCCATGAGAAAACTCAAACAGTTCGTCCTCGCTAACGTTATGGGGACCCAGGAAAATCGAAATATATGTCAGGTTTATGACTATTAGAGTGTACAGTACATTACTATTATGTTAGAGTGTGTGTAAAGGATGTTTTTTGTTTCTCATTATTAAACTTTTGTTAAATCATGGAAGCACAAAGTTAAGACGTGGTTTCAGAGGCGGTCAAAATAGACGCTAGAACAGTTGGCGCAAAAAGGTTAATGTCTAATAAATCACACTGCACATAAACCACATGTCCTCCCAATATTTTGCGGCTTTTGACAGAAATGCATGCATTGCATATTCATCAAGGGCAAACGTATTAATGGATTGGTTGCCTCTTGCTTCGGGTTTAACAGGTGAAATAGTCTCTGCACCTGGTTGGTAAATCAGCTGCTAGATGTTTTTGCAATACTATGCAGTTAGCATCTGTTTTAACAAGTGAAAACTGTTGACAAATCAGGCCTTATGCCTTTCTTCATTGAGAGTTGCATCTCCTTGGAATAGGCTAAAACATAATAAACCTCAGCCCTTTGCTTGATTATGAGAGACTATTTGTTTTACACAGCTATTATTTAAAAAAAATCTAAAAAGGTTCACCGCGGTTAAGTTTTAATGTGAAATTTTACTTGTTTGGCCTCATAGTTTTTTACTTAACCATAATTAGCTAGCACAATGTATTTTTTTATATAAGATCAACTTCTCTAATAAGTTGGTGCGACATAGTTAATTTTACAAAAACATAATCAGCATTTATTTCCCCTAAAGAACACTGCTGAAGACTTTAACCACATTTTACTGCTAATAATTCTGATTCTATGACTTTCACTGTGGTAGTTTTTGGTGGTCCTAAGAGAAATACAGACTCTGGCAAATCTCTCAGCTATTTGTTTTTGCTAGTCTTTTTTAATATATGTCATACATAATTGATTACAGGAAAAAATTAACTACAGTAGCTAAGAATACTTAACAGCCCTAAGGGAATGTCTGAATAAACATACTGTGTATGCATACCAATGCCCAATTCAAACACATATAGGGTGTTTATCTGAAGGGTGTAAATAAGCCTTTAATGTGCAAACATTGACTTATGAATAGTTTTCATACTTTAAAGACTAGAATATTCTTTTCCAAAGTGGTAAAAAGGAAAAACATATAAAAAGCAACCTATGCTCGGTTCCAAACAGGGTTGACAGTAAGAATTGTGTTGTAACTTTTTTTTTATACAACTTTTGAAAGTGTTCTATGTCAAACAGCTTTTCATTAACTTGATAAACAAATCAGAAGTGTATTTTTATACAAAAACAAAAAAATAAATCCCTTATGACATTATTTTGCCAGTTGACTTACAGGGTATTATGAAATGATATTAGAACTGTTTGCAAAACTTCATTTGCATAGTGAAAACAATCAAATGAAATCAAAGATTATTTATAAAGCGCTTTTCATACAAAAAAAAAATGCAGCTCAAAGTGCTTTACAGATTAAAATGACCCCACATAACCTACATTCCCATCCCTTCCCCACATTTGTAAAAACAAAATGACAATTATTCCCCATTCCAAACCCCATTTTCCAAACACACACAGACACACGCAGGAACACATCCACAAACAAACACACGTACACAAAAATACCTTCCCAAAACGCATATGACCATAGGGAGAGCTCAGATGGGAATGAAACGCCATCAGGGGATGGCTTTAAACAATGGCTTTAATAGTATTCAAATTAATTGTATTCATACAAAACAATACTAACATTTTCTTAAAGTTAAATTGTTGCTGGCATCTCTAGCTGAAATAAGCAAAACAGTATCTTTGACCATTTCTTCTTTGCTCATGGTTGTTAAGTCATACGTCATATCCAATTCCCTCATCTCTTCTGTTCACCATTACAGGTTTTCAATTGGATTTATGTCTGTAGAATGATAATTTATTGAGGGAGAATGATTTTGTGTCTGGGGATCTATTTCTATATTGTATGTTCAAATGTTTTGGATCATATCCTACTGAAAAACCTATTGACAACATATTTAATATTTTTATTAAATATTGCAAATATTGCAAGTTTTTTTCTTGTTTTACTTTTAACAAAGTGCTTCCTTTCCTTCCTCATTTTTAATTAAGAAATAGTATCCAGTTCCTCTACAACCGATTCAAGAGCCGCTTCTACACGAGCATCAATCGGCCCGGCCAAACTCAGGAGAATCCATCTTGGACTGCTCAAATCAGACCTCTGACCCATATTTTCCCGATCAATCATTGGTTAGCATTGTGCTTTGTGCCGGGAGTTCAGTTTTGACAGTGACAAATGATAGTATCGACTCCCATATCAAAGGAATCCCACAGGACTCATGTGACCCACAACAATCCCAAAAATTGTCAACTCTTTCAATGTACCCTTTTTTAATAGAAATAGCATTTTTGTTTAAGGAAGCTTTATGAAACTGCATTTGACTTTGTTTAGTGTTTCACCATTGTTAGGGAAAAATAATAATTTTGTATCATTATTTACTTAGGGTGTATTTCTTTATCACATGGTTTAAATGTACTTTTTAACTGTCATTTGGTTTCAAACAAATGTTTCTTTGTATACACCCTGTTCTTTTAAGATGCTAATGAAGTTTGACCAAATAAAGAGAGACTGCAGTGGGAGGGCCTTTGGAGACCAGGTGACAGAGCTGTGTGATCAGGACACAGAGCTGGGAGACTGTCTGAGAAGCTGAGAGGAGAACAGACACACGGTCAACCAGAGTATCTTCCTGGTCTCCCTCTGCAGAACTTTACTTTATTTTATCTCCCATTGCAGAGCTCATTTAACTTCAATTTCTCTCCGACCCCTGTGTGTGATTCTTTCTAGGTTAAACCACTATTTTTTACCCTAACAACCATTTGTCTGGAAATTAACACAAACTATATGAATATACTTCCTATCAGAGCTAAACGCAATGAGTCCAAGACTGGCTTTAGTTTGTAGATGGCCTACAACTTTTTCTTGGTCACTAAATGCATAACAAGTCCATTTAACATGCATCATTAATTTGTAGTTTTTATCAAAATTAAGCTACTTGTTATTAGCATTTTTATTAGCATTATTATTAGTAGTAGTAGTATCATGCAAGACACCTTTGGATTTCATGTTATGAACCAACACAAAGTAGAGCATTCTGTACATGTGAAACAGAATGAATGCAATACATGTATTAAAACAAGTATTTGTATAATAAATTGATACCCCTAAATAAAAGGTGTTGCAGCTAATTACCCTTATAGATCACCTAATAGGTGAAGAGAGTTCATATCAGATAGGCACATTGTCAGGTCTTCACATGGTCTCACAACTCTTCTTTCTCGTTGCTATTTCCACAACAGCTTTGCGTTTTCGATTCATTTTGAGAAGCCAAATTGCACTAACTTCACTAACTAAATGCTATACCAAACAAACACGTCAGCTACTGCAACTGGCAAAATCAGTTTATCTTTTGGTAAGGTAGCACAAGCTCACTTCCTTTTAACAAGCTAGAACGAGCGTGGCGTGCACACGAAGGGGACACGCAGAGGGGGAGGTGCTGGAACACGGAAGCATTGCTTACAAGCCTCTTATCCAGGACGGACCGTGGAAGTTGATTGGACGAGGTTTTCCCAGGGTTTCTCGATGTAGAAAGAATAAAAACCCTCGGTCAAGTTTAAGAACTCCTAACTTATAGGTTGCCACAGGTATATGAAGAGTACTTTTTGCAGTTTTAAAAACAGTATTATAAAATCAAATTGTATACCCTGCCTTTAAGCCTGGTGCTTACATTCTAAAACAGGTACAGTGATAAAAGGTGACTGATTAACTTGCAGGCTATCTCTTTCATGAAAGGTGTTTTAAAAATGCAGAGTCGCTGCTCCATGCAAGTATGCACAAATGCGCAGGTCCGCACATACAGACCTGTAAAAGGGATATGTGGTGTCATTTATCATTAGGGCTGGGTATCGATTCAAATTTCAAGAATCAATTCGATTCCGATTATCAAGATTTGGAATCGATTCGATTCAATCTGATCCAATTCAATATTGATATCGGTCAGTGTTTTAAAAGCTTTTTTTTTTTACTATTATCTTAATTATATGCCAGAAATTCAATGACTTAAGACTGGGTGAGTAACAGTTCACCGTGGAAAACTGTATTAACCCTTTCAGACCCAAAACTTAAAATGGCCGTCTGGACTGTTCCTTCCCATTTCAACTTTAAAAAGGGCGAACTATTCTAAAAAATAAAATCGATTTTTGTTGTCATTCAATTCGATTTCTATAAGAATCGATTCAGAATCGATTTTTCGATTATTTCAACACAGCTCTATTTATCATGTGATTCTGCCAGAATAAAAGCCTTGTCGTACATGCTGAAAAACAAAACAAGCTATGATTTCCTCAATAGATGCAGTGAGTAAACAAGCCCTTTCGTCAATGTTAATGATTTAATCTCTACATAGTTAATTAATCGCAAGACTGCACATCTTTTGTTTCGAAATTTACTGGATGCTTTACATTGATACCATGAGTTTTGTCATGTTTAGTCCTCTTTTAACAACATAGCTTAATAAAAGAACACATGCCATATGACTATATTTCTGTTAGCTGCGTGACTGCATCGCTCAAGCATCAGATGTAAATTGGGGGTTGAGAGGAAAAACAAACCAAAACATGCACAGTGCAGCATGTAAGCATCACTGTCCAACAATTCAATTGAATACAAATGCATTTGTAAAGCACTGTGAACAAAATATTTTTTATCCCAATAGTTATTTCAAGAACATCTTAAACCCAATTTAGTCAATTACTCCACTCCATAGATTGTGTATGGACGGAGCCTCAGTGATGTCACTTGTAGGTTTCTGAAGAGCTCACTACCGCCTGTTGGCCATGTCATGCATCTAGTCCCCCCCCCCCCCAAAAAAAAAAAAAAAAAAAAAAAACGGGCATAGAGGTAGAGATGAGAGTGGGGCTGTGCGGGAAGGATTGCATGATTGACACCATCAAACTAAGCCAATCTACTGTACTTGTTAGCAATTATGTGACTAAATGGCAAATCTTTGATGCATATTTAAACTAGTGAATACAGAATAAGCTTATCCAATGGTAGAAATTGAATTCTAAGGAACTGAGCAAAAATAAAATACATAGAAACCTCAGTTCCACGGGGTTACATCTGGCACAGCTGATCCTGCCCACTTTGTAAAACACATGCCTCTACGTAAAAAAAAAGATTTAGTAAAAGCATGTCTTGTAAACTGTTTTAAATCCAAGAGCCATCTGTAGGTGGTGTATTACAACAGATTGTTAAACTGTTTTTGTTTTTTAAGTAATGTGATGTAAAAGCACAAAAATAGGTCTGGAAGTCAAACTCACCCTGCCTCTCTATTGTGTCACCTTAGCAGTTTTTTCAAGGTGGTGAATTAAGCACAGGTTGGAAAGTTAAAATAAGCCCAGCAAAGAATTATCGCTTCTGCAGCTAATTAACAGGTTCCACCCAAAAAAGGCTGATGGCGAATGCGAGAAATGGCCGCCTGCGTGTCCACTCTCGAGTGTGATGGATGGATGACACAGTTTCCCTGCGGCAATGGCAGGCACATAAAGTGAAGGGGTGGCTGGTGTGGTCCCGGGGACAATTGGATGGTAAACAGGTCTGTAGGACAGTGATGACCTCTAGATTTGCTGCTGGAACTCACAGCTGTGTCAGATAAATGGACCACAAATTACCTTTGTTAAACCAACAGCTTATGTGTTTTATAGCTTTTAAAGCTTTAAAACAACTATAAATATCATCACCCATGTTGTGGTTTTCTATTTCTCATCCAGCAACCCATAAGAATAAAACCAGTTTGCAAAACAAACCTCATTGTTGTACTGATCGCACTAACAGATTAACCAAGAAGTCTCCGCTCCATTTTTTACTATAAGTAAAATGATATTTATGCTGTGCTTTTAAAATAGCTGATTGATCGAAAAAAGGTAGAGATTATCAAATTCATTCTCTACATATTATTTATTAAATGTTGGTCTTACACACCTTCTACGACACTGCTGCCATCTTTTTCTGTTGTAATCTAAAAATTAAACAGCGATTATCACCTTCATGGTCGCCATGTTTGTTTTGTTTCTACCCTACAAGTCCGGCCTGAGTCTAAGTTCTGTACTGTGCCCCCTAGTGGAACTATCAAATAGGTCATATGTGTATTGCAAGTGCACATGCTCACGAATGCGGCTTGGACCCCCGGTCACATCTTTTGGACCCCAAACAAACTCCCGGCTGGACTGTAACCAGTGTATGCATGCGTGTGTTTTTGTTAATACAGAGCCTATTAAAACCTCTTAAAGGCTGTTTTTGGCTGACTTTTCAAATAACCCCAGTATTCATTGTGTTACGGTTGGCTGTGAAAATGGCAGTTACCACATTGAGTGGTGGAGAATTCAAAATGCTCCAGTGTATGAATAATATCGTCCTTTGTAATGAAACATTTATTTTATATACATTACATACAGAAAAGGAGAATCTGAATGGACGTGCGAGGTGGATAAACAAGGTAAGAAATGCATGATTAAACATGTTAATTGTTCGATATTTCTGTCGATGCTCTAGATCTAACAGTTTTAGTTTTGGTAGCATAGTCATTAGCACACAGACTTCGCATAGCGTACTGCTGGAAGTCGATGTAAAGGATTAATGTTTACAACATCACAGCCTCAACCGGGCTCTTACTGCTTTAAACAAGTAAATCCCATTCAAAAATACAAATAGTAAGAGTTTAAAAGCACGAAGGAAGGTAATAAGCTATATGTTAACTGCTAGACATAACACTTATACTTAACAAGCAAGAAATCGCTGCGATAGGATGAAACACCACATCATGACTCCATGAGGTCTTGCATGAAAAGTAAATGAAACCACTTCTGTATGACAACATTCCCCTTCTTCCACCCCATGGAATGTCAACAGGCCCAGTGTAATCAGCTTGAAATACGACACTTTCCTCTCCTTTCGTCAAAAACAATCAGTAGTTTCTGCACTGTAGCTGCACACGCTGGTGCACATAGTTCTTCCTTATGCTTCAAGGACACAGACAGCCCTCTACGGCAAATGTATGTTTAAAGTTTGTCGACTTTCCACCTTTCGCTATCTATATGTATGTTCACTTCTGCTTGTTGGGGTCCAAAACCCCAGAATGCATTGCGGGCATCACAATACCGAAAGGGCTTATTGTACATGCAGTGCACAAGCAAGTACTTGCCTAAGACGCAGCCTGTTGCCGGTGTCAACGTAAGAATAAAAGGCAAGTATATTTCTGTTTTACGGTTCAAATGCACTTCCAATAAAGTGAGTATTGGCAAAACCGGTTATTGTTTTATGTAGAGGCAGTGCAAAGTGATATTGTTTGCTTCTGAAATTAACTAACAAAGTAATTTTTAACCTAATAACTAAATTACTTTTGGAAGGAGTAATCAGTCATCTGTAATCAGATTACTTGTTCAAAGTAACTGTAGCAAGACTGTGTGTCATGTAAAATAGACATTTTTCCACCACAGCTACAACTGTTTTTGTGAGGAGCCGCGGTATTGAAAGTCAATGTAGAAAAAAAAAAAAAAATCTCTGAGTTTCTGAGTTGGAAGTCCGACTTCGGAGGGCATTCCAGTTGATATTTCCCATTCAGAAATATGAATTTCTGACTACAAATAGAAAGTGTTTTTTTTATTTTATTTTTTTGAAATGGCCTATGTAATTGAATTCACCGTATATTTTGAATCTTTCTTGAATGCACCACAGATGTGTGCAGCAAATCCAGGTTTTTGCATTTTTTTCCAATAAAATTGGAAATTTGAAAGATGAAGAACAATGTTTATGTTTGGCTTATAAAAGAAAGACCGGCCTAATATTCTAGCCAATTTCTTTTTTACTTTCCGTCGTTAAAAGTAAAAGTAAAAAAAAAAAGAGTTATTAAGGGGGCCTGAAAAGTTGTTAGAAATAGTGTCGAAAGTTGCTAATTTGGCTTAGATAGAAATGGGAATTTGTTCAATTGAATTTGTCCATTAATTTTAAATCATGTTAACATTAATTTTAACATTCAGATTTACCTGACAGTCTGACTACCTGATTGAAGTCGTAAGGGAAGATTTTGTTTTCCATTATAAACATTAATGCTTATGTGGCAGGATGCAGAATTGTCATACAAAAAAAGATAAAACATCAAAGAATTACTTGCATTATCATTAGTCTAACTGTATTTTGCAAATTAATCAAGAACATTAGCAAGACGACAATAGGGAATGTTGCAGATATGAACAATTACTGTCTAATTTTAAGATGTCACGAAAAAGGAGACTCAAATAGATAAAAGATTATAAGACTGATAACCTCTCACATCTTAAGAGGATATGACTGTGCAGGAAGACATCCAATTTATTACTTCTTGCTTAGGTTTTTTATGATAGTTAAACCATTTCTTACTGAATCTCTTTCTAGATTTTAAGTCTGGAATTGAAGTATTGCAAATAAGAGAGAAAAGAAATTCCTTAAATTACTGCATTCATTTTTAAAATGGACATAAAAGACAATTCCCTGCCGAAAGGGAGTTTCCTGCTTTCATTGACACACTCTTGCACACACACTGACACGTCAATCTCAGAGGTCGTTCCCCAGCAACCTCCCGCTCTAAAGCTGTTGTCATGGTGGTGAAGTTGAGAGCAGCAGGGTGGAAGTTTGGTTCATCCTCCCGTGGAATTGGATTATTTCTGGATGAAGGGAACCCCTCCATCTCCTGCTCTCCTCTTCCATCCATCCCCGGCCCACCATCTTGCCCACCACTTCCCTTCAGAGACAGACACAAGCAGTTCATCAAGTAAAAACACACCCACTTCGCTCAGGTTGGTGGGTTTGATAGAACATAGAGTGGGTGCTTCAATCGCTGATCCTGGCAGTGTTTTAAAGTCTGATATAAAGGAAAATTAATGTTCCCCATTGGTTTTACAGTGCTCAGGACAATGTACAGTTTCCCCCTCACATGAAGTGTTCTTTATCTTAAAGACTGTGGTATGTATATTTTTTGGGGCTACTTTATATAACAGTCTCGTATTAAATATGTTTTATATAATCTTTACTTAGCATTCAGAAGATAAAAGTCTGTTTTTTCTATTATGCATGGTTGTAAAGCATATCCTTGACCAGTATTTAACAGGGACAAGCTTTTAAGTCATAAAACTCTTGGGTAAGTTTATTGCAGGCTGTAAAAACAGGATGTCTTAGATAAGAATGCAAGTCCGGTTTAGGGAGGAACGGCCGTGAAAGCATACTCCATGGTACGGCCATAAATTAGGTCAGGAGGAAACCTTGGGACTAATGTATGGTCTGATAAGTTTTGGTGGGTGGAGAATAAGCCATGTGAATACGTTCTTTGTTCTTTCTTAATAAAAATGGGACAGCCTTGTGGAGGTTGGTTCAGTTCTGGCTGACCCCACCTGCAGGTGCGTTCTAAGTGTGAAACAGATATTCTGTGTGTGTGTTTTTATTTGCTCTCTCTGTCTCTCAGTTCTGACTCTTATTTTGGAAAACTTCCCGCCGGGGTTCTGAATGTTGGCGCCCCAATACCTTCCGGAAAGTGAGTCGCCGGCCGCATGGCATAACAGGAGCCAACAAAATGGTGGAGGATGCGTGCCCAGTAATTTGGTTTTAAGTTGTTTCAGAGCTGAGAGAGATTGAGTGTGAGTAGTAAGTGTGACATAACTGGTTGATGAATGTGTTTGTGGCATTGCAGTAATTTTGTGTTTTTTCCTTGGAGTTCAACAGAGAATCGGAGAGCGACTGGATTGATCCTTGCTAATCAACACCCGGGTGGTTTTGTATCAATCTGGAACAGCGCTAACACCAAATTAATAGGTATTGATTGATCTAAACGTTCTCCGTTTAATGTTGACGTGTTGTTCTTTTGGTTAAGGGCCGACCAAAGTGCGGATCGGAGCTTGAGAATTGGCTTCTCCACTTCGACGCTGTCGAAGATTTCATCCAGGCTGGCAAGCGGAAATAGTTGTCGGAGAGCCGGTGAGCCCTCTGACTGCTGGACGGATTACCTGTTTGAGGGCTGCGTCTCTTCCGGATGCGCAATTGAGCACCGCAAAATCGGAATTGTGTTTAATGGTTCAGCTTTAGGTCGGTCCGGTTTGAGGTCAGTGTTTGATAAATATTGTGAAATAACTGTATTTGTTTCGGTGTGAGTGTGTGTGTGCCTGGACGGAGTGAGGCTTAGGTAAGGAAGCTACCAGGTAGCTTTTTGCACACCGGCCTCATATAAACTCCTCATTTAGGGGAACTAACTGACTGAATCTAAAACCATAATTCCCCTGCGAATTTTAAACACCTAGACGATGCCCTCGTTTTCTCTATAGACGGAAAACGTAGAAGCTTGGCATTGTGGGGGAATTCGGGAATATCATTTTCAGTCGGCTAAAGTACCACCATAGCTAGCTTACAGCTAACATACAGTGTGTGTGAGTCTCGCCTGGAATAAAGGCGTTCAACCTTGTTCACTTACGTAAACACGTCTAAAGCATTGTCTAACACATATATAGGACTGTTGTTATGGATAACTGGTTGTAAACTCTTTAGAATATATATATAAAATAACTTTTTTTATTGTAACGGAGCGGCAACGTTTCGTTTCCGGTTGAGCTGAGGTGCTCATGGCTACAGCTAAACTCTGGTAGCCTAGCTTCCGAACTGTATTTGTTTGACACGGTTAAACATTTATTCGAGTCTTTGGAGACGAAGTGTGGTTTTGCTGGGGGCATTTTGTTTTTGTCTTTGGTTGGTTTACTAATGAGTATAGTTTGTTCAGTTTAACATCGTAGTGAAGAATTAGCCGTCTGTGTTCCGGCTTTTCCGTTCCGCGGGGTGACCCGGAAGTTCTATTGTGTTTGACTTGGTCCGCTAATTCGGTCGAGTTCTTTTTTTGTGCAAACGATCTACGATTGTGTTACAAAGCGAGTTTTACAGATATTTTTTCGGTTTGTTTTAATGATAAATGAGACTGGATTTATATTGGGAGAATTCTATTTCTTTGTGTGATTTGCAGAAGTGTCCGTCCCGAGTTTTGGCGCCGGCCGGACTCCATTACAATTCTTTGTATTTTAGACGAAAGAGCGGAAATCTCAGTATATAAATAAATTAATGAGAAAATAAAAAGTTCTTTGTAAACCTTTTTAGCTTTCCTTCGTTTCGGCTTTGCCTAAATCATTATTAAGGTTAATGTTGCATGACTAAAAATAATACATAAACCACTTCACTATATTAAATAAATAAATTAAATAAAAACTGCCTGACTTTACTGTTAACTGCATTAATATTGGGATACATTTGGCCTACGAATTGATACATTATCAATTGAAATAAATAACTTACAGAGTTACTACAGATAACCTACTTAAATTTTAATCCATTTTGGATTTTGTTTTAAATTTTCAATGGCAGCCGAATATAAATTGCTTCCTGCTCCACAGGGACAGGAGTGGCGCACGTTAGATGCCCAATTGTTAGTATACATTTCAAAACTATATTCTGTTTTAGTTGATAAGCCCGGTGAAAAAGATAAAAAGCAGTTCCAGGCCAACATGACAGCCATGTGGGCTCGTCATGGAGCCCGTGGGGATGATAAGAGGAGTCTCTCACAGATGTGTTTTGAGGAAGGAAAGCGTTTTCCAGATAAGGCTAAAACAGCTAGGAGCATCACTGGTGCTAAGATGAGATACTTAAAAACTGAGAAAATGTGGAAAACATGGGGATTAGCTGGCCAAGGTATTGATCATTTGTGTGTAGCTGCAGACAGTGTTTATTCGGCAGACCAAACTCCTCCGCCTTATCAAACTATGTATCCAGTAATGACTACATCTGGTCAAACAAATATTTCTTGGGGGTTAGAAACTGAAGATGGCCAGATCGTGCTTCAAAGCACGCAGGCTGCATCACAGAGGTCACAATCTCCTTGTGCACGACCCCCTCTGGGTAACTCTCCTGCTTCCCCCGCTCCCCCCCTTCCTTCAAACACTGCAGTCTTACACTGGAGCGGCCCATCACAGAGGTCTGTGGCCCATGAACCATTGACTAATAAACCACAGGGTGATCTAAAGGTAAAAGATGAAAGACAAGATTATAAATTGCACTTTGAGGTCACCGGTACAGGAACTGTGGCACACACTGCGGAGGAGGAGAGACAGTTGTTAAACTTAGTTAAAAACAAAACAGAACAGGAGACTGATAAATTGTTCTTGGCATACAATGGTAGATTGATGGAAGAAATGGAGCAGCACGAATACAGGTTAACTAAAGTTCAACGACAGATGGATGAGGTCCTAAAGGATCAGGAAAGATTAACGTCTGTGGTACGAGGGCAGGCTGCTGACCTTCTAGGGAGTGCCAGCCCCAGTAAACTTGAGGAATGTGCAGCAGTTGGACAGGTTGACGAAGTGCAGACGTTGGGGGATGACCAGAGCAAGGGGGTTTATCAAAATACCAGATCTCGTGGGGGCCCTGATTTAATGCTTCCTTTAGTGGGAGCATCGGATGGTTCAGTAATTTACAAGCCATGGAAGATGGCTGACATATCTGCTATCACTCTGCAACTCCCCGCTTTGACTGGTGGTGGAAACTGCTGGATAAATAAATTAAATCAGCTGACGTCAGGGCAAACATTAGCGGTGGGGGATTGGAAAGCAATAATGGGGAGAATGTTGACATTAACAGATTATAATGAAATGATGCTCCAGTGCAACCTAGCGCAAGTACTGGATGAAGTCCCCTTTGCGCTTCACGCGCCTGAACTTGCTGAGTGGGTCAGGAGAAAGTATCCTACCCCGCCCGCCTCTAAAATTTTAAAATTTCCCTGGTCAACTGATGTTACTCCCGCAGAACATATGGCTAAATGTAAAGATAAATGGGTTGACGTTACCGGGGAATATCCCCGTGAACCTGGGAATAACAGGGCGTGGTTTAGAGAAGCAGTTTTATCAGGCATGCCAGAGTCTGTTGCTACATTAATGAAACGTAATCCTGATTCACATATTTATGATCAGCCTACATGGGAAAGACACATAACACATTATCTACAGGATGTGCAAGATTCTGCGTTGAAGGATGCTGAGGAGAATAAGAAAATGGAGACTGCTTTGTTAAAGCTCCACTTAAAAGAGGCTCAGACTAAATTGAGTGACTTATATCAGTCAAAAAAAGTGAAGCAGATGGTGGCTGAAGCAGCGCCTACTGTTGGATCAGCTACAGTGTTGCCTTCCTTTCCTGTAATGTATGCTGCAGCCGCACCGAATCAGCCATTTCCTGCTCCTTATCGGACATGGCACCCCCGGGGTCGGTCACGTGTTAGAGCCAGGTTTGGCGGTAATAGAGGCCTGGGAAGAGGGCAGCCAGGTGCTAACGGTTGTCGCAGGTTTGGCTCAAATGAACACTGGGTGAGGGAATGTCCACACCCACGAGGGGGCGCTATTCCTCCCGGTCAGCCACCTTCACATTTTGCTCCGGGTCAGCATATGGCTCCTCCCTCCAATCAAGGAGGACAGGGGGGGCCTCAGTTTTGACAATGCCCACAGAGTGCCTTGGTGAGCAGGACTAAGGGGGATCCAATGCTCACAATGGACATATATGGACATTCATTGCCATTCTTGGTGGACACTGGTGCTACTTTCAGCACGCTGGACAGAGTTTTACCAGACGTAACTTTTTCTGGGAACACAGAGTCTGTAATGGGCATCTCTTGGGCTCCGATGATTCTCCCTGTCACTCAACCATTGCCTGTTACAGTGGGAGGTCAAAGACTATCACATCCTTTTGTCATTGCTCAAACCACTCCTGTAAACTTGTTAGGCAGAGATCTGCTTATCAAACTGGGTGCTACTATCCTGTGTACCCCTGATGGACTTATGGTGACTTTTCCGAATGGACATACACATTGCTGTGACACCATGAGTGGTCAATTTTTGCTGAAAGATGACACTTCACAAGTGGCTGATATTTTCTGGGCCAGATTGACTACGATGTCTGCACGTGAATCTTCTGCGGCTGAATTTCTGAGATGCTGGAAGCCGTGGCTGCTTGAACTCCAGCCTTTTGTTCCACCGCCTGACCCTTTCCATGTTACCTTCCTATATGAGCGGGGCGATCCTACTTTGTATCAGGAGAAATTTGAAACAGAACTTGAAGGACAAACTTGGTCTGTGGCTTCGGGTCCATGCTTTGTGGGGAAGGAGGGTGTTGCACTGTTTGCTGATCTGACTTCAGAGCAGCAGAAATGGTATATGATGGAGGCTGAAGCACTTCCTCATATTTCGTTATTGTTGCATCCAAAACATCAAGCTAAAGATTTGGGGGGAATGGTTAAAAGAGGAGTTACATTAAAGGATTGGGTTCCTACACAGATACCTTCAGTCTCTTTTTCTCCTTCTTCTCAGATGTACAAAATAGACACGCAGCTCTCAGATACTACCATTTTGGAACACTTGCAGCTTTCTAGAAATCATGGCAGAGAGAAAACAGATCATCCTGATGCAGTGGAAGCCTTAAAGATCGTGCCTGACTCATTGTGGTCAGATGGTCCCACGGATGTCGGTTTAGTGCAAACCACACCCATTGCATTTGAGATGAAACATTCTGATCCAATTTGGCGTCCGCAGTATCCACATAAACCTCAGGCTGAGGAAGGTATTGCAGACACTATTGCAGGTTTACTTGAAGTAGGAGTTTTAGAACCATCGAATTCTCCATATAACACCCCTATTCTTCCTGTAGAAAAACAAGGTACTGGTAAATACAGAATGGCACATGATTTGCGTGCTGTCAATGAGGCCCTCAAAACCCCTCCCATTGCTACGCCTAATCCGTATACAGCTTTGGCATCTCTTACACCTGATTTGAAATGGTTTACCTGCATAGATTTGGCTAATGCGTTTTTCTGTTTACCGCTCCATCCTTCTGTCAGGGATGTTTTTTCATTTACATTCAGAGGAAGGAAGCTACGTTATAGTAGGCTTCCGCAGGGCTTCGCTTTGAGTCCAGGTTTGTTTAATCAGGTATTGAAGCAGTCATTAAGCACTGTACAGCTCCCTCCAGGCTGTGTTCTGACCCAGTATGTGGATGATTTGCTTTTGGCGGCCCCTACTGTTGAAACATGCATAGAAGCTACTCTAGCTGTGTTACAACATTTGGGAAAAGAGGGATATAAAGTCTCCCGCGATAAGCTTCAGTTGGTCAGGGAGGAGGTCCAGTTCATGGGGCGGAAGGTGACAGCTCAAGGCGCTGGACTGACTGATACCCACAAAAATGCTATTTTGGCTCATTCTAAGCCTCTCACTGTTAAATCAATGCTGTCATTTCTGGGACTGACAAATTTTTCCAGACATTATGTGCCTAATTAGACGAACCTAACTACACCACTCAGAGCGCTTGTAAATGCTCATGGTATGAAAACTCTGCATGCTAAATTAGTATGGGACATACCAGCTGAGGAGGCATTTATCAAGTTGAAACAGGCTCTAGCACAAGCAGCTGATTTGGCCACTCCTGACTATACATGTCCATTTTTTCTCAACACATCAGAGACAGATGGGGTTGTTAATGGCATTTTGTATCAGAAGAAAGGAGGTCAGAGACACATTCTTATGTATCTTAGCATAAAGCTGCAAGCTATTGAAATGAGACAGCCACCTTGCACGAGAAATGCAGCAGGTATTGCTCATCTAGTGGAAAAAACATCACACATTGTCAGGGGTTATCCACTTCATATTTTGACATCTCATGGAGTCATGGCATTGGTTAATTCTGAGATGTTTACTCTTTCAACTTTGCGTCAACAGCGGATTAGCAGAGTTTTGGAAGCACCGAACATTATTTTTACGCATGAAGGCATAAACATGGCTGACCAAATGACCACCTCTGGAGAGCAGCATGACTGTGTCAGACTGAATTCGGTTGCTCAAAAGATACGTCCTGATTTGCGATCTGATCCCTTGCCTTCAGGTGTTGTGCTCTATACAGATGGTTGCTGTTTTAGAGATTCGCAAGGGCACTTGAGATCAGGTTTTGCAGTTGTTGAGCAAAATGGGGATTCACTACAGACTGTCGTTTCAGGGAAGCTTGACGGCAAGCAGAGCGCACAGCGTGCTGAGATAAGGGCTCTTATTGAAGCATGCAAATGGGGCAGAGATAAAGATGTGACGATCTACACTGATTAGAACTACGGGTTTTCTGTCATACATTATGAATTACCACAGTGGAAAAGAGCAGGTTTTGTTACCACTACTGGTAAGCCTATACAGCATCATGCAGACATTATGGAGCTTTTGGATGTTGTCATGTTACCAGCTAACCTCGCTGTTCTTAAGTGTAAGGGTCACAGCAAGGCTGACACTGTTGATGCGCGTGGAAATGCTGCGGCTGATTTGGCTGCGAAAGAGGCCGCGGGTTACCTGTCACATGTCCACACGCAGCTGATTGTCACGTCAGCACAGGAAATGTCAGACAGTTTTGCTGAGGAAGTGCAGTTGGCGCAGCAGGCTGCTGCGTCACAGGAGATGACTGTGTGGAAGGATAGAGGTGCTGTTTTTTCTGATGGTTTTTGGCGCGGGCCTGATGGCCGTTTGGTTTTACCTGCCGCGTTAAAACCCACCCTTTTTCAGGAGGCTCATGGTGTGGCACATGTGTCATATACTCAGATGAAACGTAATCTTTGTTTTTGGTGGCATCCCTTCCTGCAACATTTGATCAAGCGTTTTTTGAGTGAATGTGTGGTGTGTGGTCAATTTAATCCTAAGCCTACTATCAAGCCAGAAATGGGAGCCTTCCAGGACTTGTGCAGGCCTGGCGAGGAGATTGTGATCGATTATACAGATATGGGGACACCTGTTAGAGGTTTCCGTTACCTGTTAGTGATGATTGATTCATTGACCTCGTGGCTTTCTGCTTTTCCTGCTAGACGGGAGGATGCTCAAAAGGTGGTGAAATCTTTGATTAACCACTGGATTCCGTGCCATGGCTTTCCGACTAAGGTCAGGTCTGACAATGGCACACATTTTAAAAATAAACATCTCCGACAGGTTGAGGAACAGATGGGAATAACCCACAAGTTCGGCACTGTTTATCATCCGCAATCGCAAGGTGTCATCGAGCGTTCTAATTCTACTTTAAAGTTGAAGCTGGCAAAGATTTCAGCTCAGACGGGGCTAAATTGGTTAGATGCTCTCCCTATTGCTCTGATGGCCATCAGATCATCTGTCTGTAGGACAAAAAGGTCTCACTCCTTATGAGATGTTTACTGGCAGGATTTTCCCTGGTCCGTGGGCTGGGAGAGAACCACAGGTTTCGCCCCATCCTGATCCAGACCCTCGAGGTGATCATCAGCAGCTGAAGGGCCTGGTCTCCTCCTTCCTTCCGGCTCCCCGTGATGTGCAGGGACCTGCGGCATCTGCTTCCGAGGCTGGACGAGTTTGGCTGAAGGTGTATAAGAGAAAGTGGCAGGAGCCCCGCTGGTCTGGCCCGTTCCAGGTTGCTGCTCGTACAACTCACGCTGTCCAGCTGCGTGGGAAAGGTTCTACTTGGTTTCACTGGTCCCAGTGTGCTCCTGCCCCTGACCCCCCCTCCTGTCCCTCACCTGCAGCAGCTCTCTGCTGACCTGGGGGAATCTCTCTGCAGTGGGTGGTGTCGGTTCTGGCCAGGCGGTGTCGACTGTCGAAGCCAGGAGGCGGGGCTTGGCCCACCTAGAAGATTGGTTCCGGTTGCTGTGATCATTCAGTGTAATCCATATGTGCCAAAATTGGGCGAGATAAGCAATTTGGGCTTGCTTTTCTCGAAGAGGGATTATACAGAAGAGAAAGATCGCAAGACATCTAACACATTACACAGCAGGTTTTAACCACTTCACAATCGGTGAAGGAAGCCAGGAGGCGGGGCCTGTCTGTGTATTTGTGTTTTATTGGGGGAAATGTTCAGTTAATGAAGTAGCTGGCATTTCATTGAGGGCGATCTGAAAAATTGGAAGAAATAAAGAGCTCACTCGACTGAATCGTCTCGTCACTTGCAGCCGCTTGGTGACAGAGGAATAAACAAAGAGTGAAGACAACAGAATAAAAAAAATAAAGACTGAACATTTATTAATCATTTTTCTGTTTTTTACAGGTTGTTTAACCAATTTTTATTCTACAGGTGCAGATTGTTAGACACTGCCTAAGAGGGTGTCAAAGACTTTTTAAGTAGTAAAGTTGTAGGATTTTGTCATAATATTCAGTTTTTACGGTTTTATAAAGGTTTTTATTAATACGCTAAAACATTTTAAGGGGTGTTTAAATCATAATTAGGTTGACTTGATTACTAAATCTTTGTTTCAATTATCTTTTTTCATGATATGGTTTTCTGTAGATGTTTTTGAGGTTGTGACAATTGCTAGAGTTTTGCCTTGTACTAAAAGAATATTGAATTGGGTTAAAACGATAAAAAATAAATTAATTAAATAAAAATAATTGCTTAAAGGTAAAGATAAAGAAAAACAGACACCCTTCCTTTGTTAAAATAAACATAGGATCACACCACCAACAGAAAATATGCATCTTTGGGAAAATAAGAAGGTGCTGTGCACCACAGGTTTTTGCATGGTGTTATTGGTCAATATTATCTTTTACTGTTGTGGTGAATGGCCCTTTAATAGTTCTACAAATCAAACACAGGTTGAAGTTCACTCAATTAGACCGAGAAGAAACTTAATGGCTAAATCATCTCCCTATTCACTGTGTGGCTCTTCCGCCGCACATCGTGGATTTTCTCAATTTTGCATACCAAGAGGACGATCTGCAGTGATTACTATTCCCTTAAATATATTAGTTTATAAGGGACAACAAGCAAGTAAATATAAAACCTACCCCTTGTGGTACATAACAAATGATCAAAAAGATACTAGTTGGTCCACTTTAATTGCTGATCCCTTAGGATATGACTGGAGAAGGTACACTACTACAGCTTATGCAAAACATATGCATCCTTTGGTTAAATTGGATAAGGTTGCAGATAAATTACTTCTTACTGTTAATTTAACTAAAAGTGATCTCCTCCCCTTAGAACATCTCCAGAATGGGCAAGGTTGTACTCTCTTTATAATTTGGGTTTATAAAGGGGGAAAAGGTGTTCAATTTCCTATTATAATCTGTCAAGACTCTCTTAATGCTTCCACCTCGGTAAGTCAAAATCAGGCCTCAGCAGCAAGAGGTAGTATAATTAAAGAAGAACCATCTGTGGACGATTACTTTGAAATGATGACAGGTGTGGGAGGCTCCACTAATAATTGGTTGCTTATGGTAGAACAAGCAGGACAAGAAGCGAGGCGGGATTGTGTTGTGTGCATGGGAGCCAGACCTATTCTCAAGGTGGTCCCTGCACCTGTTGAGCTCAACACAACTTGTCTGGTTTCCCTGCTGTCTAGTGTAAATCCAGTAAAAGATTGTAGTAACTGGGAAAAATTATTCCCTATAGCTGATAACAGAGCTACCCCACCCTTTTTTGATAGTAATGTTGCTCCAAATAATTTTACTTGTTTCAAAAATGATAAGCCTGGAAATAAAGTAGTGGGTTCAGTCAACATTACATATTGGAATTCAATCCAAACTTCTATTAAATCTTTTCAGGCTCGTGCTGATATTTGGTGGTGGTGTGGAGGAAAAATCCTCCGCTCCATTTTACCTAGTAATTGGACAGGATTGTGTGCACCCGTTACATTAATTATGCCGGTAGCAATATTTACTTATGATCCCACAGGAGACCAGACTTTTCTCACTTTGAACAATCATGTTAGAAAGAGGGACATAGGCCATGAAGATGATCCAACTTATATTGATACCATTGGAGTCCCTAGAGGTGTTCCAGACGAATATAAATTGGTTAATCAGATCTCAGCAGGTTGGGAATCAAGTATTTGTTGGTGGTGTACGTTGAACAAGAATGTGGACAGAATAAATTATATACACTATAATGTACAGAAATTAGCTAATAAAACTAGAGATGGGTTTGAGGCTGTACATGAGCAACTTAAAGCCACCTCCTTAATGGCTTTTCAAAATAGAATAGCAGTTGACATGCTCTTAGCTGAAAAGGGTGGTGTCTGTTCAATATTTGGTGATCAATGCTGTATGTTCATCCCTAATAATACTAATACAGATGGTAAACTAACTAGGGCAGTAGAAGGACTGAGGATACTTTCAAATAGGCTAAAAGAACAATCAGGTGTAGATACCTCAATGTGAGACAATTTGTTAAATAATATGTTTGGAAAATGGAAAACTCTGGCAATGTCGATAATGGTTTCTTTAGCAGTATTTGTGTCAACTATGGTGTTATGTGGATGTTGTTGTATTCCTTGTATACGTTCATTACTCATAAAGTGCATTGACAAAGCTGTTGGTAATAATATGCAAGGTCAATATCTGTTACTCCCTCAAATGGAGCCTGAAGGAGAAGTACAGAGGAATGGTCAATCTAATTTCAATATAGATTGAAAGACGGAGTTGTGGTATGTTATATTTTTTGGGGCTACTTTATATAACACTCCCCTATTAAATATGTTTTATATAATCTTTAGTTAGCATTCAGAAGATAAAAGTCTGTTTTTTCTATTATGCATGGTTGTAAAGCATATCCTTGACCAGTATTTAACAGGGACAAGCTTTTAAGTCATAAAACTCTTGGGTAAGTTTATTGCAGGCTGTAAAAACAGGATGTCTTAGATAAGAATGCAAGGCCGGTGTAGGGAGGAACGCCCGTGAAACCATACTCCATGGTACAGCCATAAATTAGGTCACGAGGAAACCTTGGGACTAATGTATGGTTTTGGTGGGTGGAGAATAAGCCATGTGAATACGTTCTTTGTTCTTTCTTAATATAAATGGGACAGCCTTGTGGAGGTTGGTTCAGTTCTGGCTGACCCCACCTGCAGGTGCGTTCCAAGTGTGAAACAGAAATTCTGTGTGTGCTTTGTCATTGCTCTCTCTGTCTCTCAGTTCTGACTCTTATTTTGGAAAACTTCCCGCCGGGGTTCTGGATGTTGGCGCCCCAAAAACCTTCCGGAAAGTGAGTCGCCGGCCGCATGGCATAAGGAGCCAACAAGACCAAAGCTGAATTTTGGTCTTTCACCTGTTTGCGTTGTCTTGTAATATAATATTTTTTTTATGTAATTAGGATTTGATAACTTATCATCTTTCTTAGTGAATGCATCTAGGTCAGCAGGTCATGTGGAGAAAAAAAAAGTCCTTGGGTATGTAAGGTTCTGATAACTAATATTTCAGACAGCCATGCAGACATCAGTAGCACCATATAACAACCGTATATTCATACCTTGTTAGATGGATACCCCGCTCGCTATCGGACTATCGGAGAGGGCAGGCTCCAGGTTGGAAGGCAGATGACATTCTGGGACATGGATGCAGAGTTCACGCTATTAGAAGATAAACAGTGATTCCTAAATGCTATGTATAATGTAGCATTTAGCATATATATATATATATATATATATATATATATATATATATATATATATATATATATATATAATACAAAATTTGGTTTTAGAAGGTTTGGGCTAGGGAATATGACAGCCATGTTTGGCGAAACACGTGTTTATGAAATACTGAAAAACCTAAAGCACTTTGTGTCATCTTTATTTTAAAAAGAGTTATATTTTTATCCACAATAGTCTCCTGCAGGGCATCCATCATCCATCATCTTCCGCTTATCCGGGGTCGGGTCGCGGGGGCAGTAGCCAAAGCAGAGAGGCCCAGACTTCCCTCTCCCAGGCTACTTGGGCCAGCTCCTCGGGAGGAATCCCGAAGCGTTCCCAGGCCAGCTGGGAGACATAATCCCTCCAGCGGGTCCTGGGTATTCCCCTGGGTCTCCTCCCGGTGGGACGTGCCTAGAACACCTCACCAGGGAGGCGTCCAGGAGGCTCCTGACCAGATGCCCGAGCCACCTCAAATGGCTCCTCTCGATGTGGAGGAGCAGTGGCTCTACTCTGAGCCCCCTCCGGATGACCGAGCTTCTCACCCTATCTCTAAGGGAGAGCCCAGCCACCCTACGGAGGAAACTAATTTCAGCCGCCTGTATCCGCAATCTCGTTCTTTTGGTCACCACCCAGCGTTCGTGACCATAGATGAGGGTAGGAACGTAGATCGACCGGTAAATTGAGAGCTTTGCCTTTCGGCTCAGCCCTCTCTTCGCCACGACAGACTGGTACAGCGCCCGCATAACTGCAGACGCCTTACCAATCCGTCCATCGATCTCCCGCTCCATTTTTTCCTCATTCGTGAACAAGACCCCCAGATACCTAAACTCCCTCACTTGAGGAAGGACCTCATCCCCGACCCGGAGAAGGCACTCTACCCTTTTCTGGCTCAAGACCATGGTCTCAGATTTGGAGGTGCTGATCCTCATCCCAGCTGCTTCACACTCTGCTGCGAACCGCTCCAACGAGAGCTGTAGATCACGTTCAGATGAAGCCAACAAGACCACATCATCTGCGAAAAGCAGAGACCCGATCCTGAGGTCGCCAAAACGGATCGCCTCAACACCTTGGCTGCGCCTAGAAATCCTGTCCATAAACGTTATGAACAGGACCGGTGACAAAGAGCAACCTTAGCGGAGTCCAGCTCTCACTGGAAATGAGTCCGACTTGCTGCCGGCAATGCGAACCAGACTCTGACACTGTTCATATAGGGACCTAACAGCCCGTATCAAAGGGCCTGGTACCCCATACTCCCGGAGTACCCCCCACAGGACACCCCGAGGGACACGGTCGAACGCCTTCTCCAAGTCCACAAAGCACATGTAGACCGGTTGGGCGAACTCCCACGCACCTTCCAAGACCCCGCTGAGGGTGTAGACCTGGTCCAGTGTTCCACGGCCAGGACAAAAAAATTCACCTTTTTGAAATTCTAAGAAAACAATCAAAACTGTATTTTTTGCTTTCACTTAAACACTCATACACCACTTTGTGTTGGTCTAGCAAAAAACAAACAAACAGTAAAACACATTCAATTTTGAACATGGAACCAGATGAACAGTCAAAATCTCAGTCTAATATCTACCTTTTACTTGCAAAGTTTTTATTTACAACTTCAGTTTTACATAAAATAACAAAAATTTTATTGTTGTTTTTATTGTTGTATTGTTTTATGTTGTAAATATTTCCATGTCAAAAACAGCTAAAATGTCCACATAGAACATAACAAAAAAAATAAAAAATAAACCCTATTCAAACATTCATTTTTTTGCCGTTTTCAGACCATGTCTGGGTAAAATAAGCCAGACAAATGTAAAATGTCACTGTACAGCTTTAAACCTGGGCTGAAAAGGGTCCTAACAAATGTCAGCATCAGCTACCCTTCACGCTGAGTTGAAACTCCCAACTGATCAATTACATCCCCTGGCCTGCTGACCTTTTTCATGATTTGTTTAAAGGAGGATTCCTTTTGATTATCCCTAACTGCTACGCTTTAACTGGCTGTTGCTGCATTGCTGTCATGACCATGGATGTCCAGGACATTTGTGCTGCAGCTTGAAACAACAGGAGCACTTAAATCCAGGGAAGTCATATTTTCTCCATCCATCCATTTTCTGAACCGCTTAGTCCTCCAGGGGTCTGGGGCTTGTGCCTATCTCAAGCTGTCAACAGGCGAGAGGCGGGGTACACCCTGGACAGGTCGCCAGTCCATAACAGGCCATATTTTCTCATTCAACCTTTTTTGGTTAGTTTGGTGAGCTTAGTTTAAGGCTTTTAAAATATGCTCTATAGTAAGCACTACACAATTTGGTGTCATTAAGATGTTAACAAGAGGGAGAATTAAAGTTTAGAAGTTAGGTGTTATGTTTAGTTCTGAAACTTTATCTTAGAAAAAACAGTACAAAAATGGCCTTAAGGTCATGATTTTAAATATTGTGTTATAAGTCAAAAGCATCCTGTTTTTTTGTTGTTTTTTTTCCGTTTCTGACTCTTCAATTATTTGTGTCCTCTGTTCTTCCAATAAATACACTCACTGAAATACAAAGACAAACCTCTGTTGGTTTCCAGTGTCATGATGAAATTGGTTGAAAGAAAACAAATTTAAGCTCCTTTGTCCATCTTCATGCATTTTTTATTTTTTTTCAAATGCTGATTGGATTAAGACTTTCATTTTCACTGTTCTTGTGCGGTGATGTTACTCAGGTTTTCTCAACAGGCATAAAACAAGCTGATGTGAAACAAGGTGAAATATGTTCACTCCATGAGCAGGCTTTCAGTGGTTCCAGAGCAGAAGTTTGTTAAAATGCCTGTGGGGAAAATGATGGCTTTAGATGAAGAAATGTTATTTGGCGAAATATGCATTTTCCCTCACTGTCATCATGCCATCAAAACAGATTTAGTAAGAAAATGCTTCTCATTTCAGCGGGACTGCAGCATCAAAATTTACCTATTAGACCTGTCTATAAACTCGTTGTGTGATGAACATAGTATTAGTTTTTTATTTTTTTTATTTAGTCCCAATCATACTATGTGAAACATTAGAATAACACAATAGGAAAACAATAACAGTGCACTTCCTTATTTCGGATGTGCCAACGTAAAGAAAATTCTTGAGAAAATAGTTGCACACCAGATATGTGAGCATTTAAACAATAATGAGCTGTTTGAGAAGTTTCAGTCAGGCTTTAGAGCTCATCACAGCACTGAAACAGCTCTGGTGAAGGTTACTAATGATATTCTCATAGCCTCAGACAATGGACTGGTGACCATTCTGGTCCTGTTAGATCTCAGTGCTGCCTTTGACACTGTTGACCACAATATTCTCATAGAAAGGCTTCAAAGTGTCGGTATAATAGGAACAGCACTAGGTTGGTTTAAATCTTATTTGTCTAACAGATTTCAGTTTGTTCAGGTAAACAATAGATCTTCCTCAACCTCAATAGTTACTTGCGGAGTACCACAGGGTTCAGTGCTTGGGCCGATTCTCTTTACTATATATATGCTTCCTATTGGTAAAATAATTAGGCAGCATGGGATAAAATTCCATAGTTACGCAGATGATACACAGCTATATCTATCCATAAATCCTGATGAATCCAATCAGTTAGGTAGACTACAGGCATGTCTGGAAGACATAAAAACTTGGATGACTCTAAACTTCTTGCTTCTAAATTCTGATAAAACAGAAGTTGTCGTCTTTGGACCAGAAGCTCTGAAAAAGAAACTACTTAGTCAGCCCCTTCACCTGGACGGCATTAAATTAGCCTCCAGTAATAAAGCAAAAAACCTCGGTGTCATTTTTGACCAAGATATGTCATTTAGAACTTACATTAAAGAAGTCTGTAGGATTTCCTTTTTTCACCTTAGGAATATTGCAAAAATTAGAACCATCCTGTCCAGGAATGATGCTGAAAAACTAGTCCATGCCTTTGTTACTTCAAGGCTGGATTACTGTAACTGTCTATTATCAGGTAGTCCACAGAATACAATTAAAAGTCTTCAGTTAGTTCAAAATGCTGCTGCTAGGATTCTGATGAATATTAAAAGAAGAGATCACATTTCCCCTGTTTTAGCTTCTCTTCACTGGCTCCCAGTAAAATCTAGAATAGAATTCAAGATCCTCCTTCTGACATATAAAGCCCTTAATAATCTAGCTCCATCATACATAAGAGACCTGATTGTTCCATATGTTCCTAACAGAGACCTTCGCTCTCAGACTGCAGGTTTACTGGTAGTTCCTAGGATTTCTAAAAGTAGAATGGGTGGCAGATCTTTCAGCTATCAGGCTCCCCTCCTATGGAACCGGCTCCCAGGGTTGGTTCGTGAAGCAGACAATTTGTCTATCTTTAAAACTAGGCTAAAAACTTTCCTCTTTGACAAAGCTTACAGTTAGAGATATGTTTATAGGTAGTTAGAGTCAGGTCAGACAGGTAGATAGGAAGAGACAGGTTAATGTTAGTAGTCAGGCAGAGTGTCAAAAGTTAGGAAGAGATAGGAAGAGGTAGAGTAGCTAGGTAGAGATAGATTAATGTAAGCCAGGTAAAGATCCGGAGCCGGTCGCGGCTTACCGCCGCGGAAGAAATGTGCCCCACAGGGGCCAGCCAGCGCCGGAGAGAGGTCCCTCAAGGGGATCCTCCCGCACAGTGCGGCCGCCCATTACCTGCCGGGTTGAATCCCCCGGGCAGACTGTGCGGACCCCACCCGTTTATCTCTTAAACGTTTCTCGCCCTCTTCAACTCTGTCCTCTCAGTTCTGTCTATTTTTCCTTAAGATAGTTGTCGACTATCGGTCTCGTGCCGGTATTTAGCCTTAGATGGAGTTTACCACCCACTTTGGGCTGCATTCTCAAACAACCCGACTCCGAGAAGACCCCGGCATGACGGGGGCCGTTACCGGCCCTACACCGTCCACGGGTCAGGAGGACTCAGACAGAGTGTTGGTAGCCAGGTCTCCTAGTAGCTAGGAGACAGGTTAATGTTAGTAGCTATGCTGCTTTAGGCTAGGCTGTTGGAGGACATTATTAGGGTCTGTTCCTACTTTCTCTCCTACTTCTCCCCAACTGCATGATGTGCTGTCAATTCAAGCACTAACCTGTTTTCTATTATAGTAGGTGCTCCGGATTAGCCCTGCTTGACGAACAGGTTTCTTCCTGTTAAAAGGGAGTTTTTCTTTCCCACTGTCGCTGCATGCTTGCTCAGTATGAGGGATTGCTGAGATTTCCACGACGCAATCTTCTGTGGTTCTGTAATTTCTACACTAAACATTGTATTGTAATAACTCTTTTTGTAAAGTGCCTTGAGATGACATCTGTTGTGAAATGGCGCTATATAAATAAACTGAATTGAAAAAATTTAATTAAAGAAACAGTCTGTAACAATTACCAAGATCCAGTGTTCAAACTGGGGATAACTGTTAAATAAATCTCAAATCCTAAAATCATATTTTGCTTTGAGATTCTAAATATCTGAAACTTCTTTTCCACTTCAAGTTTTTGCTCCTTAAAAAAGTTCACTTCATGCACAATTGCCTTTTCTTGCATCATGTTATGATGTTACAAAGAATCCTTCATTTTTGAAATATCTACTCTAAAGCATTTTCTCAATCAGTATATCCACACCAAGAAAACTCTTCTTTTCCTTTTGTCACAGTTCTCTTATTTTTGCCTTCAAGGGAACTATATTTATAGAAGAAGCTGATGCACATGTCATAAGTAAGTCTGCAAAATATATTTATCAATTCCAAAAAGCCTGTATGTATTTGAAATCTACTGTTAAGTCATAATCTTTCCATAACTTGCTGTGGACTTTCTATCCTTCCATCCTTCTGTCTGCCCATCGCTTGTGTTTTGTTTATCTAAGATAAGTGTAAAAGTTTTACAAGAGCAACCAAGACATCCCTCTCACTGTGTCTTCAACTTACTTGGGGGAGACTCAAGCAGTTCCCAAACTAAAAACAAAACATACCGTTTGAACTTGACTCCTTACGTTGCAGCGGAGCAATGGCTGTACTCAATATTCCCCTCGGATGATGGAGCTCTTCACCATCTGTAAGTTCAGCCATTTTAAACTCTTTTCAGTTGCTTGTTTAATGGAGCTTTCTCTTTTGTTCATGATCAATATCTTCCTACCATTGATAAAGGCTAGAATGTAGGCAGACAGGTAAATCATGGGCTTTACCTTTTTTGCTCAATTCTATCTACACCATGACTGCCCACATTATAAAAGGTGATGTCCCTATACCTCTTTCAATCCCTCACTCTATTCTACCATCACTCATGATCAACACATCAATGTATGTGAAGATCTACACCAGTGGCGATTAATGACCTCGGCCCTTGAGGGAGAAATCAACCCTTTTTCTGGTAGTAAAGGATGTAACTCATCTTGTTAGCATAAGGGTTAATGTTTAGGGGTAGATCCAAACACAACCAACTTGATCACTTGACCCTTTAATTTACCCATTAAAATGTCAAATTTAACCCAGTTACCCTTGATTTCAAGCATAGTTGGTCTTTGTCATAAGACTTTATTTTTACTGTGCCATTCTGGAAATGCCTAAAAAGAACAAACTAGAAAATAAAGATTCATTACTTTAAAAAAACTCAACAGATTAGGATCTAAACTGCTGGATAAAGAAGGTGGCATGTGAAGTAAGGAAATTTCATGACATTTGAAAGGCTTTTGTAAATGTAGCCTTCAAAGTGAAGCAACACTTGGGACTTGACTGCTGACATTTTACAAGAACAAAGAACGGATGAGATGGCAGATGGCGAGAGGCCTTAAGAGTAATGCAAATGGGGGAAAGGAAGAAGGCTGAGGGCAAAATGATTGGAAGGAAAAATGGAAGAAAAAAACGTAACATGAATCAAAACCGAATAATAATAAGTTGAGGGAAAATAATGGAGAAACAACATGAAATTCAACAGAGGAGGAAAACAAACAAAGTATAGAAAGTTGTGCATGGCATACACGCAGGGCTCAAACGCGACATGATAAATCACCCATGATTCAATGGGACGTCAACAATCTGTCCCAGAACCTCAGTGCTACAGCCGGTGAATTAACAGGAGATGGATGGAGATGTGCAGAGTCCTGGTGTACACTGGCTCATGCCCTATACTCTTCACCCTGTCATCCATCATGATTCCAAACTCATATGCTCCTGCACACATGTACACAGATCCATCAGAGACGTCCTCAGCACGAACCAAAACCACAAATCAAAAAGCTCTGAGCTGAATCTTCAAATAAGACAAATTCTTACACCAGGGTTTTAAAGTAATTCTTGATGCAGATCTACTGGTGACTATCACTTTCACAAAAGCTTACGTGGTTCATTTCAACCTACAAAAATTCTTACTAAGACTTAAAAAGACCTAATTTTATACTGAGACACAGGATGGTGAAAAGAACATCACATTGGCATAATCAATCGGTCAAAAATACAAAACTTGTTCAGGGAGGTTTATGCTCCCGTGTGTGCAGAACTTCATATGAAAATTTAAGAAATTCATGGAAATGAAGAAATTCATACGAAAATTGAAGGTTTCTATCATTTGTTTCAAATATATATATTAAAGCATTATAATACTGCATGCTTACCTTTTTTCAGTTGTCACACTTCTTAATCTCAACAAAGTTGACATATATTCCTTTTTTTTTCTCACAGCACTCTCAAGGTTTCACAACAAGCCAAATTGGTATATATATTTTTTTCATTTCAGGCTTTCTGCTATAGAGCTGATAAATATGTGGGATCACTGGCCTGCTGTTGGACATATGACCTTCTATTTGACTCCAGAAACATACAGCATATAAAGGAGTTCATGGTTAACCAACAAAATCTAAGGTATCAAGCAGCAAGACAACTTTCACCTCTCTTTACTTTCATCTTAACTGTCCGAAGCTGTTTTATTCAAATGCAACTTTGGAAACAAAGTCATGCTGCAATATTTTATGTAGAGATAAAAGGCCTCCTCCTTCAACATTTCCAAACAAGCCATACAAATTCAGTATTTGTATTAATTTATTTTTGTGTCATAAACCTACGTAAAAATTTAAGATGTTACCTAAGGCCAGTAGAGTCTGAGATGGAGCTCCTGATTTATTGGTAACGTTTCTGTGCACATCACAATCTGATCTTGAGCTGACATTTGCTGGGCTGTCCAATTCTGTGATGATAGGCTTCATCAGATTCAGATCATCAGGCTCCATCAGATTATGCATGAAGACCATCATTATGCTATGCTTGTTTCTGACACCTTTTCCCAATGATATTCTGCTACCATGAGACTGAATGTTTAAGAGTACTAAACTGGCAAAGCTTTTTATTTTGCTGGTCAGCTGAATCGGTCAGTTGAATACTTTTCATTAGGGGTAAACTGGCTGCTTTTGCCCTAGTATTAGTCTTTCCAGACAGCTGACATTCATGAAATTTCTTTTAATGCTACTGATTTTGATAAAACTAGTCCTTGTTTGTATTAAACTCAGAAGTTTTCTTTTATTTTCAGCCCATAGATTCTGTCCAAATTAAGCCTATTCTCAGACATTACATTTGTAAAGAGCCCAACAGGGGTCAAGTGCAGAAATACTTTTGAGGTGTAGAATCCATACCATCAGTTTAATAAACCATGCACGCATATTCGTAATCCATACCCTCGGTTTATTAAAACATGCGTGTGAATTAATAATCCGTATCCTCGGTTTATTAAACAGTGTGTGACAGTGTGGGGGTCCTGTCACATATGGTTCTTATCCGTTACCTGACCCGTAAATTGTTTGAAGAAAGCCCATTGTAGGAAAGCAGCAGCAGGCACCGGCGTTTGGCACCCATCGGGCTCTTTTAAGCGCATCTAACCATCCGCACTGGCCACAGTCGCATTTCAAAGCCTCAGTAACTTTTCAATGTGCACTCAGCTTGCTATCATCAAGAGATTGCAAGATTGAATATAGTGTCAGATAATCTATTCCTTAATTGATTTATTTACCTGGACTCTGTGCAAAAAATTTTAAAATATATGCAGAATTTTGTACCAAGTGGTCAGGCTTGATTACCAATACAGCCTTCACATTTTTCTGTCATCATTCTAAAAAAAACAATCAAATACAGAAACTGTACAGTTAATGCAACCTCTGTTGCTGATGTTCCTAGCACATTCTGGCTCTGGTATGCTTTGTTCTGTTTGCATTGGTGTTCTTTTCTTTTGTTCAGGATGGAAAGATAGATTAGAACTGCACCATTTAACTACATTATTTGCAACGGTTGTCTTTCACTTCAGTACGGCGGATTGTTATAAATGTCTTAAAACATTTCAGCACCAGACTGCTTTAAAGGTTTTATTCACTTTTTTAAAATACATCTAACTCCTTTTTAAGGAGGCCGGAGTTTGTTGGAGGAGTGGTTGGGGGGGAAACATGGGGAGTATGAGTCTAACTCATTATTCAAGAAATGCAAACATATCCCTTCTGATTGGCTGACAGCAATAGCAGTCTTATGTTGCTTTTAAACAAATAACTTAACTTCCTTCATTCTAAGACAAATTACAACAGTTTCTTCCTCAACTCCCCTTTTTTGGAGAAGAAATGCAAGACTGATGTGCTATGTCCACAAATACACCAATCCTCACCATGTTCTGTCATGTTGTGGCATTGCTGACGGTTAGCTTCGACTGGCAGAGACTTGCTAAGCTCTCTTCTGGCTGTAAAATCAATACAGCTTATAGTGGTCTCAAGCCAAGGTAGGAAAGACCATGGATACTTATTTTCTCTGAGACATGGAAGGGATTGGCTCTTTCCAACTTGCTAGTTTTTGTGACACTTGGGGTTGGAGAAAATGTTCACGTGCAGCATGCATATGCAATTCAGACTGACCAATTGCATTCCACAAATAACATGTAGTGCATGGTTTCTTAGTGGCTGAGACCTTTAAAGTTTATAGTGACAGCTTTCTATACTCCAGGGGTCCATCAGAACATTACTGATTACACTGATAAGTCACATAAGAGAGCTGTTCGTTCCCTTGAAGCCATGAAGTGCTCTATTTTTCCATCATAACTTTTCAGATATATTGATGGACTCTCGGACCTTCACTGGCCGATTAGGTACTGCAAATTTTTCAGAGTTTTACGTCTCCTGTCTAAAGAATTGTAATCAAATCAACCAGAAGGAGTGGGACCTGGCAGGATATGAGTGTGTATGTGTGTGTGTTTAAGGAGTCATGCTGTGTGCTTCAAAATGTCAGGGCTCGATTGATTTATTCTCCCTCTGATTAATTCATCTTGCACTCTAATGCTCTGCATAGAAAATTGTTGAATGGCATTCAGCAAGATTAAACCACAAACAGTGCTTTTCATAATTTGACAGGTGATTGGCGGGAGGCAGACTCCTGGTTGATTGCATCATTAGGGGAATTTTTATTTTTCCCTATAGAAGAATTAAGCACACCATCAGCTTTTTTTATATAAATCTGTGTGGCCTGACTCAGAAACTGCTGGTTCTGTCTGTCACAAACAATATTTCAGCACAAGAATGAGACTTTTAAAATACGCTGTTGTCGCTTTCACCATTTTAATCCACCATAATAAAAAAAAAAACAACAACATAATTTTACAACTTGTCATTTTTTAAATGAGGAGTTTAAGCTCTTAGATAAATTGCAATGCTACTAAAGCTAAATTCAGAGTTTAAAGGAAAATTGGTGGTTTATTTGATGTTTTACTGGAGGTTGGGTTATAAAAGGAGATGTCTAATCAGTTGCATCTGTATCAATGTAATATATACAATATATCTAAAGTCCTTTTACCAGTAAATATCAAAAAATCATCCCATGTATTTATCTATCATCCTTGTTAACACAATTCATCCATGACATATAGATATTTAGGAGAACGCCTGTTGCAGCAGCTGTGTTACGAGGGTGTGAGAATGGGGACCAGAGAGAGTGCTCAAATTATAGATATTACACCTCTCAGCCTCCCTATACTTACTGTTCAAATGATTTTCAAACCACAGATGCCAAGGGCCGTAAATCAGAATTTTACCCTAAGAGTAGCTTAGGGGCTCACGTAAGCTTGGTGTGTTCCACATGTGTTTTGTGAATCGGAAGAAAACTTGTTGGGTGCGTTGTAGGACTTTGAGCTGCTATTAAAGGCTATGTGTTTTTTTTATACCTAAAGCAAGAGGTGTCCGCAATATCAGCACAACATTAAGCTCGGTCCAAGAGGATGTTCGATTCTCCCAGGGCTGTGGATCATGTTTATCGTTTTTATGTACACAACCTCAATGCATACTCCTGGAGAGGAGGGTGTCCGGTTTGGGAAATTCAGCGCCTTTGCTTTTTGCTTTTACTTATCTTTGCTTTTAGCTAATAAATCGTTTCCAAGGAAATCTTTGGTCTATGATCACCTGCCTTTCCTAAACTGGTTCAAAGGTGAGTGTGATCACCTAGGATGAGAGTCTACTCTAAGTCTAAGGCAGTGGTTAAAAAATGTGGACTACTCTTTACAGGTCAGGAGCAGGTTCTGCCTCAAATGGAGAAGTTCAGGCATCTTGTTGTCTTGTGTAAGACACCTCGGCTCATCGGCAATGTTTTAATGCTGCTCAAATCTGTTGGGGTCATAAAAATAAAAGCTTAGCTGAAAATGGAAGCTTGTGATTTACTGGTTCATCTATGTTCTGGCATAATGTATGGATAATGACCAAAAAAAAGCAAACAGGATTACAGATAAAAACGACTGAGGGAAGTTTAATGTGACTCATTAAATTTAACAAACCTGAAACCACAGAGGAGAACACAATATATCTGTATTAACCTTAACTGTTTCCACAGAGATGAAAATTCAAAATCAAAAGACAAAGATACTAATATATATTCAAAATGAAACAAGACATCCGCATGTTTTGGTGTTTGTATGCTATAATTTCAGATAGAAATCTGCTGTAAATTGTTACCAATAAAAAAAAACCATCAGAAAGAAGTAATCACTTTACAAATACACTCCCTTGTTATTCCCAGCATGCTTTGAAGAAATATGAAATATTCAGAGTCAAACTGCGATAGGAAATGTGATATGACGATAAGGATAACCGGTAGTTTGTAAACATCCACTCCGGTACAGATCTGCCTTTATTTTCATACAGCAGCTTGTATAATTCCGTATTTATCTGTTTGAATAGGGAGCCCAATAATAAGGCCAGGATGCAGCTGTCTTTGAGAAGTTTAATCATTCATGGTGGGAAAATTGCTCCTTATGTGCAATAAATATTGATTTGAGCCTCATGCATACCTGGATGCGCACAAAACTCCTCGTTATCAGCATTCCACAGCTTTGTTAACTACTTCATCTCTTTTCTCCTCTTGTGGTTAACTTCTAAGGATTTATAGATCCACGCTCCCACGATGCTTCATTTCATTTTAAAATGATGACGTTTTCAACGGACACGGTAACTAGCGATCCTGCCTCTGTAAAGTTTAAATGAAATCCCAGGTGCATCTTGCCTGCAGTTAGAAAACAAAGGAAATGTACATTAAACATTTTTAACTTGGGATTTTTTACGTTATCACAATTTTAGAGATAGCATGGACCCCCACCTATTTGTGGCTCAGTATTTGTAGACCGACTTATGGATTAATTTATTTACTGGACACACAGGGGTGAAGCATCTCCTCCTTGAAATGTGCAAAACAATCAAGTTATAGGTAAAATACGCTGTTTATTGCCACCCGGTACCAGGATGAGGACTGGGCCAAGTGTCCTGTTTTTTGGAATTCAAAATGTGGTCATTAATATCAGTGATGTGTTCTTGGGCTGAGGTTGTCATCAATGAATGATGAAGCCAGGGGCTTTTCAGAGACGTTGTTGTGTTCACATAATCATTTTTGTTTGTTGTTGATGTGTAGCTCTTCATTCTATTTTATTTGTTTTGTTTATGTTTCTCCATTTTATTGGTTGGTTATTCTTCATCTTTCTTTCTTTGCTCTTGGTTTTCCATTTCTATGTCTATAACCTCAAGAAATTAATCCAACAGCAATCACTAATAAAGATTTTTCACACATATTTATCAAGTGGAGTAATATAGCAAAAGCTGCATTGCTCTGCTTGAAAAAGTACAGCGGTTGGGCTTGTACATGGTATCATGAGAACAAGCAGGCAGACAGGACACGTAAAAAAAACAAAACAACAAATATCACTGACAAAGTTCAGAAAGTAGCTAGGGGGGATCAGACCTGTAGCTAGATTTGTTGGTAGGTGCTTTTTACACAAAAAAAATGAGAAGGGGGTTTGGAAAGTTTTTAGAAATAGTTTGCAACACTGTAGATAAGAAAGTCATTGGATATTAGCTTATGTTGTATTGCCAAGAAAGTTTCAACTTTGGGTTTTATCATTGTATATTTGATGTTTTTTAGAGGGAGTCTCAAATCTTTTTTTCTACAGGCAGAAAACATGATCTGTGAAGGATGTATTATTCTAATTAAGACAAACATAACTAGTTAGATCTTCAAGCTGTCAGGCCATTTTTCACCCATTTGATCAAGTCATCTATAAAGATAGCATATCTATAAAGATAACATATGCATATTTAGAAATATGCTGATCAACATGTATTGTGCTGACACCAGTCCAAGTAATTTAAGATTAGGCACTTGTTAAAGCCAACCATCAGTTTTTTTTCAGACTACTAACTTACATATTACATCCTCTAAATATACTGAAGTTACTAAATTAATTTCTGTGGACAATTTAGGCTTGACATTCCAGATGATTTTTATTAATATTTTTTCATCACAAACAAAATAACTAAAATATGCCTAAGGGAACTTTTTCACAATCCATCATGTTTGGATATTAAAGGTTAATACCGTGCCAAAAAATATTGATTTGGAAAAAATGCAAATGACAACAGGGCTGCTCTGATTTTAAAGCTCCAGTTAAACGTTTGTCCTGCTCATTTGTATACATCCTGTGATGGCCTTGTGACCAGTTATGTCCCGCTGATGGCCTGGTACCTCTCATCCAATGAATGCCAGACTTGGACATAAGCACCCCTTGCATTCCTACAAGCCTAAAGTGGAAATAGGAAATGGTTGAATCAATGACTTCTGTACAGATTCTTAAAATTATGCCTGTGTTTTTAAAGATATTTTTTCAAGTTTATTTCGATAATTGATGGAAAACATATTGCAGTAAATTAATCAATTGAACAATTTCAGTTTGATGATGAAAATAAATTACACTGATGAGCTGTAGAAGATGATTTTGCGTTGTATGATTCACATTATCTGTCAGCCTTTGATGTTATTAGGGTAATTGTTTGTTGCCCTTATGATTGAAACAGAGAAAAAGAGACACATGCTTATCCTCAGTGACTATTTCAACTTAACAGTTTATTCTTCTCTGTGTCCATAAGCTTACTGTGTGCCACCAGCACAGCAGACGCTCCTTAGTGGTTGGATGTGAAAAAGTATGACAAAACTTCTGAACTAACACTGCAAGACTTATCAAAATGAGAAGTTAAAGGTCCTTTATCATGCTATTCTACACATCTAAGCATATATGATAACATGTTACCTTCCATGTTATGTAGTATTGATTTGTCCAGAAAAATGTAACTTATATTCTGGAGTTATTCTTTAAACCCCCAATTAAGATGCTCGGTTTTAATAAAATACCCCCCCCCCCTGTGAGAGTCGCCCATTTCATGATGCAGCCTCAAGCCCTGGCCTGGCTGGGGCGAACAGTCTAATTGCAGCGGAGCAGCATTTACAATATTAAGAAAGATTGAGAAGAATCACTACATAACATAGACACAAAGTTTGTGTGTCTACCCTGTGACTACCCCCTCTCACTTACACACAATTAGCAAAACAACAGTCAGGCAATTAAAAAAATTAGATAGCCATTGTGTAGGCGTGAAAAATAACACTTCTGTGATAATTTCATTACACAACCTAAATCTTTTTCTTCAAACTGAAGAATAATTCAGAGTTGCAAGATTAATAGTCCATCCATCCATCCATTTTCTTAACCGCTTAATCCTTTATGGGTCGCGGGGGTGCTGGTGCCTATCTCCAGCTGTCAACGGGCGAGAGGCGGGGTACACCCTGGACAGGTCGCCAGTCCATCACAGGGCAGGACAAACAGGACAAACAACCATGCACACACTCACACCTAAGGACAATTTACAGTGATCAATTAACCTGACAGTCATGTTTTTGGAATGTGGGAGAAGCCAGAGTACCTGGAGGGAACCCACGCATGCATGGGGAGAACATGCAAACTCCATGCAGAAAGACCCTGGGCCGGGATATGAAGCCACAACCTTCTTGCTGCAAGGCAACAGTGCTAACCACTGCGCCACCGTGCAGCCAGATTGATAGTCTTAGAAATATAATTATTGCAGCAGTAATTCAATTAAGTTACTTCAAAACACATTTATAAGTTTACAAGTGAGACAGCTTTATAAACGGCTAACACACATTATCACTAGCATTTAGCTAGCATTTTGGTTTACTTACTGCTCTGAGCACGCCATTAGGTGTTTCTATGGTGGGAATGGCACCGGTTACAAAAGGTACCATTTCAGATAACTGGCCAAGGCTCACGTAGCAGCCGTCAGTTAAGTGACGGTCCCAGACAAACATCTTATGGCTGGTTAGTCGCCGGATCGACGATTGGACTCTTCTTTAGCAATGTCGAATAAATTCCTGTACATTTTCATGCATGGTGTTTAAATAAGGAAATAGCCTTAAAAAATGGGTAATAGCTCCAAAAGATTGATGCATGTTATAGGACCTTAAATAATAGAAAAGAAAAATATAATGTTGAGTTTCTTGTTTTGCTCTTTTTAACTATTTAGTGCTTTAATTCAGCTACATAACATGTTTTTTCACCCCTCTAAATTTCACATGAAACATTAAAAGTAATGGGCTGCAGAATACCACAGTCTTCTTCTCAATGAACAACCACATGCTTTTAAAATAAATTGTTAAGACACTAATTATATTACAGCCCATCCACATCTCCTCAATTGGAAGATAAAACAATCCTATTGGAAGTCTTTGAACAGAATCAGGTAAAGTATGGTTGCTATGCTGGTTGTAGCCTTGTATATATTCCACGCTTATGATAGTAGGATGTAACTACTGGCATGTAAGCAAATATGTCAATGTCTGTGTGAAAGTGTTTCTTTAATGACATGCATGACCAAACACAAGACATTTCAATCATGAATTATGAATGTTTTGAGAGTTTTCTAACTTAGAGACAGTCAGCTCCATGTTAATGTGTTTTGTGAATGTGTCTGAGTGATAGTGTGTACGTTAGGTGAAACGCACATTACGTGAGTAATTGCTGGCAAATCTTGCATGTGATTGGCAGGAACAAATCTTCAAACCCTCCCAGCTCTGTCATACAGCCTTCCACAGCTAAAGACTTCTTCTGGCTGTTTTCATGCTTTTTTTTTTTTTTTTTTTTTTTCTGCAACTCTAAATGCAGTTAAAATGTGCACATATATAAAATAATGCAAAAGTTGCATCTAAGGGCAGCAATAAGTTACCCTTACCTTTAACAGCTTTGTGGACTGGGCATTTCAGGTACTTTTCATCCCCAATTTTCTATATTCTAGAAAACAGGTTTATTTTGAATAGGATCAGAACCAAAAACTGTAAAAAAATAAATGCATTTATTACCATATGTAAAGAAAGTTAAATAAATTAACAGTCATATATGTGTAATTGCCATGCAATTTGTATATATTGGATTAATATTTAAAAAATCAACAGCTTCACTTTTACCAATGATTTCTATTTTCCAGAACGTATCTGTGCTAGTTTCAGAGTTTCATTATGCTTTTGTCTCTAAGAAAGTTGTTTTAATAACATATACTTCAATGCACCTGATGGCTCTGTGGTAGAACAAGTGCACCACATTAAGGGGCTAATGTCCTCGACACAGCCATCGCAATTTTGATTCTCAGCCCTGGGCTACTGTTGCCAATGAAACCTAAATAAACCAACAAACAAACAAAAAATGCTTTAAAATGTCACATTTTTCAACCAGAAATGTTTATTCTTAATTTTGATATGGTAATTAAATTATACCAGATAAAGATGCATTCAGGAACTTTGAGGCTTGCGGCGGTACATCACTGTTGTAAAACCAAATCTCTATGGAGCACATCTGAAGAGGCCAGTGTAGTGACAATTTTACAAGCTTGGTAGCCAAAACAACACATCAAACTAATACCGTGTCAGTTGGTAAACCATCAGTATCAAGCAGTAATGTTGAGCGATGAGGTACAGTATTAATATTTTAATATTATCATCATTATATTATCACAGTTTGGTAGCATGTGACTTAATGTCGTAAAGCATAACTCGGGCACTACTTAAGGGATGTGACTCAAGACAGAAAACTTGTTTTGTGCAGTTTTCAGCAGCGCAGAAAGAAGAAGACTGGACAGTTCTCAAAATGAACATATTAAATTTTGGTGTGTCGCCAAAACATTTGGAAACATGTTTTTAAGGTATAAAAGTTGAAAAGTGCATCTTTAACATCTCCTACTAAAAAGAAAAATCAGTACCCTCTATGTCTTCTGTATGTTATTCTTCAGATATCTGAAAAACATCCTGAAAACACAAAAAGGATAAATTAGTCTTTGGGCCTCTGAAAATCTTAAAGAGTGTTCTACGTTAGTTATTATAGCACACCTCAAACATATGATGATTCTGTATTTCAAGGGGAGGCTGATAATCTTAGTTATATGCATTTTTGCACAGTAAAACTTTAACACAGTAATATCGTTTTTACATCACTTTTTTTCTATTTTGAAATTTTAGCACTGCACTCTCAATAATAGGGGTACCAACTTTTACCTAAAATGGTACAAATGCTTGTCGCTGGGGGTGTCCCTTTTTGAAAGACATTTCTGTACCCTTTAATCCTGGTCCATGTTTGTCCCCTATGAAGTTGTACCTTTTGAAGTACAATCATGTACCCCTTAAGACATAAATCTACCTTTCAAACTGTACTGTAGAGAAATGTTCCCTTGAAAAGGGTACCATAGGTTATGTAAGGGGCCACTTACATTTTATGGTTTAAAAAGACAAAAATGTACCCCAGTTGTCCACAATGTTTGGTTCCTGACCGTATATTTTTTATTAAAGAACCAAATAATGGTATTTAAACAATACCCCAGGTTTACATACAGTCTTGATTAAATACCTTTATTATCATAGGACATGTCAAGTAAAATATATTCATGTTAAAATCACACAATGATGTTCTGTTTGATCACAGAGATGGCATGCATTTCAAAATTTTCCTCAGAAAAGCAGCATATTTGGGATTTTTTTCAATGCTTCAATACTGCCCAAACATATAAGTGCAGATGTTACATAAAATGTTAGTGAGAGCAGAATGCATTGTGTGCTCTACCTCATCAAAACAGATTATAAAATATTCAAATATATATATTTACACACACACTGAAAAGCTTAAGGACACAAACAGTCCATCATCAAATAAATAGAGCTTGAAAGTTCAATTAATTTCCTGGATTGAACAGAATCCAGGGATAACTTCAACTGTGACTTGGTAACCATAGAAATGACTGTCATAAGAACAAGGAAGTAACAGTTTCTCACACAACACCCAACAAATATCAACATTCAGAATGTATGTGATTTTAAAAAATAAAGGTATGGCTTCGCTGTGTATATGGCCTACTACAAAACCATCCTGCATATTTGACATTGCTGATGGATATAGCAGACACATCCTGAAGCTGTAAATCTTTAAAACTTTTGTTCAGTTCCAATGTATCCTTTAGATCAACTGATAGAGATGAAAATGCCACCCTAACACTTGTGCTGAGTGAATTTTCAAATTCAACCTATCTGAAGAAAACTCCCAGCACTGTTTATTTTGATGACAATTGGGGACAGGCTTGCAGGGCCAGGTTGAAATTGTGCAAATTTGTATGTCTTATTAGTTTGAACTTTAGAGGGGAACTTCTGGACTCTTAAGGACTAACACTGTACTTTTGAGGGTACATTTAAAGAAAAAGTACTTATAGGTACAAAAAAGTTCTTGTCTCGTACCTCTATTTCTGAGAGTGTGGTGCTTATCTCATGCTTTCAAGGCAACAGAGCTGACACAATAAATTCAGCCATGCATGCACAAGCTTCAAATTTTGAGCAATTTTAAATCTATCTATCTATCTATCTATCTATCTATCTATCTATCTATCTATCTATCTATCTATCTATCTATCTATCTATCTATCTATCTATCTATCTATCTATCTATCTTTTGTGTTTCAACTGGAGGGTAGAAAGGTAGAAAGTCCATCAGACCTCTTCTACTTTATTGTTGTGAGTTGACTGGGATATCAAACAATCACTTTAGCTCTCCTTTGTGTGTTGTGAGGAGACAAACTGCTCTTGAAGCTTCATGTTGTCCATAACCGTCAGCTCTCCTCCCAGGTGACCCGGCCTCCCGTAAACCTGCTGTCACGTTTATTTGCTGCTTTCAGCGACATTGCTGGCGGCGGGGGAGTTTGTCATGGACAGGGGCAGCGAGCCAATGATCCACAAAGAGGAGAGTGATGAATCCGGGCCCTCGGCTCAAACGGGGGGACCACTGTCACGGGGCTCGCGTGGTCATTAGAGTGAGCTCCAAATACCGTTAGCCAGATGACAAATCACAACAAACTCCCTGCACACCACAGCTATCTTTCACTCTCTCCTCTTCTGAATCCTCCGCTGAACCAGTGCATTTCAGAGCTTCTGCTAAAAACATGATTAAGCTGTCACCATTGGGTAGGCCAGTTTGTCAGCAGTTGGGATCTCTGCTCCAAGTTCTTTAGACAGGTCTAGCTTAATTGAGTATTCACTCTCAGAGAATTGTTGGTTGGTTTCACCCAAGCGTGTTCCCTGGAGGCAAAACAAACTACAGTGTTAACCAAGCAACCGCTTACAAAACAACAAAACCAGGCCCTCAACCAAAGCAGCAGCTGAAGTAGCAAAAAGCTGTGCAGAAGCAACACTTTCAATCCCACAGAAAAGAAAAAAGAAAACCATCTGTATGACTTTCTGGGTTCAAGTTATTTAGGTACTGCAAAAACAAAAGCATTTAGCTTCAAAAAAGCTGTAAACATTCCAGGTTTATGTACCTGTTTTTTATTCACAGAAGTTCAGCATGGGTGCTTTCGAAAACTTTCCTGCAGCATTCCCGCATACTTTTTGGTCCCTGGAGGCTTCTTCCCACCCGTTGTTCACTTGGCTGAAGCAGAGGCACCAGCTGATTGGCCAACCAGAACACCCAGACAAGCCAGCGTTCACCTGCACTCCACTCTTGCTGCCCAATTACCCACAAGTCTGTGGGGTCCTTCATTACCCAGAGGCCCAAGGGCTGCTTGTGTGCCAAAGTCCTAATGAGCGAGCAGAAAGACGTGTTCCTGCCCTAGCACAGCGCTGATACTTAATCCAAGCAGCCAGGAACTTTACTGAACACAGAAACTAGAACACGCCAGCTGCCTGCAAAATCACTTAAACAATAGAAGAATATAAAGTATATTACAGATATTGTAATTTCCTCATCGTTGCTGCTAATGCTGTAGGCCAAAACAGCCCTAATGTGCCGATTTCTCCTGAGACAAAACCTGTTTTTACTGTTTGACTGTTTGAACCCAACTTTTTCACAATAATTGCAAAGTTTTGGGGTTGTCCTTTGAGTTTCCAGTTTGAAATAAAGTTGCATTATCCTATGATATCAGTTTTGCTCAGTGCACGTTTTTCTTGTGTGCCTCATTTTGCAGGAAACAGTTTGTATATTAAGTTCACAGTTCTGTTTCCATTGCAGAAAAAAACAGCTTAATTTGGATAAAGTCATTAAACAACTGTCTTGCTTTTGGTAGAAAAAACAAAACTAAAGTTTGCACTACATGTTGATAAACATTAATGCATGTGTTCGTTAACATTTACCTATTTTTCTGAGAAACAAGGTTGTTTTTTGCCTTTACAGCGTTTAAATGTAAATTAGAGTAGTTTGCAACCGGGACCTTATTTCTAGCCTGCATTTATATACTCCCAAAAAAATGTTGGTGGTACTTGAAGTTTCTCAGATGTTTAGATCCATTCCCAGTGTACATCCATTTAATGGGGATTAATGGGGGACCCAAAGTGCAGCATCCAAATAAGGCATTTGCTGCCACAAAACTTGTTCAGTTCACCAATGTTTTGTTATGAACCACTAGCACTATTCCCCTGAGTTCGGAGCATCTCTGAGGCGCTTAGTTGTTGTCCTCCAGAGTGTTTTCCAACTATCACCAACTGACGATTTCAATTAAATGACTGCCATGCACCATTGCTGTTCTAGTCTGAACAAGGCTTTCACTCTGTGCTCTATCACTGCATTTGGTTAGACAAAGACTACAACTGTGAGGTGTGTGGCAGTGGTGTAATTTATATCGTAAGATGGAAACCACACCTGCAAAACACTCCAAAAGACAACGATGAAGCACGTCCGAGATCGTGCAAACTCTTAGGAAAATAGCACTATTCATAACATAACAAAAGATTGGTGAAATGAAGGAGTTGTTGGTAGATAATGCCTTATTTAGAGGCCCCAGCAAATCCCATCATATGGACATGCGCTGATCGAGAATGGATCTAAACATCTCTCAAAGGACTTCAAGTTGCACACAAATTATCTCGGTGATGAATGAATGAATGTATTGCAGGCTACAAATAAGGTCTACTTAGCAAAAAAACTGTAATTGTCCTTAAATGTTATTTGACATGTATCAACCAAATATGCAGTGTGATATTTCTAGTGTTTATTGGAGGGAAATGTACTCTGTCCATATCTGTTAAAAAAGGTTCTTAACCATGAATTGTAGGGATGCAATGAGACCCTTTTTGTCAAACCCATACAATACTGACAGTTATATCTGGGTAATAGATAAAAGATAATAGTCCAGGAGGGCCACTTGAAAAAAATCTCTTTAGATTATTTTGTGGGCACTACAGTGTTCCCTAATCAGACAGGATAAAAGTAATCCCTTCAGCAAGTTCTGGGTCTGTCTTGAGGTTGCATACCACTGGGACTTGAGAGAAAACCCCCCCAAAAAATGTTAATTTTATTTGTAAAAATTGCATGGTTCCAAAAGTCTTGTTCATTAATGTGTAATTTTGAGAACTAAAGCCATGATGTTACATTTATTTTAGAAAGAAAAAAAAAATATCTAAACCGTTTTACACAATTAATGTTTATTTGTTTTTCCCAGTTTTCCTGTTGAGTCTGTGAATAAGTTCCTGTTATAAAAAAAATATTTTTTTTGAGCATTGCATGTTCTGACCTCAGGTTGATTTTTAGGAGAAGTTGAATCCTGCAAAGACCAAGCTTTGAATTAATAGCTGCTTCATTAAGGTATTTGCTGATGCCATCCCTTTTTAACAAAGTATCGATACACAAATGAATGATCCATACCAGCAAGCGTATATTCTTTTTAAACTGTGGCAAAATCATTATTATTTCTATAATAATATGTTTTTTTTATTTTTTTTACTGAACTGCATTGGCTCTATAAAACAATGTCCCAACCTGGACTCAAGCTTTGATCAAAAAGATGAAAGTGTTTGCTTCTGCACAGGTTTATACTACCAGAAAACACACAAACCACAGGGGAGGTGACTTTATTCACCACCCTCTTATTCTTCGTCAGCCTTTGTATATAAGTAAATCATGCAGAAATGTTAAATATGGTGTTTTGGAAAAGAGATTCTTTCTAGTGTTGTCAAACTCCTTTAAAAAACCAAGCAGATTTAAATGAAAATACAGCTATGACTATTGAGTAAATAGATAAGTGGGAAGAACGGGCTGAGGGAGGAAACCAAGGAGGATGTGCATCTCCGCTTCTTCACATTATCACCACAGTACAAAAGGCCAAATATATTCACTGGCTTTTCTGTAGAGCAAAGCTGATTAGCAAAAGGTAGCCCCCATTGTGAGGAAAATCACTTCCACGGCTGTAAAGCAAGTGATTTCATATCCCCTTTTTTATTTAAGATTACACAGCAAGTGCCTAATCAGCTGATCCTTAATCATCAGCCTTGTGCTTCCCCATGTTTCCCGTAACCTCCTGCTTCCCCCCACTGACTGCCTGCCTGTCCCGCTCTGCTGGCTGATGAACCGGGTTATAAGAAAGTGCCCAAAGCTGGAGAAGGAGAAGAGATATATAGAGAGAGGAAAGGGAGAAAATAAGGAATCACTCCCAAGATAATCGCCTTAAACAGCCTGACTCTGGCTCCATCTGCAGCACCAGCAGCTTTGGTTGCTTCATCTATGCTCATATCATATCAGAAGTTGTAAGGCCTGCAGGAGAAGAGAGGATGGAGAAGGGAAGATGGTGTCAAGTTGGGAATGGGCAAGGGGGGGGGGGTGTTGAAGAGAGGTAATGATTCAATTATCAGCTCCTGGAAGAGGAAAGAGACAAAACCTCCCTCCAGAGCAGTTAAGTGTTGACAAGGAAGACTTCTTGCTACCTGCTGAGTCAGCAGCTTCCGCGCCTCAACAATATCACCTTGTTTAGATTTTTTTTTTTTTTTTTACAGATTAGCAGAGAGGGAGGGAATATATGCATAAGAAATTGACTTAAAATGGACATACTTTAATAAACATTCTTTTTGAATATAAAAAAACCCAAAACTTTTTTTCATGTAAACTTGTTAAAAACTAAATGACGAAATGAGAAATATGATCTAATATCAATTAACTAGTGGTTTAACGGTTTGCTAAGAAACCCAGTTTATTATGTACATTTTTTTTTTCAATTCACAGTTCAATTCATTTTTGGTACAATGTGAAAACAAAAAAAACATTTTTGTGTAATGACCTTCAAAGTCAAACTACTTGCAGTAAATTTTTTTTCAATAAATTGTTTTCAGATAGCACAATACTGTATTCAATAAAATAAATAAATACCATACCAGTTTCAACATTTTCTTAATAGATAAGTGCAACAATACTTTGGCTTTGTGCTAAAGTCACGAAAATCTGGGATATGAATTTCATATTTTAGATTGCGCAGGTGACAAGCTAATTGGGGATTAAGCTCTTACCTGAATACGTTGATAGGATGTCACATGAGTAATACAGCATATAGTATTACAGCACACAATCTAGTCTAGTGATTTGATCAACCCTAGACTTTATTTTCTCCTGAAGTGCCTTCAGCTCAGTAACAGCTGGTGGTAGTTAACAGCAACCACCAGTGCCAGTGGAAATGGTAACCAATTAACATGAAAACCTGTTGTTCTGTAATACCGGGAAGCTGGTTCCCAAACAGGAGGGTTAAACAGCAGAAGCAGGCGTTCAAGTTCCAGTTTCCCCTTTGAAGAGTTGCTGGCCTTCTGCTATCTTGAGGCTGCACTGAAATTGTTAGAGTTGCATTTGTTGCTGGCTAAAGTGCAACAGAATTGCTTCCTTGTGAAAACTCGGTACGGCATATAGGTGTGAAAAAATTCCAATAGCGATACATGAACTGTTGCACCCTGAGGATGTACACAGCTTGGTCAAAGCTGTGGTCCATAGTATGACATCATCAAGGAGAGGAGGAGGAGATTTTGAAATGTGAACGGCTATAGGCACGTTGAATGTTGAGGTTTTCATCTGGGTAACTTCCCGGATGTGTACAACACTGACGGGCAAAAGGAGCTTCGACACTTGCTATCCAAAGCCCTACTGTGGCGGTTGATAAATTAGGCGAATAAAATGAAACTTGAAAATGCAGGTATTTTTCAATTCAATTCACTTTTATATATATAGTGTAAATTCACAACAAATGTCATCTCAAGGCACTTTGCAACAAAAGTCAATTCAATACAATTATACAAACATTTCAATCAGTTAAAAGTTTCCTATGTAAGGAATCCAAGCAGATTGTGATGAGTCATCGACGTGAGGTTGTGCCCGGACCATGCAGACTCCAGCCACAGCAATTCCTCAGCAATCCCTCATACTAAGCAAGCATGTAGTGACAGTGGAGAGGAAAAACTCTAACAGGAAACTCTAACCTCCGGCAGAACCTGTCTCAGTACAAGCGGTCATCTGCCACGACCATCTGGGGGTCTGAGAAGACAGAGAAGAATGGATGACAGAATGGAAGATGCTCGGTCACTTTGAACATCATCTGGACTGATGTTCCCCATCTAGCAGGGGAGATTATAGCTGAGCAGGGTACCAGACTGTGTGGAGCTTCTATGGGGAGAAAAACAATGAGAGAAAACTGGGTTAACAATCACAATAATGGCAGAAAAAAAATATCTGGAGAGTTGTAGAAGAGAAAAGTAGAAGAGAGAAGAAAAGTGGTCAGTCTGTCCTCCAACAGTCTAAACCTACAGCAGAATAATTACAAAAATAGCTCAGGAAAACCTTAGCCATCCAAACTATAAGCTTTATCAAAAAGGAAGGTTTTAAGCCAAGTCTTGAAAATAGACAGAGTATCTGGCTCACGGACTAAAACTGGGAAGGGGTTCCACAGAAGAGGAGCCTGATAACTAAAAGATCTGCCTCCGATTCTATTTTTAGAAATCCTAGGAACTACCAGTAGACCTGCATTCTGAGAACAAATTGCTCTGTCAGGAACATATGGAACAATCAGATCTCTGATGTATGAAGGATCTTGATTATTAAGGGCTTTATATGTAAGGAGGAGGATCTGAAACTCTATTCTGGATTTAGCAGGAAGCCAATGGAGAGAAGCCAAAACAGGAGAAATGTGATCCCTCTCTTTAATATTCATCAGAACTCATGCTGCAGCATTTTGAATCAACCGAAGGCTTTTAATTGCATTTTGTGGACTTCCTGATAATAAGGAATTACAGTAGTCCAGCCCTGAAGTAACAAATGCATGGACTAGTTTCTCTGCATCACTCCTGGACAGGATGTTTCTAATTTTAGCAATATTCTAGAGGTGGAAGAAAGAAATCTTAGGAACCTTTTTAATATGGAATTTAAATGCCATGTCTTGGTCAACAATTACACAGAGGTTTTTTACGTTACATTCAATTTTAGATCATCTTAACCATCTTTGTGGAGATGATCGAAAAAGATCCAACACAGAATTAATTTGATTTCGAACAAACAGTCAAATGTTGGATTTATCAAATGTGCTATGGCGACTGTTACGCATGTTCCTCTGCAATCAACAGTTGATAAATCCCAAATGTGCTTACCCACGTGCTCGTGCCCATTCAGTTATTTGAACACCGAGACACCGTCAATTAACTATGTTTGGAAACACCACATCCTCTGACAAATGCTACAAGTCCTTATGTGCTTACCTAACGGCCATAGCCAAGAGAGTGAAAAAAGACATTTTCACTGACACCAAGATGGAAGTGAAACATACGAGGAGCAAAAAACCAAACAAACAAAGTTTGTACCCTCTGTTATCAGCGGTTCCTCTGATTCAACCCCTCAGCATACAACAGTTACAGTGGGGCAAAAAAGTATTTAGTCAGCCACCGATTGTGCAAGTTCTCCCACTTAAAATGATGACAGAGGTCAGTAATTTTCATCATAGGTACACTTCAACTATGAGAGACAGAATGTGAAAAAAAAATCCAGGAATTCACATTGTAGGATTTTAAAATAATTTATTTGTAAATTATGGTGGAAAATAAGTATTTGATCAATAACAAAAATTCAACTCAATACTTTGTAATATAACCTTTGTTGGCAATAACATAGGTCAAACGATTACTATAGGTCTTTGCCAGGTTTGTACACACAGTAGCTGGTATTTTGGCCCATTCCTCCATGAAGATCTTCTCGAGAGCAGTGATGTTTTGGGGCTGTCGCCGAGCAACACGCACTTTCAACTCCCTCCACAGAATTTCTATGGGGTTGAGGTCTGGAGACTGGCTAGGCCACTCCAGGACTTTCAAATGCTTCTTACGGAGCCACTCCTTCGTTGCCCGGGCGGTGTGTTTGGGATCATTGTCATGTTGGAAGACCCAGCCATGTTTCATCTTCAAAGCTCTCACTGATGGAAGGAGGTTTTGGCTCAAAATCTCAAGATACATGGCCCCATTCATTCTTTCCTTAACACGGATCAGTCGTCCTGTCCCCTTAGCAGAAAAACAGCCCCAAAGCATGATGTTTCCACCCTCATGCTTCACAGTAGGCATGGTGTTCTTGGGATGCAACTCAGTATTCTTCTTCCTCCAAACACGACGAGTTGAGTTTATACCAAAAAGTTCTACTTTGGTTTCATCTGACCACATGACATTCTCCCAATCCTCTGCTGTATCATCCATGTGCCTGGACATGCACTGGCTTAAGCAGGGGGACACATCTGGCACTGCATGATTTGATTCCCTGTCGTTGTAGTGTGTTACTGATGGCAACCTTTGTTACTTTGGTCCCAGCTCTCTGCAGGTCATTCAGCAGGTCCCCCCGTGTGGTTCTGGGATTTTTGCTCACCGTTCTCATGATCATTTTGACCCCACGGGATGAGATCTTGCGTGGAGCCCCAGATCGAGGGAGATTATCAGTGGTCTTGTATGTCTTCCATTTTCTGATAATTGCTCCCACAGTTTATTTTTTCACACCAAGCTGCTTGCCTATTGTAGATTCACTCTTCCCAGTCAGGTGCAGGTCTACAATTATTTTCCTGGTGTCCTTCGAAAGCTCTTTGGTCTTGGCCATAGTGGAGTTTGGAGTCTGACTGTTTGAGGCTGTAGACAGGTAAGATAACGAGTTCAAACAGGTGCCATTAATACAGGTAACGAGAGGAGGACAGGAGAGCTTCTTAAAGAAGAAGTTACAGGTCTGTGAGAGCCAGAGATCTTCCTTGTTTGAAGTGACCAAATACTTATTTTCCACCATAATTTACAAATAAATTCTTTGAAAAACCTACAATGTGACTTCCTGGATTTTTTTTTCAAATTCTGTCTCTCACAGTTGAAGTGTACCTATGATGAAAATTACTGACCTCTATCTTTATTTTAAGTGGGAGAACTTGCACAATCGGTGGCTGACTAAATACTTTTTTGCCCCACTGTATATTGCTGCTGCAGACATAAAGAAATGCAAATAATTGTTTCATTAGTCGTTATTCACTTCTGTGGAACAGCTTAACCTCTTTGAACCAATTAAATGTGTTATGTTTGTCCCGAACATTGCTGTTTGGTTCTATCAACTTAGGGGGAACCACTATAACTAAGTGAATTTAAATTAAAACAATTTTTAATAATCAGTTTGTAAAGAAAAAAAATGATAATTTCAACCTGTTTTTGACTAAACAGCGTTATTTTAAATGCACAGCAAAAATATAATTTTAAATACCAAAAAATAAGCACATATTTAGATATTTAGATATGTAGATACCAAGACACATTTTTCCAGTAACATGATTAGCAACCAAACACAAACAAACATTGCAAACACAATTGATGGTCAAGTTCTGAGAAACAAAATACCTGAGACCTGTGACTCCGAGGCTGTGGCCTTCCCTGGAGCAAGCCGAGAGGAGGAAGATTCTAGTCACCAGCGCTAGCGTTGATGACCGGTCAGTCAAAGGGACACTAAACGTTGTAACTTCACATTTGGCCGGTGGAGGTAGTTAAAGGCACAGTGTGTAATGTTCGGCCCGTAGGGGGCCGTGCATACCTAAGTTATCACAAGCATGTCGTATATGTGTCTTCGAGTAAGAAACTCAACAACGGAGGTCCAACTAGTGCTGTTTTCAAAAGCCCAGTTCCCTGAGAATTATCTATTTGCAGCAACATGACGAGCACATCAGTCTCTCTTTCATCGCTTGGAATTAGCAAAGAGGTAAAAATGTATTTATGGTGAAACTTTTTTGCATTTTGAGGGGAAATTAATGTTTTAATAGCGGGCGTGTTCCATGCGATTTGCCCATCCAGGCTCTTGTAGAAGTAAAGACGTCATCTAATATGGCTTTCCCCTGAAAAGAGGACCCGCACCTATGTATTTTAAAACTGATTTTTAAAGTCATATTTTACAATATCGCCAACATTTTCCAATTAATGAGCTTTACGTAATTATTATAACATACTATTTTAATGGCTATTTTCAAAGATGTACTGCAAAAACTACACACTGTCACTTTAAGTCATTAAGCAAATGCAGCCAAGTTACTTTAAAACCAAACCAGGAAACACCACCCAGAGGTAACTTTTTAAACACAACTCAATGTAAATATTAGGCATTGTTTTTTGTAGCCCTTGAACAGAAAACTAATTTTCACATGATTTGTGTTTGGTATGAACCCAAAACAGAAAGTACACTTTTTGATCTTTTGTTTGTTTATCGAAGGTTAAATTGTTATGCAACATTTACCTGTATTATGATATATTGCATGTTTTCCTAATGTCATGCAGTCCAAACACATCATCTATCATGAGCTAGATTGATTTTACGGAGTAATCTGAAAAGTAACTTTTAGCACCAGATTCACTGTGGTCTTATTGACTTGTGTGGTGATGCCACAATATTTAGACCACATCCTGCTTACTTAAAAACATGGTAAAGGTTTCCTTCATTTATCTGCTTTGTACGTTTATACTGTACATTTAGTCAATGAAAAAGTAAGACTAATGGTCTACCCTTGTGCCCCTTTGACCCTTTTAAAGAAACATGTATCTGGGCAGCAGGAAAATACATCATACACCTAAAATGCACCACAAATATGCTGTATCTTATTATAGCAGTCAAATGTCAGTTTGATTATTGTAATGCTTGAAAGGGTCAAGCGCTACAGTAGCTCTTTATTACTCCATCAATTTTTCATGACTTGCCACAAGGTGTATTAAGAATAGAACAAGGTGTTGGGTAGTTTTGAAGTGAAAGCTGAATTTTACGCCATGTTGCAGATAATACCTATTAAAAAAGAAACACAAACAGTAGGTTAATAGCAGGCCTTACTTTGCTGTTTTGATACAAATGATAACATTTAAAAATGCATAACTGCTTGTAATAGATTGGTAGAGGGCCTTACTTTGCTGTGGTGATACGAAAAAAAGAACATTTAAAATGCATAACTGCTAGCATGAAACACTGCACAAAAGATGACTGAACTCAGGAGAATTGTTGTTTAAACTGGAAAGCTCTTTGAGCCGGCACTGAAACTGGAAGACAAACTTCTTTAACATAAACTTAATTATGTTGATTGAAATCTGAATGATTTTATAAGCAGATTACTTATAAATGTCTAATATCCTTATTTGTTCTAATTTAATATTTATTAAATTATAGAATACATTATCTCAACTCCTTTCTGACTATTGTAGTGTTCCGAGCAGCAAATGGTTGCAGCGTGGAACAGGCCAAGGACCGAAGCATTGGGTTTTTAACGTCAGGAAAGATGGAGTTTCTCCAATCTGTGGTGATAAATAAGGGGCTGAACCAAAAGGACAAAGCTTTTGATTTACTTGTTTGTCTGTGTTTGATAATTTACTGTGGTCTCAATATTCTGCTATTAAGCACAAGATCCTAAACTCCTTCCTGTTTTTGATCCTTTTCTATAAATTGGTCCTAGTTTTGCCTTTCAGGTAAGGCGAGAAGAAGAGCTTCTGCTTCTCTGCTTCAAAATAAATGAGCTGAGGTGGATCAACTGATCAGGATGTAACCAGCATGGCTTGTCTTGGGAAAGGTTTTTATCACCATTCTGAAATGAAAATACCCTGGGAGCCACCAGGATAAGTTTTAGTGTTACTTTTGCACACTGACCACAATGATCAAATGAAATGTATCCAATATTAAATAACCCATGGGTATTCACATTCAGAATATTTTATAAATATCAGTCTTTAATGTTTAAAAACTGAACTATTCTAGAGCTTACGCTTTAGTGGCAAGGAGACAGACTTGACTTTAGTTTTATACTGTTGACGTTTTTTGTTTGTTTATGTTTTCTGTCTGTGTGCAAAAAAACCTATAGATATTAAACAGTGACACAACTTAGCAGATGGCAATGGTTGTAAAAGCAAATGTCGTTCCAAAAGTGCTTGTCAATCTGTCAAACTAAAAACATGTATCCTTTAGTGCTTTTACACTTTCAATGCTAATCTGTATTTTTAATTACTTACTATATCAAAATAAATAGATTAATTTCTCTTGATTAGGGTCAATAGTTACTTCACTGGACTAAACCTGCTTGGATTTGTTCCTTCCAATAGTTTGTAACATCTTCCAGCAGAACTTCTCAGGTGAAGCACAGTGGTGTATAGAATTTTATCTGTGTCTTATGTTTTTTCTCTAAGATGGTGACCCTGGATGCACTCTGCCTCTTTATTGTTACCTGGGATAGACTCAACACCCTGCAACCCTCCAGAAATAATGCACTTACAGACTATGGAGAGATGTATGAATAAATAGATGTGATAAATTAATGATGAGAATCCAATAAAAAGCTAAACCTCACCTATAGAGTAGTCAGTTAAAGTACTTGGATGATGTAGATTTTATTATGGTGCAGACAGAGATGAAATAAGTGGATTAAAAGAAATAAAAAATGTTTTTAGTGTTTAAGATTTTATTTGTGTAAATGTTATCAACATAAATGTTAATTGCTTTTTTTTATGTGCATCAGACTCAAAAAACTTAGACTGGTCGTTTTATATTATTGTCATTAAACTAACTTGTTTTACTGTTTCTGTGTTGTCTTGTTCAAGACCACAGTGGGAGAGGGTGAATAGATAATGCTGTTAGTCCAATTGAAGGCTCATTCTAAGAAACAAAGATATGTATTTGATTTTAAGCTGCATTTTCTGTTGTTGTTAATGTGATTCCCTCTGATGTGCCCGCAAAATATGCAATGGTATTATTTAAAATACATTGTTTGAAAGTTTATTTTATTTTTCTCAAGGGTTTTATCATAGCGTGCTATAACAAGTTTGTGAGTGTGTGTACACTTCTCCCGATTCTCATAAGCAGAGATATCAAAAGAAAGCAGATCCTGTGTTTTTGCAATCATTTATGTCCTGTTTTCCAGGTTCGTAACACCTATTTTAAGTTACTGAAGTTCACTGGGAAGTTTATACTGAGGATTTTTGGCAGTGTGAGCATGATTTATATTTCTGACCAAATACTAAGAAAATAGCAAATGCACTGTGGTTTAACCTAACTAATTAGTAGCAGCTACATGCTAATGCAAGTTTCATATGTAATAAAACAGCTGAATTATTTAAAATTGTAGATTGTGATGTTGAACTACATATCTTCATTAGACACTCATAATACACATGTTTTCATGTGGAGAAGTGAAAATGTCATATGATGACTCCTAGGGCAATACATGGAAGGCCAAATTAAATAGCTTGGGACTAAGGTATACACACGCATTTCAAAAGTCAAATTTTAGTCGGACTGAGGCAATATTTCGACTTTCTCATGTAACACACTTTCCAGGGCGGGTGTGACCACAATGACGTTTGCCACCATCAGTGTGTGAAAATGTGAATGAATGGGTGAATCACTGAATGCAGTGTGAAGTGCTTTGGGGTCTTTGAGTTGCACCTGCATAGCGCTTTATCTAGTCCAGGCAGTGCTACTGATCTTAATATGGTGTTCTCTTCCACTGTGAGGAACAACAAACTAAATTTGTAATGTGGCAATTATAGTTCAAAATGCCAAGTTCTGATAATGTACACTTGAGCAATGTAAAGCGTGAATAAGTCTGTGTAATTTGTTAAACTTAGAAATAATGTTTTTGCTAATTGCATTTTACAGAAATGATTTAATAGTTGATAAAAATAGACATAACACCCAACTGTTCAGATAAGTCAGGAAGAAATCCAGTTTTTCATAGGATCTTCTAATATTTCCATATGACTATGTGGTTACATGCAGTTCAAAATGCACCACATAATATTGACATACCTCATCATCAGTGCACCCACCACTTTTACTTTGTAAAGATCTTGCATGAAAAAAACCAACAGTTTAACAGATTTTTCTTAAATAAATAAAAATATATATACAGGTTATGATCCATCAATTTCTCTGTTCCTTCCGCTGCATCAAACTCTACAACAACATTTCCACCTAAAGGCTATTTTTTTTCTTACATTGAGTGTAACAAACAAAACATTAAAGGAGGGAATGAAGAAAAGAGGCTGAAACACTCACTACGCACAGCTTATTGTTATCCGATGGGGTTTAAGAGTCTCCAGCAGACAAGTTCGGAGGCTAAATGAGAGTGTGGCAGTAAAAATCAGCTTGTGCCACTGCTGGAGAGGAAGGATGGAGGGTGCCACCAAGAACGGGAGATAATGGAGAATTTATGTTCTCTCTGAAAAGCCCTCTTAGTTCGATTTAATTCTCTTAATAGTGGCAAGATCTCAGCCGGTAACAGTCGGGCACTAACCTGCTCTGTGGTCTGAAAGCTGGGCGTGCAGTGGGTAGGCAGGGAGCAACAGATGCATAATAAATGAACAAAGCCCTCTGGCTATGGTGAGACATGATTGCTCTCAGTGTTGTTAATGTTTCATGATTTTAATAGCTGCATTCCAACAGTTTCACATAGATATTTGGCAAATGTGCTGATGTCATCACCAGGATGATGATAATGATGATGATGATGGAGGTAAAGAGGTGAGAAGTAAAGCATCTCCTCTGTGATGTTTTGTAAAACAGTGCACAAAGATGACTGTAAAGTAGGCTGAATTTGAATATTTAGAGCTGACGCCCACCCAAGTCTTTAAACTTTTACAAAAGTTGAAAGATCAGAGGGAGATCTTTTGGTTGTCTACTGGAAAAAAAACAAGCAAAAGTGCAGAACAGAATTCCCAACTTGAACTTTGCCACAGTGGGTTCACATTACTATTTAGTTGTCAGGTGAATCCAAACATTCAGAGCTGATAAATATTATTGAGGGTTATAGAAAGATTAGGTAAAAAATTGTCTCAGTTTTTGCCATGAGATGGAAAGTTTGCATACAAACAAACATAGTCGGATATTAGAATATATGTTTTTTAAGTGCTTTTCTAATCATTTGGAAACCCTTTCAGGTTCTTTCCACACACTTTATGGAAAAGCAAATACACACATGCAATGTATGAAAAAAACAGCCTGGCATACTGTTGACCTGGTAAGCATTTATATTTCATGGTTTTACAGAATTTCTTCCATTATTCCTGCCTTTCCTGTAATCCAATGTCCACACTACCTCAACTTTTCTGCCCCCAGGTGGTGAACCCACATGGGGACAACACTTGGTTATTTCTCAGCTTTTTTTTCCCTTTTCTAGGCTAGTTTACCTGTTTCTGTAGGCTGTCTTTTATTGAGATTTAAACACATCTTAGTCTGTCCAATTAAATCAAAAGCCCATCTTGACATTGGAGATCCTACCATGGATGCCAATTAACAAAGTCATGTATCATTTAAGTACTCCGCCATGCTAAGGAGGTGTTTCATTGTTATCAACTTTTTACTTTCTTTAACGTAGAAAGTACTCATGCATGCATTCTTTTTATGTCTTTTTTCTGTCTATTCGATCCCCAGACGGTTGTGGCAGATGGTTGATTGTACTCAGCCAGGTTCTGCTGGATGTTTCTTCATGTTAAAGGGGAGTTTTTCCTCTCCACTGTCCCTGAATGCAGCTCAGTATGAGGGATTGCTCTGGTTGGGGTCTGCATGAATGGAGCATAGCTTCCAGTCAATGACCCTATGCAATCTGCTGGGATTCCTTAAAAATAAAACTATAAAACTGATTGGACTGTTTGTATGAATGAAGTGGGAGTCAGTCTGAGAATATCATTCTGAACACACCAAAAAAATGGAATGTTACTTAACATGTTTATATATGTTTTTAAAATAACACAAAGGTGTAAATTGTAGGGAAAAAAGATTCAATAATAATTCCAAAGAAAATGTGCTCACTAAAAAGATTTTAACTTATTTACATAAAATGATTAACTTGGACAAAACTTACAATACAACAATGGACTGTGAATATAAACGACAGAAATATATTTTTTTAGACAACAGATATATATTATTGTACCAAGGAAATTAATAACTTAATAAATGCAATTTTTTCAAATGGTTTTGAAGCACCACACAGTGCCATGCGGCTCTTCTGCGGCGGAGGGTTTGCTCAACAGCAGTTATTTGGTGCATATATGTTTGGCATGCAGTTGTTTTGCCAGTGCCAAGATAAAATCCCTGTGTGAGATGGTCACATTTAGACATTTCTTGAACAAAATTCAGGCATTTGTGGCTTTAACTGAACACTTGATGATTGTCTAGTCCACCACATCCTCGTCAACCTTAGTTTAATGATAGTAAACCACAGGTTCAAGTCTGGCTTTTGGGCTGCTGAGGGTACTGACTGAGGTGTGGCCAGTGTTCAGAATACACCGATTAATTTTTTTTCTTCACACTGATAGATTGTCAGTCTTGTGCTGTTGTTTTTCAGCACCTGAGTACAGAAAATCACTTTTTTCTCACAGACACAGGGGGAAGCTCTCTTGTGTTTTTACTTATGGTGCCAACAAGCGTTGTTTTCTTGGTTTGCAGTTCTTCTGGAATTTTGGGCAGGTTGTCGGTTGTGAAACTTCTTCCCTTTTCCATAAAAGGCTCGCCAGTTTCATAACCATACAGTCTCCCAGTCGCTGGCGTGCACTATGTAGATAAGGCGCACCATCATCATATATTTAGTGTTATCGTCCGCTGCAAGAAACTTACAGTACATCGAGCCTCTGTGGATGGAAGCTGCTCATTTACTGTAATGTCCACTCCAGGTTTATAGCATGAACTGCTGATATTGATAGAACCTTCCGAGACCTTGTTGAACAGTGCAAATTTGGACAAGTACACTTCTTATCTCCTTTTTGTCAAAGTGCAAGAAACACATTACACTTTGGAAACGGTTTCTTGGCGTGGTTTCCTAGAAACAAGGGAATCCACAGTCCACAGACCAGAACCTGAACAGCTCCATATTTCTTCCCCCATATGCTCCCTGCACATAAATTAGAGCAATCAAAGCCATGAGGTCATCCACAGTGTCCCAAAACCCAGAGTCTTTGCCGCGGTACAGTCCCATGTGTGCACCACTATGCTTTTCAATTCAATTCAATTCAATTCAGTTTATTTATATAGCGCCATTTCACAACAGATGTCATCTCAAGGCACTTTACAAAAAGAGTTATTACAATACAATGTTTAGTGTAGAAATTACAGAACCACAGAAGATTGCGTCGTGGAATTCTCAGCAATCCCTCATACTGAGCAAGCATGCAGCGACAGTGGGAAGGAAAAACTCCCTTTTAACAGGAAGAAACCTCCGGCAGAACCAGGCTCAGCACAAGCGGTTATCTGCCGCGACCGTCTGTGGCTTGGAGAATACATAACAGAGACACAGAAAGAGCAATAGAACTGATGCAGAAGTTTGTTGCAGGACGTGGAGAATTTTCCGTCACTGCAATGCCATCTTAGTCAGGGTCGTCAAGCAGGGCTAATCCGGAGCACCTACTATAATAGAAAACAGGTTAGTGCTTGAATTGACAGCACATCATGCAGTTGGGGAGAAGTAGGAGAGAAAGTAGGAACAGACCCTAATAATGTCCTCCAACAGCCTAGCCTAAAGCAGCATAGCTACTAACATTAACCTGTCTCCTAGCTACTAGGAGACCTGGCTACCAACACTCTGTCTGAGTCCTCCTGACCCGTGGACGGTGTAGGGCCGGTAACGGCCCCCGTCATGCCGGGGTCTTCTCGGAGTCGGGTTGTTTGAGAATGCAGCCCAAAGTGGGTGGTAAACTCCATCTAAGGCTAAATACCGGCACGAGACCGATAGTCGACAACTATCTTAAGGAAAAATAGACAGAACTGAGAGGACAGAGTTGAAGAGGGCGAGAAACGTTTAAGAGATAAACGGGTGGGGTCCGCACAGTCTGCCCGGGGGATTCAACCCGGCAGGTAATGGGCGGCCGCACTGTGCGGGAGGATCCCCTTGAGGGACCTCTCTCCGGCGCTGGCTGGCCCCTGTGGGGCGCATTTCTTCCGCGGCGGTAAGCCGCGACCGGCTCCGGATCTTTACCTGGCTTACATTAATCTATCTCTACCTAGCTACTCTACCTCTTCCTATCTCTTCCTAACTTTTGACACTCTGCCTGACTACTAACATTAACCTGTCTCTTCCTATCTACCTGTCTGACCTGACTCTAACTACCTATAAACATATCTCTAACTGTAAGCTTTGTCAAAGAGGAAAGTTTTTAGCCTAGTTTTAAAGATAGACAAATTGTCTGCTTCACGAACCAACCCTGGGAGCCGGTTCCATAGGAGGGGAGCCTGATAGCTGAAAGATCTGCCACCCATTCTACTTTTAGAAATCCTAGGAACTACCAGTAAACCTGCAGTCTGAGAGCGAAGGTCTCTGTTAGGAACATATGGAACAATCAGGTCTCTTATGTATGATGGAGCTAGATTATTAAGGGCTTTATATGTCAGAAGGAGGATCTTGAATTCTATTCTAGATTTTACTGGGAGCCAGTGAAGAGAAGCTAAAACAGGGGAAATGTGATCTCTTCTTTTAATATTCATCAGAATCCTAGCAGCAGCATTTTGAACTAACTGAAGACTTTTAATTGTATTCTGTGGACTACCTGATAATAGACAGTTACAGTAATCCAGCCTTGAAGTAACAAAGGCATGGACTAGTTTTTCAGCATCATTCCTGGACAGGATGGTTCTAATTTTTGCAATATTCCTAAGGTGAAAAAAGGAAATCCTACAGACTTCTTTAATGTGAGTTCTAAATGACATATCTTGGTCAAAAATGACACCGAGGTTTTTTGCTTTATTACTGGAGGCTAATTTAATGCCGTCCAGGTGAAGGGGCTGACTAAGTAGTTTCTTTTTCAGAGCTTCTGGTCCAAAGACGACAACTTCTGTTTTATCAGAATTTAGAAGCAAGAAGTTTAGAGTCATCCAAGTTTTTATGTCTTCCAGACATGCCTGTAGTCTACCTAACTGATTGGATTCATCAGGATTTATGGATAGATATAGCTGTGTATCATCTGCGTAACTATGGAATTTTATCCCATGCTGCCTAATTATTTTACCAATAGGAAGCATATATATAGTAAAGAGAATCGGCCCAAGCACTGAACCCTGTGGTACTCCGCAAGTAACTATTGAGGTTGAGGAAGATCTATTGTTTACCTGAACAAACTGAAATCTGTTAGACAAATAAGATTTAAACCAACCTAGTGCTGTTCCTATTATACCGACACTTTGAAGCCTTTCTATGAGAATATTGTGGTCAACAGTGTCAAAGGCAGCACTGAGATCTAACAGGACCAGAATGGTCACCAGTCCATTGTCTGAGGCTATGAGAATATCATTAGTAACCTTCACCAGAGCTGTTTCAGTGCTGTGATGAGCTCTAAAGCCTGACTGAAACTTCTCAAACAGCTCATTATTGTTTAAATGCTCACATATCTGGTGTGCAACTATTTTCTCAAGAATTTTAGATAAGAAGGGAAGATTAGATATCGGTCTATAGTTAATTAAGTCGTTTTGATCAAGAGAGGGTTTCTTAAGTAGAGGTTTAATTACAGCAATCTTAAACTCCTGTGGTACATATCCATTGACTAAGGATAGATTCATTATATTTAAAATTGGAGCAGCGATCAGAGGGAAAACTTCTTTTAAGAGTTTAGTTGGGATTGGGTCTAAAACGCAAGTTGAAGGTTTAGATGAAGCTAATAATTTTAGTACATCACAAAGTTCGGCTGCATTAAAGCAGTTTAAGCATATATTAGGTTCCACCATTTTTGAGGCTGCCTCATTAACTAAGGAGGAAGCAAGCATATTGGGAAGGTTCCCAATTATCTTATTCTTTATGGAGTCTATTTTATTTATAAAGAATTGCATGAAGTCGTCACTGCTTAGAGCTTGGGGAATGGTTGGCTCGATAGAGCTATGATCCTGTGTGAGTTTGGCAACTGTATTAAAAAGAAACCTAGGATTATTTTTATTCTCCTCGATTAAAGATGAATAATATGCTGTTCTAGCTGTGTGAAGGCTCTTTTTATATAGCAATAAACTATTTTTCCATATTAAAAAGGAATCATGTAAATGCGTGGAGCGCCATTTTCTCTCTAGTTTTCTAACATTCTGCTTTAGGGTACGTAGCTCTAAATTAAACCAGGGAGTTAATCTTCTATGGCTAGCCACCTTCCTTTTCAAGGGGGCAACTTTGTCTATTGCCCGACGCAGGGAGGAATTAACGCTATGAACTAAAATGTCAAGTTGTGAGGGGTCACGAGTTAAATCACTGTTTTCTGTTCTGCATTTATAAACTGAGGAAATTAAAGTTGGAAGAGCTTCTTTAAAATTTGCTACAGCGTTGTCTGATAACGTTCTGGTATAATGAAGTTTTCTTTCAGGTTTGATATGATCCATTAGAGTAAGTTTAAAAGTGATAAGGAAATGATCAGACAGGATAGGGTTATGTGGAAAGACTGTTATTTCTTCACAGTCAATGCCATAAGACAGCACAAGATCTAAAGTGTGGTGACAAGAATGTGTTGGTCCCTGCACATTTTGAGTAAAGCCTATTGAGTCTAGGATAGTCTTAAAAGCTGTATTTAGACTATCACTTTCATTATCAACATGAATATTGAAGTCTCCGACTATAATGACTTTATCAGTGTTTAAAACTAAGTCAGATAGAAAATCTGAAATCTGATCTAAAAATTGAGAATAAGGTCCTGGTGGACGATATAAGACCACAAACAAAAGTGGCTTTACTGCTTTGTTATGTGTATGAGGAAAGCTAAAAACTAGATGCTCAAAGGAACTGTAACTATTATTTTTTTGGAGATTAATTAGTAAATCGGAATGAAAGATAGTTGCTACTCCACCTCCTCGACCAGTACTTCGAGGGACACTAAAGTTTAAGTAGCTAGGGGGAGTTGACTCATTTATTGTGACATGGTCCTCTTCCTGCAACCATGTCTCTGCAAGACAAAACAAATCAATATTATTTTCACAAATTAAGTCATTTACTAAGAGTGTTTTTGAGGGGAGAGATCTTATGTTTAGTAAACCACATTTAATTGATTTGTTTTTATGTTCAGTCCGAGTTTTATTTATCTTTATGAGATTTTTATACTTTGCTCTAGTAGCATTAACTTTTAATTCATTAGTTTTGGGTAGTGGACGGGAAACTATCTCTATAGGGTAGTGGGTGGGTGGCAGTCCCTGTTCCTTGACCTGGACTCTGGGTTCCCTGATCTGGACTCTGGTGCTGGACTCTGGGTTGTCACGGCTTTGGGGAACTAGAGATAACCCTATCAATGTTCCTGGAAAGAAGCGAAGCTCCGTCCTCGGTGGGATGGATGCCGTCTCTACGTAACAGTCCAGGTTTTCCCCAGAAGGCCCCCCAGTTATCAATGTAGCCCACATCGTTTTCTGGACACCACCTTGACAACCAAAGGTGGAACGAAAGCATACGGCTGTACATGTCATCGCTAGTACGATCAGGCAGGGGACCAGAAAAAATTACAGAGTCAGACATCTTTTTGGCAGCCCTACACACCGAAGCTACGCTAATTTTAGTGACCTCCGACTGCCGTCGCCGGGTGTCGTTGCCACCAGCATGGATAACGATCCTGCTATACCGCCGTTTGTCCTTGGCCAAAAGCTTCAGATGGGACCTAATGTCCGCAGCCCTGGCCCCTGGAAGGCATTTGACGGTGGTCTTTCGTGTCTCTGGAGCCACATTCCTAACTATGGAGCTGCCAATTACAAGAATCGGCCTCTCCTGCTCGGCGGGTGCGTCGCTGAGCGGGGCGAACCTATTGTTCAGAGAAAGGGGCTGGAGGTTGGCCGCGGACTGGGGTCTGGCGCTAGTCTTCCTACGAACAGTCACCCAGCTCGCCTGAGGTCCCGGCTGCACGGGAGCTGTTGAAGGACGGCTAGGTCCTGTCCTAGTTGACTCCGCGCTAGCTACTGCTGGGCCTGGCTGTTCTACAGCGCGGAGCCGGGCCTCTAGCTCAGAAACCCTCGCCTCCAAAGCTACAAAAATGCTGCACTTATTACACCTACCAACTTCACTAAATGAGGCGGAGGAGTAACTAAACATCTGACAGAGAGAGCAGGAAAGAGGAGGAGGTGTAGAGAGAGATGGAGGGACAAGAGAGAAAGCTGCCGAAGCCATGCTAGCCGTAAAGCTAAGCTAACCAAGCGGTACCTTACCTTACCTAAGAACAAAGTAATTAACCCAGTAAAACGCTTAAAGAGTCCTAAACCGTGAAGAAAATTAACGTTTTAATGTGTTTGTGTGTTAAAGCAACTCAGAAAAAACTTATTGACAGAGAAAGTTAGATCAGTTCAAGAGAGAGAGAAACACCGACTTGCTACAAACAAGTTAGTCACAAAACAGGAAATGACGCGATACGTCTTACCAACGCGATACGTCTCCACGCTCACAGACAGAGCCAGACAGAGCCATCAAGGTCTTTAACCGTTTTGTCCACTAAACGGTTAAAGACCTTGAGGGTATTCTGGATGTTGCGTTTGGCATGTGCGATGGGTCCCTTGGCCTCGGTCAGTACATTCTGGCTGGGATACCTTTTTCTGTCTGTTTTCTCCCTAGTATACCATCCAAATTGGGCTATCTGATTGTGGGCTTACTGGATTTACCCTCAGTTTATAGACTTTATGATCTCAACTCTTTGATATCAACATTACTACCACTACTATCCAAACCTTAAAAATACATTTTCCTAATGTTTGCTGTTTGAATGACACAACTCCTTTTTCCAAGTAGTTGTCAAAATCGTAGCCGTTTCCTACTGACCAACTGTCATCAGTTTCTCCTTCTCCGTATCATCAAGCTCCTGTTTTGCCGACATATATTGTCTAGAACAATGAATTTTATAATTTATTTTAGGCCATGTACACACATAGCCAGATTTATTTTTTTTAAACAAAGATTTTCCTCCACTCCTTAAAAATGAAAATCTCCATCCACACATAACCGGATAAATGCGTTTTTCAGCACTTCCAAAAAATTGACAAACCTGTAGGGGGCAGTAGTTCTCCCATATCCTATCTGCTCAGAGTAACTTTCTATCCTCTAACTTCAGCAGGCAGCAGTGATAGAGATTGTAAAAGCGCATAAATGCTATTTTTGAGAGTAGACAAAAGGTCACAAAAGTGATGTTTGAGCATTTTATGTTGCAGATGCTGACGTTATTGCTCTTAAAACTCAGTTTTCATCTATGAAAACAGATCTTCACTTTGGCTGGGGTTTTTAAAAAGATTTGTCATTGGTAACCAAAATCTACGTGTGGATGACAGGCCAAACTATTGAAAAATATGTCAGTTTTGTGGTGATACCTGGCTACATGTGGACAAGGCATTACATGGAAAAGCCTATAACTACAGTGAGTGAGCTAGAATGTTGGTTGCTAGGCAACCTACAAACAGGAATAATTTACTAATAATAATACTGTTAAATTACTAATAATTTAACAGTAGCTGCATTTCCATTACCGATGAAATTGCACAAATTGAAGTTGTGAAAATACATTTTAACACGCCAATATCCAAAAGACTCGCCTTTTTCAATCAAAAGTTTTTGCGCTTGGATGAGGTGGTTTGTTGAGCATATCGAAATTAATATATTTAGCAAAACAACAATCGAAACACCTTTTTTTCGCATCACATGAGTCACATTAGCAACTACTAGATGTTATGATGAGCAAAGTAGTAGTAGGAAAAAGATAGCGTGGCATGTTTGGGTTTACGAAGAGACTGAGTTAGTTTGTGATAAAGGCATAACTAATATATTAGATATAAAACAGCAAAGAAACACAAGCATTGACTAAGACCGCTCCTATGTAAAAGGGGCTTGTCGATCCAATGCCGCTACAAGGCATCTACATATCCTCCTCTGATGGCTGATAATGAGCGTTAGTGCCGTGCCTGCAATATGAATAAATCTACTGTAAATGTTCACGTTGGCACTTTTCTTACTCACATGAAAACCTTTGATTTTAACTGACTTTATTATTGAATGGAAACATTGCAATTGCAAAATTTTGATTTTTTTTCGACACTTAGACAATACCGACAAATCTTTGCACATATTTGTAATGGAAATGCAGCTAGTGTTTCTCAACCTTTTTCGGCTGAATGCTCCCCTAAGTCATGTTGAGATCCCTCATTGGGATGGCTAGTGGCTACGTCAAAGTAGTTGAAAATGTCACTTTGTTGTCCACACCAAATCACAGTAGCAATGATGCAGTCCTCTTTCCCATGTTGCAATAACAAAAATAATATGTTACTAGGTGTGAGATTAAGAGATTAAAGTTACTGTCTGAGAATGCTTTCATCAATCGTATATTTAAATTAGCTATTTATGAGAATCAAGTAGGTAGTTATTTATGAAAAGTCATAGTTTACTCAAAGTTTTACAACGAACTGTTTCAAATTTTAAAACAGCGATTGTGTGCAGTAACCCTAAGGAGACAATGCGCCCTGACCCCTGATATGCTGGCAGCAGCATGGTTAAACAGAAGACAGATACAACATACAGCATTAACCACAGCATACGGGATATTGATTTGAGGCGCTGCGTGTCACACCCGTGGGCTAAATAATATAAATGATTTGACAAAAATGTATCATGGAGTTGGTTCGGAAGACTGATTTGCATTCCCACCTGGAGCAAAGCAAACCACAGTCCATTTGGAACCAGACCGAGACGACCTAAAAAAGTGGGTCTCGGTCTGGTTCTCTGATTTGCTCCAGGAATTGTGTGTATTCAAACATGTTTAAAAGAACCAGACCAGAATTCCAAAAAAATCCGGGTTATTTTAAATTATACAAAACAGTGCAGGTCTGAATACACCCTAAAAAACACATTCCTATGACAGCATCTGAGCATAATCTGAAATCTGGACTCTGTACCCCTTGTATATTGCTGTCTGAGAGCTCACGAAGACAGAGACGGACCATCCATTGATGGAGAAATTACGAATCTAGTCTCGAGTGGGACTGCAGTGCATGGATTCCAAATTGATTAGCAGGTTATGTTTTTGGGAATTGGTTTTTCACTTAAAGTTAGTTCTTTATTTAGTTAATATAATCCTTTTAGTTGCGAGGCTACCAACATTCTAGCTCGATCATTCACTCTGGTTAAAGGCTATTCCATGTAAAATAGATGCTGAAATGGCTTGTTCTCGACAAAAGATGTCTTCGAAACAGGAGCTTGATGATGTGGAGAACAATAAACTGATGACAGTTGGTCAGTTGGAAGCAGCTCCAATTTTGACACCTACTCGGAAAAAGGAGCCGTGTCATTCAAACAGCAAACATTTTATTGGAATTCTATTATTTTTCTCTTTCCTGTCCTTAGATGTTTTCACCTTTAGTTTTGTATTTCTGTTTTACCTTTTATTTTTGTTCCTGTAGTTTATCAGTCTTGGTTAGCTCCTCTTAGGTATTTCATCTTAAGTTAAGTTTGTAGTTACTTTTAGATTGATTTTTTATTTTTTTCCTGTTTCCTCCTTGCCATTCTGCTCCTAAGCCCAGCTGTTAATTGTCTCTACGTGTTGACTCCCGCTCACCTGCAACCAGTTACCACTAATTAGTTCCAGTCTCTACCTCTGCCATGTTCACTCCTCTTTAGTTACTAAGCCCTCTTACTTGCACAGCTCATTAATGGTTCCCTCCATTACTCTGCTCTCGTCTTTATGTAATTCCATCCTAGTGTAACCTCCCAAGTCTTCTACCTGTAAGTTTTTGTTTCTTCATTAAAGACTCATTCCATTCACGGATTTCTGTATTTGTGTCCTTAATTGAATACCAAAACATGACACAGATGCTCAATTATTGTCCATGAACCAGGAGAAAGTTTTCACTACATTCAGACAATATAAGGTGAAATCTTTACATTAATTAACGTCTTTATATGCTAGATTAGTGATAACAAGATGATGATTCTTTGTTCAGCTCACTCGAATACTCTGTAAAATGGATTCAAATTAAATGTCACTGAATGTTTGCGATGGACTGGTGACCTGTCCATGGTGTACCTTGCCTCTTTTCCATTGAAAACTGAAGATAAGAACCCCCCCCCCCACACACACACACACACACGGCTCTTTGAGGAAATGTGGCATGATCATGGATGGATGTTACTGATTGTAGCATTTTCTTCCAAAAATCAGCATTTTTTCTGCATCAAAATGTGTCTTTAACATTTGTGGACATCATATGTTCGATCCATGGCGCATTACAAACGGGATCAGAAAATCACTGTTATCGCTCCATCCATCCATTTTCTTAACCGCTGTTGAATTAAATATTTTATCAAAATTAATTCAATGCATGTTCAAGCAGAGACAAAATGGAGCCAATTTCCAGTTCTTAACATTTATTTTGAACAGATTAACAAATTGCAGTTTACAGAGAAAGAATGCCCTAGTTTCTCTGGTCCAGATTTAAAGAGATCTGACAATTGAATGATCTTCATTTCACAACTTTATAGACACCGGGCCTCGCCAGGACTCTAGGCGTTTCTTCTCCCTCCAATCAGAACATTTCCATACAGTGTCTTAACCATGATTGGCTGTCAGAGAATTATGCAGTCATAAGATGAGACATTTCTCTGTTCTTGGTCAAAAGTTCATTCTGAGAATTATGGTTTTATGGCAACACTCCCAGCTTCATGGCCTCCATCCTTATCTATACAGACATCCTGTTTTTACAGCCTGCAATAAAACTTACCCAAGAGTTTTATTACTTAAAAGCTTATCCCAATAACAAATACTGACAGACAATATATTTTTTACAACCATGCAAACTATATCAAACAGACTTTTACCTTCTGAATAATAGAAGTTTAACACTAGAACTCCCAGAGAGCAGCCATTTGGCTTTTCTACCTATAAAACCCACAGGTCAGCCGATCGGCTGGAAGTCCACCTGTTAACCCTCCTTTTGTTATGTGAACGAGGCAATCACTGGGGCACCACAGGACGTGACATGAGCCACTTCACTCAAAACACCTTGACATAAAATGGGGGAGGAGGAGAATCAGATTACAGCAGGATTGCTCTGTCAGAGCTGCTAACTGACTGGGCAGAACACATGAACTGAATCAAAATGCAATATATGTAATATATATAAAAGGATGTAGTTATCAGGACCCTACATCACTGGGCTTCCAACATCCCCACCAGACACATAGGAAAAGGAAAAGAACAGAACCACATCAACAAAATCACTCAAAATCTGTGGTTATCCCAACTGGGCCTTCATGATATTTACAAATAATAATTAAAAAAAATGTATAATCAGGAAACAGTGTTAGAGAGTGGAAGTGAGTGAGACTTAGAACTTATACTTAAAACTTTATTGATCCCTTTGGGGTGACTCCCTCAGGGAAATTTGAGTTTTCAAGCACACAGAGAAAACTAAACAGTAAGTAACAGTAAGTGAGGTGAGTACATGTCAATAATCACTCACAATCCTGGCACTGCTATGCCATCTCCTTTCTGCGTTTGCCACATGTGTATTTGTAGCGGTCAATACATCGCACAGTGGCATGATTGCTTGTACACGGAATTTTAACCTGACATATTGGTCTTTTCCCAGGGCTAGGTGTTGAAGGTTGTTGCCGAAGCAATTGTTCCATTTTGTGCCTGCTTTGCACCCACATGAGAGTGAGCCAACTCTCTTGCAAGCTCCACCAGGAAGTCCACCCGTCTCTCCTGCCTCCCGGTGCATGCTTGATAGAGCACATATGCATTCAGTGCTGCCATATAAATCATGTTATAGAACACCGCGACTGGCCAGCGCCGTGTTCATGTGCGGACAGTGTACTCCCGCACCATCTGGTCCATCACATCAACGCCACACTTTATGGTGTTGTAAAGGGTGACAGTGTTTGGCTTCCTTTTGGTGGTATTTTCAGTCTGAACCACACTGTGCATGCTGCTGAGAATGTAGACTGTCTTCTTCCGTTTGGGCGCATACACCGTCAGCGTGGCACCCGTGGTTGAAAATACCTGAGTGGGGAATTCATTGTGGTCCCTGTCTTGTTGATTGTGGAATTTCTTGCCGAATCCTGTTGACTGTGCCAAGGATGGTGGTTTTCCGGCTAAGCAGTCTTTGTGCAAGTGACAGCGATGTAAAGAAATTGTCCATGGTAACATTTCTGCCATTGTCCAGGAATGGTTCCATCAGCCTCATAACTACATTCTCAGATAGCCTCTCCCCACTGGGACGACTTGGGTCCTTGCCAAGATATGGGACATTGCAGATGTATTTGGATTTCAAGTCACCAGCCACCCAAAACTTGATCCCAAACTTGTCAGGTTTCGTTGCAATGTATTGCAGTGAAAAGCAGCGAGTCTTTGACGGGAAAAGCTGTTCATCAATGGTGATGTGTCGACCAGGGTTGTAGGATGTGATGCAGTTGGTGACAAACGATCCCCATACACCAGAAATTGCAGCATAAAGGCGACCTGAGGAGTTGAGCAGAACCTGGCACAGCTCAAATCCATAACTGGTATTTTGAAATCAGACATATAATATCATATCTTTGACATAACATCACATTACAGTGTGGGCAAAAAGCAAAAGTCAGTCTGGTTTTCTATAAGTTGAGACAGGGAGAGACAGGGAAAAAGAAAATAGAGGGACAGAGCAAAACAGACAAAAACAATATACAAATTCTAAAATAAAACATATCAAATACATTTCTGGTGTATCTCAGTTAGAAAAAAATGTTACATAAAATAAATCATTATCTTGTACAGATATCAACTTGATGAGCAATTCTGTAAATGACTGGTGGGGCTACCACAGATTTTGAGTGCTTTTTTTGATGGGGTTCTATTCTTTTACTTTTCCTATTTGTCTGGTGGGGATGTTGGAAGCCCAGTGTTGTAGGGTCCTGATAACTTCTACATCCTTCTACATATATTACATATATTACATTTTGATTCAGTTCATGTGTTCTGCCCAGTCAGTTAGCAGCTCTGACAGAGCAATCTTGCTGTAATCTGATTCTCCTCCTCCCCCATTTTATGTCAAGGTGTTTTGAGTGAAGTGGCTCACGTCACGTCCTGTGGTGCCCCAGTGATTGCCTCGTTCACATAACAAAAGGAGGGTTCACAGGTGGCCTTACAGCCGATCGGCTGACCTCTGGGTTTTACAGGTATAGCAAAAAATCCTGGGTCTTCTAGTGTTAAAAACATATGTAGAATAATACCACAACTCCCTCTTTTCAATCTCTTTTTTTTTTTAAATAGATTGATATCTTCTCTGTACTCTCCTTCAGGGTTAGTGTTTAGAACTTAAGATCAAAACCTGTAAAGCATTTTGAGAATGAAAAAAAAACTCAAATCCAAGAAATTTCATCAGTTTAAAAACATGAAGTCTTTCATATGATACCACAACAAGACTTCCAGATTAAAATTCAAAACACAAACTGTTAAAGTACCTTTAACCTTAACTCCCATTAAAAAAAAATGTAAATCTGTTAATTATAAATTCACCCTCTTTTGGCATTAACCAGAAAATGTATTTTAACAATTCCCACAAACTAAATTCAAAACCCAAAAATGTATAAGAATGTCTTACATGTGAAGAGATAATTAAATCTGACTTGATACATGTTAATACTTGTGGAAGAAGCTTAGAAAATCCATGAACATATACATTCTTACTATGTTATATTCTGAAATAAATCAAACTTAAAGTGTTAAGAAACCTGTGAAATAGAAGGTATTAAGAACCCTTTAAAAATGTAATCCTCGAGTCTATTTAGTCTTTCCTTTCCCTAATTCTGCTCAGCTATTCTATCTTTCTATCTAGTAGACCCTCTTTTTTTATTAATGCAAACCTTAATACAACCTTAAAGACAACTGGAAATTAAGAAATAAAATTAACTGATTAAAATTCTTTAAGAGTTAAACAACCTGTAAAATGCAAGAAAATGATTAATAAATGTTCAGTCTTTTATATATTTTTATCTTCTGTTCTTCTTTCTTCACTCTCGTGGTTAACCCCCCAATGGTGGCACCTGGCAGCTGGAGAGCGATGTACAGAGCTGATCAGTGTGGAGGGCTCCTATTTTTTAGTGTTCCAGTTTTACTCCCATATATGCAGATAACCACTCTCTGAAATGCCAATTACTTCATTAATTGAGCATTTCCCCCAATATACACAAATGCACAGACAGGCCCCGCTTCCAATAGCTTAGCCCACCGATGTGGGGTGGTCAAAACCTGCTGTGAAGCTGATTGATGAGTTGTGATCTTCTTCTGTAGATCCCTCTTTGAGATGGCAATTTCAATTTGCCCATCTCATTCATTGGCACATAGATCACACTGGATGATTAATATCACCACCCAAACAACCTTCTGGGTGAGCTAGGCCCCGCCGCCTGTGGCTTCAGCTTCCGATTCAGCTTGGTCAAAACCTTCTTGACCCTCTTTAGGTAGATTCCTGCTGATCCTCGACCAGGTTCGTCGTTGCCGTGGAGCTGCACTTTGTGTGTGTTCCCAGTTGTCATCTGGAACTGGCTGAACCACTTGGACTCCTCACGCCTTCGACCTGGAGCTGTACCTTGGACCCCTTCAGCAGCTGTAGTCAGCTGTGACCAGAGGAGACTGTGTGCTCCTCACGTGCTGCTGAATCCTGGGGGCATAAGCTTGTAAACATCTAAAAATGACAGTTTTTTGATCCGGTCTTGTGATCACTCCTTTACAATCTAATCCAACTGTATTGTGCTGAGAAATTATTTCACCCATTTAATTAAAAAGTAATCCCTGGGGAAAGAGCAAATCCATCTTATTTTGGTGCAACACCGTTATTATTCCTGAAAACTAAACCAAAACACCTCCCTCATTAATGGATTTAAAAGCAAGAGCAGGCTCAAGAGTTTACTTTTTGTCTACAGTTCAACTGATTACTATCCATCTGCTTGTTCACCCAAATTGATTATTTTATTTACTTATTTTATTTATCAAGTTTAAGACACTTATGTCTGTTTTACTATGTCTCCTTTTAAATGTTATCAATTATTCTATTATCCATTTCAACTTTTTAATTATCTTAAACCGTTAAGCACTTTGATTCATTCTTTCTGTTAGAAATCAAATAAAATTCTGACTTACGTTTGATTTAGCTGTTCCATTACAATATATCCTTTCTTAAATTTAGTACATCCCTGTGGATGAAACGTAAAAATAAGAAAAAAAATTTTTCTCTCTCACCAGCCAGCAACCCCCTGCTATCGGCCCAGTTTTTCCTTCCAAATTTTGTTCCCGGTAAATGGTGGTATTTTACCTGGAGATAATCCTGGGGAAGGCACGGGGTTATCAGAGTTCGAGGACCCTCGGCCACCTTCGATCAGACAAACAGAAACTCTTGTGGTTAGTTCAGCAACATTGACATTGAATCAGCAGTCTTTGATCATCACTTCTTCAGCAGAAACTGTCCATTTCACGCCAGCCAAGTGGATTCACACATATTGTCCTTGAAAGTTCAGCTCAGCATGAGTAAACGTGCTCCCCCCTAGGGTGTCCTCCAGTTCACCCCTGAAAATATACAGTCACTGGTGCCCCCCTTGTTTTGGGAGCAGAGCACAAGAGAGACGAACTTCTGCGCTGGTGTATAGATCTTTCTTTCTTTGGCAGTTATGGCGGGCGCCTGGCACTATCCGTCATCAGCCCACGCACCCCCACCCATCTTATCTCCCCAGGAACATAAATTACATCTCAAGAATGTTATCTGAGGGGTCTCTGTTGCGGGATGGGAAAAAGAGAAAAAATATATAATTAGAGGAAGAAAAAGACAGACAGAGAGTCGATCCTCTCAGCCTATTCAAATCAAATTTTATTTAAACTTTTTATTTTCATATTCATTAGTCTCCTTCCTCGAATGCTGAATTTAAATATCTTCCACACTCAGACTGCCTATGTGGGCTCTATTTTAATTTTACTTTAATCAGTTATACTAGTAATAATTTCTTCAGTATTAATTCTGGTAAAAATATACTAATTAATAGGTTTGCTCTCTCCAACAGGAATGATAATTAATCCTTATATGTCTAATTAAACTGTTGTTCTAATTCTTCCCCTGCTTATTTTAATTAATGGTTCCTTCATTTTTTCATCCAATTTATATTCTATACTTTATCAATGCAATGCCTTTCTCTATTTTGTCAATTTGATAAATGTCTCTTCCATCTCATGTGTAAATTAAATATTTATAAAGATTGACCATCGCAATATTTTATCAACACACTTAGTTCTTAGAAAAATTAAAATTAAATTAAAAAAGAAACAAACAAAAAGGCTGGATTTTTCTGTTAGATATTGCTAAAGCACCACTAAAACATTGCAATAACAAAAATAAAGTCAATAACCATCTGCAAAGGTTCTATCCCCTTTTTTTCTGTCCCTCTTATAAACAGTCTCTATGGAAAAGTGGCTCTCCTGGTTCCGCTTCACTGAAATTGAGACGAATAGTTCATATTGAACTAAACCCCTTTGTAATTCAGACTTCACACCACTTTTCCCCGACTCTGTCCCTTCAATCAATTAATAATTTCTGCTAATATCAGTATGCTACTTACAGTGAGATAAAGATGTCCAACTAGGTTCCCCTCCAATTATAACTGTTGTTGGTGTTATCAAGGTTACCTGTGAAGCTCCTCCCATCTGAGCAATTACCCATAACGATCCAGTCTCCAAACTCCCCATCACTTAAGTGTACTGGATCTCTATCAAGCTGGCTCAGACAAAAAAATATCAAAATTAAAAACAGCAAATGTTTAAAACAAAATCAGAGAACAGTACTAACTGATAAACACAACATAGTTTACAAAAACAGTCTTCAGTTTGCTATACTTCAAATTCTATCCATATTTCTAAAGAAAAATCCAAGATTTAAATCACTGACAAAACAGCTTCCCTATAAATATTTCTGTGGGACTTTAAGACCGTAGTGCAAAACATGCACGTCTCATTCCCTGATCAAATTGATGTGAAAGCAACCAGGTGGTTGCTTATTGTTAGAAATTGCCAAACCTAAAGTACTTGTTTTTTGTTTTTTTTTAACACAATCCAATCTAAATTCAAAGTACTTTTGCTTATATGATTCCTCTTTAAACAAACACAAATGTGCTAACTTGCCCAAATATTCTGATTGTAAATAATGAAAACATTTCATACTTCAAAAACATCTGTCCGATGCTGTGAAGTGAATCAAACATAGTCAAACTGATTTTTGCAACTAAAACTCCTCTCAAATTTTTGTAGGATACATAGTAGTCTAATTCCCCTTAGCAGTAGAACAAAAAACAAAAAATTCAATACAGGAGGTTCAAGAGATAAGATTTCTCTAAACACAAACTAGTAGCAAAAACAAAAACTAGCATTTTTCAGTATCCCAATTATCCTCTCAGGCTTCTTTTGTTTTTCAATGATAAACACCAAATTGAATTGAAGCTTCTAGAAATGTCAAATAAATTACCACTGAATCATGTTTTCTTTAATCCAGCTTCTCAAATTTTTTTTTTTTTTCCAAAGTTCTCATTAATAAGCAGACCGCAGTTCAGAAATCTGGGTCAGAATCCAAGTCGAACCAAATATATAAAGGTTGAGAGAGAAAAATAAAAAAATAAAAATAAAAATAAGAAAAAATAAAATCAAAACAATCTAAATATTGTCAGTTACAGAGTCCCCACTAATCAAATGATATATTATGCCATTATTCTATGATCAGAACTGTTCTAAAATGTTTTAGGACCTGTAAATTTACTCTCAGCATCAAGTGGACTAGCTAACAATCAATAAATAACATCTGAAAAATTAATCTTAAACTTTAAAACTAAAACCAATTCTTATTTGTCAAAACAAAATGTGCATTCAAATATATGGTAAAAATTATTTCAATGTAGCTGGTCCAATCACATTTTGCCTCTACACGATCAGAATAAATGAATTTAGAATTTACTTCTTAATTCCAAATTAAACCATCATTTCGATCACCGCGATATTCATTACTTTCAATCCTTAGACCAATTCAAATTTATCCCCAGCCTGTTTAAAAACAAACTGATTCCTTAAAGATGACTCTGTGTTTTAATTGTTTTTTTTTCCAAACTTAAAGATTCAAATCCCACTAGTTTAGAAAATATCACTATGATAAGTGTTGTTTTGCATGGTAAAAACATTCAATTTTTAACAGAATTGAAATATTACTCCTTGAACCCCAGTTGAAATTTGATAACTCCAATAAGCATTTAGTATCCAGAAAAATCCTTAAGAATGTTTAATCGTTTAAATAATTTAACATCAGTCTCCTTTAGATCATTTATTCAGAGACTAAGCTATATTTCTAAAGTCTATAGAGCCATCAGAAATAAGCCAAACATAATTTTAGCATAAATGATTCTTATTTAAATCACAGAAAGAATTCATTCTCTGTACCATTCAACACGGTGCTTAAAAAAATAATTTAGACCAGTTTGTTGCTTTCCAATTAACACCGTTTGCTTTTCGTTGTATTCTTATAATTACTACTTATAGCTTTATCTTTATTTAGGCCAACTTAATCAACTCCTGCTTAGATCAATCAAAAAGCAAAAATCCACCTACTTAAAGATTCAAAAAATGCTACTTTTATTTTGCCTATAAACTCCCCTCTTTTTAATTTTAAAGATGAAATCAAAAATTAAAACTCCACCAAGTCAGAATCGACTCATGAGTAACTGTTCTTAGCCATTTGCGTTTAATTGTAACATGCAGAATTATCCCAATAACTGTACATGCTCTCCTCATGTGATCAATTGAGACGACTCAGGCAAAACTAGTTAAACAAATTCAGCATGTACTTCTCAATCTTTAATCTCCGTACCGTAACAGTTCAGTTAAATGTGAAACACCTTAAATTGCCCTTCGTAGAAAATGTGCTAAAACATTGCCTACGGGAGTAGCAAACAAAAGTCATCTGAACAGTTACCTTGAGGCCGTTTTACATCCTAATCAACCAGAAAAAGTTAACAAAAATCCAAATAAGTTTAAGTCTTAACAAGGCAATCGTCTGCAGGAGTCTGTAATCACTTTCTATCCAAAATCAACTTTTAGCTTGCAACACATAGAACATGCAGTCAGGATTAAAGCACAAAACACATTGACACACAACAGCAACCACCGCTAGCTTAGCAGCAGCCACAGCCACGTGCTACCGTTAGCTTTCTTTGTGAAACGAAACGTAAAACAGTACCAAATGTACGGCGAAAACACTCCAGAAAATCGCAACACACACTTTAGAAGATGACTTACCGCAATACCAGGACTTTATCCGCACAATTTATACCACTTTACCAAACTTTAATTCGGCATGAACAAAAAATCTCCTGTTCTTCCCACGCGGACTGAAACATATGTTTCCTAAACAGCCGTTCCGCACAGAAAACACCGATTTTACTACGTCCGTTACAGCCCAAAACCATTAACAAAAAACACAACATTATAAGCGGTGACTTTTAGACCTTATTACATTATTTTATCGCGGAGGTTTAGACCAATCTGTTACAAGTTCCGTAGTCCACTTTGAGAAATTTCCCGGCGCCGGCCTCCAGAAAACCACTCAAAAGACTCGAACAGATGGCAGAAAACCGCCTATTACCACTAATTTATTTATCAAAACATATAGTCAAAGCTGTCGTATGTTAGCCGTGCTATCAAGCAAAAACTCACACAGAATTAGCTCCGCCATTCAGCACCTAGCTTGGGGTGGCCACTCTGATGGCCTGTTGTAAATGTTCACAACTAATTCTTATAGATTTTTAATTTCAGTTATCCATCATATTCAGTTATATATTCATTTATCTATTTTAATTTATTTATTATACTCGAGTTCATTATTTATACTATAACATTTTAACACAAACGCAACATCACCAGCACGTCTCGCAAAGCGCCTGCGTAAAAAACATCTCACACACACATATACAGACATGCGCAGCTCGTCACATCAAAACACCAACACAGTACTTTTATAACATTATTAAAAACTAACACCAACAACACTAACCTTAATCGGACCACACCAAAATGCCGGACCATTTCCCATTTCAATTTGCGGTGCTCACGCGCACGTTTGAAAGAAACGCAGGCAGTTCAAGGTAATCCGTTCAGATTAACAGAGGGCGACCCAGGCGCTCCTTAATCTATTTCCGTTTGCCAGCCTCGAACAATCTTACGAAAGCGTCCTTTCGTAATTGAGATCGCCACTTCTCAAGCCCCGATCCGCACTTTGGTTCCGATTTTGAGTCGTTGAAGGGACCTTCCATCTGCTCCACTGTCCTCCGGAGAAAGACCAGCCCCCCTGGGCCCGCAGAGTAACAAACACCATCTCCCAGCAGGCACCGGTGTTTCTCTACGGAGCGTAAAGAAGGTCGCAATCCTGCTCAGAACAGAGAGACAGACAGATGAGCAGCTTCAACACTACGGGCCCGCCACAGTCAATCTGCTCAAAACAAAAAAACATATGTAACTCGCATGACAACATTACCCAATGTTAGATTAACCAATCAGCAGAATTAAAAAACCACGCAACTCTGCGCAAATTGTCAATAGAGCAAATACATGTCCGTTAATTAACTTAAAACAATAACCGGATCTTGGTCCAAAACTCTGCACACGGTCGAGGTCACCATTTGTTGAATTAAATATTTTATCAAAATTAATTCAATGCATGTTCAAGCAGAGACAAAATGGAGCCAATTTCCAGTTCTTAACATTTATTTTGAACAGATTAACAAATTGCAGTTTACAGAGAAAGAATGCCCTAGTTTCTCTGGTCCAGATTTAAAGAGATCTGACAATTGAATGATCTTCATTTCACAACTTTATAGACACCGGGCCTCGCCAGGACTCTAGGCGTTTCTTCTCCCTCCAATCAGAACATTTCCATACAGTGTCTTGACCATGATTCGCTGTCAGAGAATTATGCAGTCATAAGATGAGACATTTCTCTGTTCTTGGTCAAAAGTTCATTCTGAGAATTATGGTTTTATGGCAACACTCCCAGCTTCATGGCCTCCATCCTTATCTATACAGACATCCTGTTTTTACAGCCTGCAATAAAACTTACCCAAGAGTTTTATTACTTAAAAGCTTATCCCAATAACAAATACTGACAGACAATATATTTTTTACAACCATGCAAACTATATCAAACAGACTTTTACCTTCTGAATAATAGAAGTTTAAAAACATATGTAGAATAATACCACACCGCTTAATCCTTAATGGGTCACGGGGGTGCTGGTGCCTATCTCCAGCTGTCAACGGGCGAGAGGCGGGGTACACCCTGGACAGGTCACCAGTCCATCACAGGGCAGGACAAACAACCATGCACACACTCACACCTAAGGACAATTTACAGTGATGAAAATTGACCTGACAGTCATGTTTTTGGAATGTGGGAGGAAGCCGGAGTACCCGGAGGGAACCCACGCATGCACGGGGACTCCATGCAGAAAGACCCTGGGCCGGGATATGAACCGACAACCTTCTTTCTGCAAGGCAACAGTGCTAACCACTGCGCCACTGTGCAGCCGTTATCGCTCCATTGACTCTCCTATTTTTTTGGCAGTAGAGGACCCATGGAGGTAAAAGGGTGTGACCTAAGCTTAGTTTATACTTCTCCAACAGCAAATTTGCACGCAGAGGTATTGACGGAGACATTTTTCGTTTATAGTACTCCCTTTCATTCTCTCCGTTCTCCATAGATTGTTCAGTGTTGCAAAGCAATTCTCGACCAGGACAGCAGGGGGTGCTAACTTTTCATTGCAGCTATGTCTACTATCTGCCTACTATCGCAGCGTTGTTTCATTTTTTTCCTTCAGTCTGTGAACACACTCCCCCTTTGAGGAGTAATGAACGACAGAAAGTAAGTTTTGATTAAGCTTTAAAGCTGTTACTAGAAGCTCATGCAGCTCATTGAATACTATAAAAAATGGAAACAAACACAGCAGCCTTTTCTGTTATTTTCCTACACTTCCTTGTGTTCAAAATCGCCAAAAAACCATATTAGCTATATTATCCTTTCAATATAAAGCATGTAGTGCCCAAACGCTGCATTAACTACTGATTACAGCGACTATAGAGCCCCATTCTGGTGAAATGCTCTCTGGCTGTTGCTGAACTGACCAATCACAGGCATATCATCTATCAGATGGATAGTTAGAAAATGTACCTCTACTCCGTCTGTCGTGACGGAGAGCCCTTTCATCAACGGATAATGGTGCTGTGTCAATCCGTCTCCGTCAAAACGGACTAGTATAAACTAGGCTTTAGGCTCTCCATGCATGCAGAGAGCAGGCTCCCTGCCTGCACGACTTCCAATCACTGTAGTCCCACATTGATTAATATTATTATATAAAAAGAGGCTTAAATATAAACAAATCTTACAGACATACATGATTTGTATAAATTCTATTTCTGTGATAAGAGGAATTGAAATTACTTAAAACTAAAAGGGTAGGACTTTGGACTCGACTTGACACTTGTTGGCTTTGACTTTTGACTTGACTCGGGACTTGCGTCATCTTTGACTAGACTTGACTTGGGACTCAAGGGCAAAGACTTGAGACTTACTTGTGACTTGCATAACAATGACTTTGTCCCACCTCTGCTAAACATCCTCTCCATTATGTCCTGACCAGCCAGAGAAGCAAATGTAGTGAAAGATTGATCTCTTTGAGATGCACGACTGAGAAGAGATTGTTTTCTCCTGCACCCATAAGACATCCAACATGTTTCCTATTTTTTTATGTATTTATTTATTTATTTATTTTCTGCCCCCAATCTAAGATATATTTGTAAATATATGAGCACTGGACAAAATGAATATCCCCTTATTTTTGGGATAAATGAAGTATCTATCGATCTAACCATCTGCTAATGTCCATCAAGTATTTGTATATAAATGGATGCCTCGGTCTCAATAACAAAGCAGCACCTTATCAAAACATTGAAAAATGTGCACAGGTATAGAAAAGATAAAAATGCAAAGAATCAGTGCTCACGGTGAAACATGCAGTTTTATTTGGTAAAAAAAAAAAAACTCTTATATTTGAGCCATCATAAGCATAAATTAGAATTAGAAGTGTGACAATACATGCAAGCCAGGGAGACGCACAGACGCATTAACAAAAGGAACAAATACACTCACAAACATGAAGTGTTTTTATTATAGTTATTTTGCCCAACATTTTGTTTTTTGCTTTTATTGTATAGCCATGCATGTGATTGTGAAGAAAATGTTTTGATTTCCGAGAACCGCTCATTGTTATTTTTCTGTGGCCAAAATACAATTCCATCTCCTTTGGACATAATAATTTAGCTTTCTGTTTTCCTGTGTAATGTTTTTATTCAACAAGATGTTTTCTTTGAGATGATTTCCACTGGCTCATCATTTACACATTCTTCACCCAGGGTGAGAATTAGGACTCTTTTCAGCTCATTAATTACAATTACTTTTGGAACTATTTCTGGTTGACAGAGAGGTAGATAGTATATCAGTTCTCCAGGGAAAATATTTTCACCATCATAAAGTAAACAATGGAATTAATACAACTAAAAAAGACATTGGAATTTGTATGTATTATACAAAAAATAAAAGGTAGCAGTACTTCTACTCATTTAAGTAGAATACAAATGCAAATGCATTGTCTGTGGTAGCAAACTGAAAAGCAGTTTTAAGAGACAAATAATTAATCTTTACACCATGATTACACTGAAACCACAAGCCATTACATCATTTATTTAGATTTTTGGGAAAGGGACACCGTCATTACTGTGTTTATGTAAAGTGACAGGAAAAATATATTAGTGTTGCATTTTTACCGAAGAAAGAGAAGCTGAGAAAAAAAATATAGATTTTTTTTCATGGGATACCACCAGCCAAGTAACTTAGGTTAGCTATTTTTTTTCAAAGGCAGCAAGAGGAGCTGTCAGAAAAAATACATTGAGAGTCAATTGAGCGCTAGAAGTTATTTTGTATTCACGTTTGAAAGATTCCATGGATTTAACATATGAGATCTGTAAATCTTAGACATATTTTGATGTGGAGCGCAAAGTTTCCACTGGCGTAAAAGTTGCTTTTGGTTTTGTATGACAACGTGCCGGCAAGGCTATTTTATTTATATAGCACACTTTCAACATAAGATAATTCAAGGTCCTTCATATGATTCAGCGGCAAAGAAACCAAATATACAACAAACGCATGGAGATTAAAAACAGCAAAAGTATGAACATTCAATAGAGAAAACATCAAAATCAATAAAAGAAAACATTTAGCATTTGATTAAAAAACAAAAATTTAGAAAAAGCATAAAATAAATTTGATGTGTCTTTTTTTGGGCAAATACGGCTATGAGTTTGAGACATCCTACCACGAGCGTGCACCAGTATCCACAACCAGTACAACTCAACAAAAAACGGACTCAACCAAACCATTCGTTTTTTCAGGCCAAAATAAGTCCTAGAAACCCCCCAGCAACAAAAGGTTTTAGCTGTACCCTTACAGGTTTATTTTTTTTCTCAGATGAACTCAAAAATAGTTTAGTTTAGTGCAGGCCTCCCAACTAAACTCAAGGCTTTTTTTTAGGCAAAACTTTATAAAAAAACAACAAAAGACAATTTTAAAACACTTCTCCACCTGATAAATACCATAAAAGATGAAACAAGAGAAGTAATAAAATAAACCGTTTAGCATTTGATTAAAAACAACTATTTAGGAAAAGCATACTAAGAAAATTTATGAACTTCACTTAAAGGCAGTTCTAAAAAGTTGAGTTTTAACCCTTGATTTTAAAGAGCCTAACAATTCTGCAGCTTGGTAGTCATCTGGAAATTAGTTCCAGATTTGTGTGGCATAACCATTGAAGTGCAGTACCAGAGATTCTGACCTAGCTCTCATTCCAGTAATATTTTATGAGCAACAGTGTCAAATACTGCACTGAGGTCCAACAGAACCAGCACTGTGGTTTTGCCACAATCTGATGTCATTGAAAACTTTGACGAGGGCAGTCTCAGTGCTATGATGAGCACAGAAACCAGACTGAAAATTATCAAAGCAGTCACTATTAGAAATGTATTAAATTGTTGAAACACCGCTGATCAGCAACACTTGCTGATGAATGGGAGATTAGAGATTGCCCTGTAGTTCTGCATTATTCTGTTGTCCAGGTTGTTCTTCTTTTGTAGGGGTTTAATAACTGCTGTTTTGATGGCCTGGCGGAAGACACCTGACAGGAGGGATGAGTTAACTATTAACTCTGGCCATGTGGAAAGTGGTAAGTATGCTGTGGGAGAAACCGTCAGCAGGTGGGAAAAGCTCTACAAGATCTCTATATGTATTTCAAGTACAAACTAGTGCTAGCTCCATGATGCCATGTATGTGACTTCTAAATTGTAATAATTTCAATTACAAGCTTTCACAAGCAAATAAATCACAAATCACATGACAAACAGTCAAATCGGAGATCATTAGTCATTATTTATATTGAGGTACAACATGCATGTCATTCAGGTCGTAAGGTAAAGCATACCAGAAAATAACTTTTATTGCTCAATTGACTCACTTTTTTATTTTTTTAATTTAATTAAAAAAAATTTTTTTTTTTTTTTTTTTTGCCATAGGACCCATGGGGTGACTGCAAAGGGAAGAACACTCAGGGTCCCCATAAAAGTCACATTGCTGTTAGCCAATCACTGGTGAGATGTTTGGATATTATGAATAATAACAATTTAGACTTGTGATCCTGTTGTTTCATCCCGCCCATTCCTCTGACGAATTTTTGCCACCTTAAACAAGAGTGCAAGAGCTTTTTTTCCACATGGAACGACTCACAAGGCATTCATTCATAATAAAGACCAAAGCGAATTTATTGGAAAAAAAGAGTAGGTAGCCTGTTTCGAAAAATAATGCCTGCATAATTTAGCTTTTTGGTTATTTATAAGCGCTCAGCCGAGGGTTTCAATGACGCACAATCAGATGTTTGTGTTGCCATTGTTATTGTTGCTGGCCAGGGCTCAGTGCACCCCACAAGGTGTGATCTTCATTCAAATCCAGCATTGTGTTGATATCACTATCAAGGGAAGGTTCTAATGATTTAATTGTTTCTTCTAATTCCTGAACATGTTTATTTTCTGTTCTCTTTTTATTTGATGAGAATGAAATTATTTTACCTCTAATCACAGCTTTCCCTGCTTCCCATAGAATGGATGGCGACATACCAGGGAGATCATTAAATTCCATGTATGAAGCCCATTCTTTTTCAGTATATTTAATAAATTCTTTATCCTTAAGTAATGATGTATTAAATCTCCAATTTTTATATTGAAGGGTTGCAATTTTATTTGCTAAATTTAAAGAAACAGGAGCGTGATCGCTGATCACTATAGGATGTATCTCAGTGTCTGAAATGTCATTCAACAGTGAGCTGCTGACTAACAAATAGTCCAATCTAGAATAAGAATGATGTACGTTTGAGTAAAAAGTGTATTTTCTGTCGTTGGGATGAAGCGATCGCCATGCATCGCAGAGTCCATAATCGCTCATGTACTGTTTAACTATATCTATGGATTGCCATCTGCGCTGAGTCCCTGCTGTACTGAGCCTGTCTATTTCTTCATTTAGTCCAAAGTTGAAATCTCCCCCAAGAACAAGTGAGCAATCCATGTGATTAGCCAGAACCGAGAAGAAAGTATGAAAGAATGAGGGGTCGTCAACATTTGGACCATATATACTAACTATACATAACTTTTGGTTATTTATAAATAGTTTTAATATTATAAATCTACCTTCTGGATCTGTAGCTGTGTCTATTACTTTAAAATTAGTATTTCTATTTATTAATATTGCTACTCCTCGTTGTCTAGAGTTATAGCATGAAGAAAATATATTAGGATACTCTGGTGTTTTTAAATCATTAGCTGTTGAACTTGATTTATGAGTCTCCTGTAGTAAGACGACATCTGCCTTCAGTCTTGTAAGATGGTTGAAAATCTTAATGGTTTTATCTCTGCAGCTAGCGCCGCGAATATTCCATGTTATAAATTTTACAGGATTCATAGAGCTAAGATAAACCTTAGATATGTACTATCGCCAAGGATGAATATAGGTGTAATTTTGGTTTGTCCATGGGGTTGCCAGATTGAAAAAAACCAGAAGCAGAGATAAAGCGGGTAAATAATGCACCATACAGGTGTGTACAGAATGAAAGTATGATGGAAAAACATGAATATGCCATGATAAAAGTCTGTGTGTGTGTGAGAGAGAAAAAGGAAAAAAGGTGATAAAGAGATTTGGTGGTACAAATGTGAGAAAGATAATAGTGAAAAAGAAAAAATGAAAGAAAAAAAAAGAAAAAGCAATCTAGTGCACAGCCCTGCCCCTACCCACATTAACAAACAAAAACAGCCTGCTGAGCTGTGCCTTTTTTTTAAACTATAGTTGTCTGATAAAGCTAATTCTGTCTTGGTTCTGTTAAATATGACTAATAAAGCCAAGGAGTAACCTGAGGGTCCCTAAACAGCTGACCGTTAACATACAGTTTATCCACACTAACCGTAGCCCTACAGCCCTCACTAATATGTTTTTTTCTAATTGGAAATAACACGCGTCTTCTGTCCAGGATTTCTTTCGGAAACTGATCATTAACGCTGTAATTCGTCCCCCGTAGCTCTCTCCCGCGTCCTTTGACATGTTCTTTTTGTTTAAAATGTTCAAATTTTGCAACAATTGGTCGCGGGCGGGTGTTGTTGGGCTTCTTACCTCCGAGTCGGTGAACCCGATGGAAGGTTATGCTTTTAACCGTGTCGTCTGGCAGTTTCAGTTGGTGTTGAATGAACTTTCGCACGGCTACTTCAGCATCTTCCTCAGCCTGCTCTGGTATCCCCGAAAAAACAAGATTGTCCCTCATTGATCGGGCCTGGATGTCTAGAATAGACTCCTTGAAGCTTTTGTTTTCTCCAGACAGCTGCTTCATTCCCTCGGTGAGTTTTTTAACGTCTTCTTTTAGTGTTTGGTTTTCTGTAACTAGCGAAGCTACTTGTTGTTGGCTGAACTCCAGTGATTCCCTCAGAGCCTGAAATTCTTTATGAAGAACCTCAACCAGCGCGAGACGGGCGTCCAGGCTGGTTAGCTTCTTGTCTATTGAGTCCAGGATGTCGCCGTAGCTTCTATCTGGCGAGTCGGTGGATGTGCTAGCCTCGGAACGAGTGCGCTTCTGCGACGGTGTGCTTGTTGTTGTATCCGAAGCAGGTTTCCGTGACTTACCCATAACAATGTTATCAAAACACTCGTCTAGGTAGCACTCCAGCGAATCCAATGTTTCCTCGTCCAGGTTGTTTAGAGGAAAAAAAAAAGTAACTTGATGGTTAGTTTAGAAGCTGCGTTTGATTCAAAATGATTGTCTTATTTTACCTGGGTGTATACATTACCACATAACCGCCATGTTCACCTATGCACAGCTCTCGCGAGAACTCAGCAGCTCATCCTCTCCCTCAGCAGCTCATCGAGGAGTCTGACTCTGGTCTGGACTCTTAAACAATCCCTATATACAAGAGGACCAAGCTTAAGTAAAATAAGCTTAAGTAAAATAAGGAAAGCAAAATTAGAGTTAAATGAAATTATTAATAAAAGGACACAGTTCTTAATCCAAAGACTTAGAATAGAAAACTTTGAACATAGTAATAAATCAGGTAGCTTCTTAGCTAATCAGTTAAAAATAAATAAAGAAAAAACAACTATATCTGCAATCAAAGACAAAACTGGGAATATAATATATGACCCTGAAAAAATAAACAACACTTTCAAAGAATTTTATGAGACGTTATACACACCAGAGATAAACCCTTCAAATAATGATATTGTACAATTTCTGGATAAAATAACTCTTCCTAAACTTTCAGACAGTCAAGCAAAGGCCCTGGATTCACCGCTAACAGTGTCTGAACTCCAGGAGGCCCTCCAATCTATGCCTAATAATAAAGCTCCAGGTCCAGATGGATTTCCAGCAGAGTTCTATAAAGAATTCTGGAATATTCTGGCACCAACATTTTACAAAATGTTACAGGAAACAAAGGAAATTGGTCGAATACCACCAAACATGAATTCTGCCTACATCAATCTTCTATTAAAACCAGGAAAAGACCCTATGTCTCCTACCAGTTATCGTCCGATTTCTCTTATCAATGTGGATCTGAAAATAATTTGCAAAGCTCTTGCAAGAAGGATAGAGAAAATAACACCTCTAATAATCCACCCGGATCAAACAGGTTTTATAAAAGGTAGGCTCTCTTCCACAAATTCACGTAGATTAATAGATTTAATAGATTATTCCCACTGTAAAAACGTCCAAACCAATATATTATCTTTAGATGCAGAAAAAGCATTTGATAGAGTTAACTGGAAATTTTTATTTGCAGCCTTAAATAAATTCGGATTCAGTAATTCTTTTGTAAACTGGTTAAAAATATTATACAGCTCACCAACAGCATGTATTAGGACCAATAATCAAACATCATCAAGGTTCTTTCTTCAGAGAGGTACCAGGCAGGGATGTCCACTTTCTCCCTCCCTCTTTGCTATTTTTATTGAACCATTAGCAGCAGCAATCAGGCAAAATAATAATGTTAAAGGTATACAATGCAACAAAATAGAACATAAAATCAGTTTATACGCAGATGATGTACTACTTTTTCTACAGCATTCACAAACTTCCTTGTATCAGGTAATTGAGTTAATAAAATCTTACTCAAGAGTTTCAGACTATTCCATAAATTGGTTAAAATCTACAGTCCTTCCTATCAACTGTTCTTACCAGAGTCCTGTTGCTTTACAGCTCCGGTTGGGAAATATTACATATCTAGGTATCCATATCTCACCAAGACTGGCAGACTTATCTAAGCTAAACTACGTCCCACTTTTAAAAAAAGTGCAAGATGATCTGGCAAGATGGAAATCCCTTCCAATATCACTTATTGGAAGGGTAGCTACAATAAAAATGATGGTTTTGCCTAGAATCAATTATTTATTCTCAATGATCCCAAGCAAACCATCACCTGATTGGTTTAGATCTCTGGACTCTTCTGTTTCTAAATTCCTTTGGAAAGATAAACCCCCACGTATCAGCTTAAAAACACTACAGAAGTCCAAAGATAAAGGAGGTCTAGACCTACCAAACTTTCGTCATTATTTCTTAGCCAACAGACTCCAATACACATCAAGATGGGTAAAACACAGTTATATCGATGAGTGCTGGGTAGATGTAGAACAGACACTATGCAATAAGATAAAACTTTCAGATCTACCTTTTGTTAGCTCAAATATAAAACAAAATGAATGTTTCAAAAGTATAAATATCAGCTCCTCTCTGACAGCTTGGTGGGAATTTCTTAAAATGACAAAGACCTCACTAGTCCCATGCAGGCGTACACCCATCTGGAATAACCCGGATATCTTACAAAAAAAATGCATGATTAGCTTTCCAGGCTGGAGTTGTAAAGGAATTGAATACCTGGAGCATATATTTGATGGAACAGACTTTATCCCCTTTAATACATTGGTTACACAATTCGGAATTAACAAGAATAAATTCTTAGAATACCAACAAATTAAATCAATTATAAAAAATAAATTTAGGCTCAATACAGTTGATTTACAAATTCCAGGAAAAGTTTTAGACTTCCTTAATCTTAACCCTCCCAAACTGCTATCTAAAATATACAAAACATTAAATAGAATAGATGAATCAATAGCCCTTCCTATTTCAAAATGGGAGATGGACTTGTCCATCTCAATAGACCAAAACCTCTGGTCTCAAATTTCATTAAGAACCTTTAAATTTCTTAAGAATCCTAATCTACGATTAATACAATATAAAATCCTTCATAGAGTGCATTATACAGGGCAACGGATGTTCAAGATGGGTTATACGCCGTCTGATACCTGTTTACAATGTACAAGCAATCTACCAGACAATTATATTCATGCTCTTTGGTTCTGCCCACCTGTTAAGAAATATTGGTACCAGATATGTGAAGATCTATCAAAGTGTCTGAAATGTAATATCACACCTGCTCCCAGAGTTTGCTTGCTGGGAAATATAGATGAAGTTACCATGGATACAAAGTCTATGCAATTATTTTACATCGCCTTATGCATCGCTAAGAAAAATATCCTCTTGAACTGGAAAAATAAAAATACTCTGAATATTAATCAATATAGAGATCTCCTTCTGGATTACATTGGTCTAGAAACGGCATCTGCCTCCACATCTGATCAATCTTTCTGGTCACCCTTGATCAGTTCCATCACCTAGTGGGGTCGGGCCCTTGATTCCGTTCTGTGGGACACGGTTGCCGATGTGGAGCTTAAGGGTTGGTGGTGACTGCGGGGAGGTCCTTGGGGGTGGGTCCGCTTGCGGTTCGGCGATAGGTGCCGAGACCCTCGCCTGGGGTGGGACTTTGGGGTCTTTGTGTGGTGACTCCTAGTGGCTGCATGCGGCGCCTTAGAGGGGTCGTGCTGGCGGACACGGGTTACTGGCCTGGTGCTGTGCTGCTCTGGGGGGGTCTGGACTGGGCCTGGGGCTCGGGGTTCTGGGGCGGCGCGCCCCCCGGCTGGGGCCCTGGCGGGGCTTGGCCGGGGGGGGCCGCTGCCGTCGGTGCCGGCTGGGGGGGGGCTGTGGTCGGCCGGTGGTTGGCGGGCGCTGCTGCCCTTTCCATCTCCCCGGGCTGGTTCCTGTCGCTTGCTCCCCGGTGGCCGCTTGCCGCGTCCGGGCGTCGGCGAGAGGCCGTGGCGGGTGGCCGGCGTCTCCGGGCCCGATCGGCTATATTGACACTGGACATGGCTCCTGGGTCTTGGTCTTAGCCCTCGCGGGGGTGCTGGGGTGGGGGGCTCTGGCCGGTGTTGGTCGGCCTCCACGGTGACTGACCAGTTGGTGGGGTGTGGGCTGGTGGGTGGACGTGCTGGGTTCTGTTGCCACCCGGCCATCGGGCGGTAGTAGCAAGGCTGGAGGATGTCGGCCTGGGGATTGGCCGCCCGGGACTTCGGTCTGCTCATGGGCCCGGCGCGGCATGTCCGGGGTACCCGAGTCGGTGGTGCGCCGGGTTCCGGCCTCGGCCCGGGGGTCCTCGGACGCTGGCGGTGCCTGGGGCGTCTCTTATTGGCGGGGAGGCTTTTTACCATCTAGCACAGGCGCTCTTTTTAACGGGGTGCGCTTGGGACGGGAGGGGGGAGGGCGTTGAGGGTGAGGGGGGGCTAAACTCAACCTGGGTGTCTAGTGACATGTGTTTTGTTAGCAGTGTGAATGTTGGGGAGGATTTAGGTATGCCCCTGGCATGGGGGCTGGTGGATTGCCGGGGCCCCCATGGGGCTCGGCGGTACCGCTGCCGTGGGCCCCGACTGGACGTGCTGGGGCCTCCCACCCCTGGTGGATCGGGCCGAACGGGGGTGCCTATTGGAGTCAGCAGGGGAGCTGGCTCCCTGGGGTTGGCAATGGTCACCCCAGTTATTTTCTCCCCATCCCCATGCCTCTGTCCACCTGCTCCTTCATTCTACCATTCACAAGGCCTTGGGACGTGGGCACGTCACTGGGGTGCGGGATGGAGCTTCCGTCTTCGCTACCCGGTGGCGGCCTGGGTCCCGATTTTATTGAGCAATTTAGACACTACACTTGCAACATTTACAGGGAACGCACATGTAGGGACCTGGCGGTGTGGCGCCACAGGCGAGGCCCCCCCGTTGTGGGGGCCTCGCCTGTGGTGCCGGCACCCACTGGTTAAACGCATCTAGACACTGAGGGCCCGGGGGGGGAGATGGGGGTACCCGGCAGTATTCCCATGTCCCCCCCCTCTGTTTTAAGTGCACATTAGAACAACACGCAACAACACCACATTGAGCTGGGGGAGAGAGGCTGGGGGGTCTTTCCACACCCCTGTTCGTTGGACCATCAGGGGTCGGAGCCCGGATAGAACATCACGCCGTCTGGTCGGGGTCCTGGGCTGGTGGGCTGCTCTTGCCGGTGTGGGGGCCTTGGCGGTCTACTTGTCCCCGTCCTGGTGGGCAAAGGGGTCTGTCTCCTGGGTGCAGGGGCAGGGTTCTCTACTGGGGCGTCTGTCCCTGGGCCTGGGAGTATGGAGTATAGTGTACGTATGGGGGGTATGAATGAGGGTATAGCGTCCTTTTTTCGTATGTCCTGTATTTGTAAGAATGTGTACACATGAGAGGGAGGGTACGTATGAGTGTCTCTGTCTGTCTATGTCTACCTGTCAGGTTGGGTGTTTGGCTGCTCTCTGGCCTGATGCATCTTCTTCCCTCCCCGTCACTCCCCGTCGGTGATGGTTGCTCCTGCCCGCTGGTTGATGATGACTCTCGATGCATGGGGCTGGGGGTCCCGGTTGCGGCCCGGCTCGGTCCTGGTGCATGTCGGGCGGGTCCTGGGTGGTCCGGTGTGTCGGGCGGCCGCTGTTTCGGGCCGATGTCCTCCTTGGATTGACTGGGGCACCTCTTATGGGGGTGCCGGGGTTGTAGAATAGGTTGGTGCCGTCCGGTGGATCGGTGGGGACCGTGCCTGGCGCCCAGTCCTCCTGCCGGTTCCAGGACTTCAGCTGGCTGGTCTGTTCACCTGGTGGGGCTGTCCGGCATTGGCTGGGCCCCTGATCTTGGCGCCCCACGTGGGGCGGGATCTGGACCCTGGAGCTGGAAGATCTGGATGTCCAGGTGCCGGCTGGGCGCGGCCTGGGGAGGGCGTACATCCGCTGTGGCTCTTGCTGTGGCTCCCTGGCGTGTGGATGTGTGGAGGCGGGCCGGGTTGTTGGCGGTGGGTATTGGTCCGGGGTGGCGGCGGCGTGTGTTGTCCGTCGGTTGGCTGCGGGTCCTCCTTGCCTGCGGCGGCGGCGGGGGGCCCTTGTCGGCTGGTCCCTGGTTGGGGCCCCGCTGGGGGGCGGGGTGCCCCTGGTCCCCGTGGCCTCCGGTTCCTGGTCCGGGCCCGCCCTGGCGTAGCCGGTTACCGGCGGAGCCCGTGGGCTCGTCACTGCGATCTCTCGGGCCCCAGCATCGCGGCTGGTGGGTGTTCCCCTGGGACTTCCATCTGTTCCTCTCTTGGTGGGTGATCGACCCTGCGCTGATCCGCCTGTGGACTCTGTACTCTGTGGGACCCTGGATGCATACATCTCTTGCCTCCTCCATGTCTGTGCCGATTCCTGTAGGACGGATTGACGGTTCCTTACACCAGCTATCAATCACTTGCATGGGGAAACCTTATTCAGACCTGCATGCTCGCACACACATAGGTGTGGGGACATAGGTGAGGACGGACATATCTTAAGCTGAGGTTATCATCATTAGTTAGTTGTTCACAGGAGCTTACCAGAAACATTTGTATTATGTTCATTAATCAATGCTTGTGTGTAGTGAATGTGTAATTCTTTGTTTATTCTACCAGATCCGAACTATTGGTTTGGTTCTGTACAGTTTGTTGTTTTTGTTTTGTATTACTGTTTCTCTGCCGTCCGGCAGAGGTGGAGGACTGGGATGTTTTCTTGTGTTCTTTATTTGCCTCCCTGTCTTGTGTCGTCGGTTCGCCCCTCTGTTGGTCCGGTTTCTTTTCTTCACCTTCTTCCTTTCTCCCTTCTTGTCTCAGTTTAATGTCCATGACGTCAGGAAATTGAACCCACAGTAATCACTAATAAAGATTTTTCATACATATACATCAAGTGGCGTACTACAGCGAAGCTGTAATACTCTGCTTGGGAAAGTAAAACTGTTGGGCTTGTACTTGGTACTCAGACACCAATTCTGAGTAGCATACTGCTAGACAGGACACGTTAAAAAAAAAAAAAAATCACTATCAAACTTTCCAGCACGAATGCCGCAGTATTCCTGCACCACCATGACACATTCGTAAGACACACTATCCCAGAAATATTACACCAATATGCAGGCACTGTGAAAAAGCTTAATGAGCCCTTTAAATTAATAATCTGTGGAAGGTTTGGCACTAGTTTATACTACCCCCCCAACTTTGATACCGCTAAAAGAAGTACATCGGCTTTATAGTTCACAGTATTTGTAAAAGGAGCCCCATAACTGTAATGTAACGTCAGTAAAAAACAGCTGTGAAGGACTCACAGTCATTAAAGAGCTTTCTTAAACTAACAGACCAGCAAAAATATCAGAAAAGTTGTGGAAAATGTTAAAACAGAGTTAGTATAAAATCAATAAAAGGTTAAAAAAAATCTTAAAAGGGAAATTAGAAGGGAATTTTACTGCAAAATCCCAAGATTTGTACATCTCATGCAGTGCTGTTCAGTCCTTTATCTGAAAGTGCAAAGAGCATTGCACAAATCGTAATCTACTAAAAACATACTGAGATGCTGGACAACCAGAACAGTAGTCAAAGAAGGAAATATGCTCACAATAACTCTTGAAGAGCTGAAGAAATCCAGAGTTCAACTGTGAGAATCTGTTTATTTTATTAGAAGACTGTTAGGATGTCTGGATATTTTTCCACCATGAAAAAGCCTCCTAGCATATGATTTTTGTTCAGTTTGCATCACTCTGAAACTTTCTCTGACAGCTAAAAAAGTCTCTGAATTATGTTTTTTTAAATTTTATTTTTTATTTAATTTTTTTATACAACAGAATATTTTTTTTCATTTGAAAGACACACAGACACTTGAACAAAAGCACCACAGTTATGGAATAATTAAAAAAAGTCAAAATTCAAACCTTGTTTGTTTAAGTCTTCAGCTTTTTCAGAGAATGTTTTTTTATTCTTCAGCTTTTTCTTCCTTCCCTTCTGCCCTCTTGGCTCTGAGCTCATCGGCTTCATGCCCCACTTGACTCTGATGATAAGATCTCGGTCCCTATGGCAACTGGTGGGATTCAGCTATCTACTTTTCCCTGTTTCTAATTTCTGCCCATTCATTTGCATAGAAATAACATTTTGGGATGAATGAGTGGTCCCCTCTAGGCCCAACCTGTGTCTATCTGAGCACTCAGAGCATTTTATTTGTGTTCTTGCCTGCCAGTATGACAATGAACATTTACCTCGTGATGTGAATGATGAAGCTGACAGTGAAGAGGAGCACGATCAGGTCTCTCTGAGCTTTGGACCTCATTTTAATATTGCCTTTAGCCATGTAGTTTTATTACAGTCATATTTCATCAAACAACCTCACTAACAAGTTGGTAATGACATAATTAACCTACAGGGGGCAGGACAAACAGTGTAATTGGGGAGGCTATGAATCAAGGCCGGCCGGCCAATCGGAGAGGTTAGAGAGAAACTGGATAGTGAGAGTGAGTGGATGATATGAACCAAACATGGATAACATCAGGCAGCATGGAGCTAATGAGGTTTTAATGACAGTAACTCTCAGGTCCTGTTAATGCTCAGCTTTGTGTTTTACATCTAGGTCACATTAAAACTGGTAAAAGGCTTGATTCACTTCTCAAAATAAACTTTTTACCTTGTTTACAGATGACATTTCTTTTTTTTTTCACAAGGAGCATCATTAGTCTTCAGAAGCAGAAAGTAAATAATGATGAATTGAGGATGACTGGAGGGTTGTTTTCCTGCTTCTTTAGTGAAAGCTTATTCAAATCTACTCAAATGGTTGCTTTTAGAACTTTCTGCCATGCGCAACGTTAGTGGCCGTAATTCGTCTCTCCATGCGGTGTTAATGGATGACCTGACAAGATTTTACAGTTTTTCATCTGAAATAAGATTACTTACACCACTGGTATATAATCATCTAAATGGCCTTTATTTGTTGTTATAGGACTGCACTAAGAAGGCTTTCTTTTGTACTCCTACAAAGGAAACCAAAGGTGCCTATTAGGTCATCCAAGCTTCTTGAATAATTTAGTTTCAGAGTGTACGTTATTATTATGGATGTACTCAGTCCCAAAGGAAAAGAAAAAATCTTAATAGCCTTGACGGTTCCCCAGGTCTGCTTAGCAGTGCTGTTAGACACAATATTTAGGAACCTTTGTAGACTTCAAAATAACAGAATATTTCATTTTAGCTGTTTTAAAAAAAATGTTTTCAATATCTGAATCAAACACGTTGTCCAGAAAGTATAATATAAAATACAGTATCTACATCACGTTCTGAGCAGGATAAATGTATCCTTTGATTTCTTTGAGTTTCCATTAATTTTCTTTGAAATGTCAATGTAATCTTTTTTCTCACACTAAGATGAGCTATTTTCTGTTATAACAACAATCTGTATATCCACCCTCAGTACGTCCATTCATCTTCTTTGTGGTCATCATCTTTCCCAACTCCCTTCCAGACACATAATCAACATCCGTTGTCCAATATATACACTATCCTTCCCATGAATCAACTTTGTTAAGAAGCTAAATAACCTGATGCACAGAAAAGAAAATTCAGCTTCAGTATGGAAAGGTCATTATATGGAGTCGGTGACCCTTTGTGATAGTGGATGGTTTTGTGAGTCAGTTGAGTAGACTACTGAATCAATAAAACAAGAGTTTGATGAGACTGCTAGTAAGAGATTACTGCACCATATTTGATTTGTGATACACTTTTCTATTGGTTGTGTTCCAAAACATCTATATCAATAAATACAAAAATTACTAGATTTTGACAAACGAAATAAATAAATAAATAAAAAATTATAACCATCTTGTTAATGTTTATATTAGTCTATAAACACCAAATTAGAGCTTTTGATCAGAAGCAAGTTACATGTATATTAAACCTGCAGATATGGTTTATACCACAGTTTTATTTATTCTTCTCAACAAACACCCTTGTGTGTTGTACTCTTGCACTTAAAGGCAGGATATACGATGGTCGGGGCGTTCCTCAACAGGGCGTTATTGCAAAATAAAAAGTCCAACCCCTTGCTTCCTGCTCTCCCCCTAAGCCACACCTCAATAACAAAGGCTCACGCAGCCAGCACGGTCTCTTTGGGTCTGAGCTCATTTCAACCAAAGTCACAAAATATAAGGTTATCTTACCTGTCCAGGAGAAAATCAGCAACCAACTCATCGGTTAGCAAGCACTTAGGTTCCTTGAGTTGATGCCACCGTGTAAATGCAGCAGCTCCAATGCAGATTCGGCTTTGGCACACTCTTCGTCGGCTTTCTTCTTTCTCATTGCTATTTCCACAACAGCTTTGCGTTTTCGATTCATTTTGAGAGGCTAATCTGCTCTAACTTCAAACTAAATGCTTTGACAAACAAACACGTCGGCTACTGTAGCTGGCGCAATCAATTTATCTGTTGGTAAGGTAGCGCAAGCTCACTTCCTCTTTACAGGCTAGAACGAGCGTTGCGTGCGCACGAAGGGGACGCACAGAGTGAGAGGTGCTGGAACATGGAAGCTTTGCTTACAGGACCATGGAAGTTGATTGGATGAGGTTTTCTCAGGGTTTCTCGCTTTAGAAAGAATGAAAATTACTCAGTCAAGTTTAAAAACTCCAAACTTATAGGTTGCCACTGGTATATGAAGAGCAATTTTTGCAGTTTAAAAAAGTGTTTAAAAATGAAATTGTATACCCTGCCTTTAAAATGTGTATTAATTGATTTTTTTTTTGTTGTAATTATTTTATTGTATTATTTATAAAAATCATGTAAATCTTTAAGTCTAGCATGTAATTAATTTTACTATATTTTGGCATTTTTTTATTTTGCATAATCTCGATTGAGTTTCATTCGTATCCTTTTTGGTACAGTTATCTCATTTAAAAATTGAAACCAAAAATTAAATAAATAAATAATGACATCTGGTTGGTAGATGTTGTTTTTGAGATTTGTATCTCATGTTATATTCTAATAATATTTCTGAACATCAGAAACATACCTTGAAATTGTGTGATCAAAGTTACAGACTTGTCAACTTTTCAGGTCAAACCTTGAAAAGTTGACAAAAGTAAGAAATGGTAAAAGGGGGAAATGACCGCACCAGAGTAAAGCTACTGAACACGCAAATGTATTCATAATTTTTTTTCATACTGCATACCACAGATGACCTGAACACATAATTGTTTTTATGTCCATTCAATTACAAGCAGGAAAAGCAAAACTAGAATAAAGATGATTTCTATGTTGTCTTTCTCACTCATAGTCTAATAAATGATTGTGAATGTGTAAATGTGTGGTTGTCTTATAGTAAGTCATGTAATTAATTATTCATATAAAGAAACCTTATAGCTTATCTTATGTTGCTCACGTTTGAAACTATAAAACCGCCTTATGCAGAATCACCTTTACAATATGTTAAAGCTGCTGATGTTCCTCCTGACTCCCTTCCTTAGTTACCAATCCACCTCTGTTGAGATCACGCTGGCCAGGCTTAAGAAGGAACCGGGGCTCTGGAACCCAGCAGGGTTACAGCAGCTGTATTCATCCCCAGTGGAGACAGTGAGAGACAAAGGGAATTCAAGTCGACTGACTGGCTGCCTTAAAAACTCTAATCTTATAAGAAGGTTGCTGACTGGGGAGTGCCGGGACGCCAGACACAACTTTAAAAGCTTCTCTTTTTCACTCCACATCCCTTTATCACAGTCAGGCCATGTGCTGCAAGCTGAAAGGGGACGCAGCAGAAGACTGCCTGGAAGGCCCCGGTGGAATCTTGAGACAGAAAAAACCTTTGTGTGCATTAATGGAGCATGTTTCTTTTCTTTTTTGCGTTTCTATCAAATAAAACAACACTAAATATTTAATGTTATGTATTTCCTGTGGAATAATGCAGCTTTTGTTTTTACATGCTTTCCCTCCACCGTCGTTAATATTAAAGGCTGCTGCGGCAGAAATTACTGAATTGATGCATTGTGTGGGCTGGTCTGCAGTGGAGTGGGTGAAGTAACTCTCAGAAAGGGTCATAACAGACACATGAAAACATTGGCAGTGCACACAGCAAACACTCCGAAGAAGTGACACCGACCTGTTTAAGTGAAACATGCATCTGCTGCTGGTGGGGGCAGACGGCCCCAGAATTTGTATTGCCTGCATCAGTAAATATTCATGAGCGGAATTTACATATATTCACAGAAACAAGCTGAACTAACAATGAAACACATGAACAAGTCTTGCTGTTAGTCAGCTGGATCCACCATTACCTATTTCTGCCTGTAATATATAATTTGTAGTATGAAAAAAAAAATATATGCAGGTCTGTGGTTGTGTGTGCTTTTGCAGGTGGAATCACTTTTTGTAAGGTTAACTCAGGAGTGTCATTTCAATCACAGTTATATATGATTATGAAGAAATGATATTGTTTTGAAATATAATTGACTTTTTGTTTACCCTGAATCAGTCTTGTATTTTATACTTTTGTTTTCAGATACGTGAGACAGGAATATTATGCCTATCAATAAAAACAAACATTGTAAGTGTTTCTCCTAGTGATATGATAAAAAACAACATCTTTGTAATTACATAATTCCGATTAATCCAATTAATCAAATGGCAATATTTGAATCTAATTATCAGCATAAGCAGGATTTTAAAGTAATTCTATATCTTTTTTCTTATTAAATTGATAAATAAGCATACTGACCTAGTAGAAGCTATAATCTAGTGGTAATTCTTTCATGCTGTGGGTCATACAGTCATGCAGATCAAGACACTGTTACATATAAAGTGTCTTACCAAAAGTAAAGTAGCAGCTTTACACTGTGTGCATTTCTGGACTGTCAAATGATTTTGGGACAACGCACTTTGTAAAACAAGGCTTTCTCAAAAGCAATTCATCGCATAGCAATTATTACAGTAAACCATCAACATACCAGTTAAATACTAATTTGATTATTCTTAAGGAATGGTACCATTTGGACACATTTTGGCACACATGCACTTTTGAAATTATTGACATCCCTGGTACATTTGTTTGTATAAGGTTTTTTTTTTTTCTTGATGTTTGTTTTCTGCATGTTTTTCAGTCTAAAAGCAACACTGACATTTTGGAGTGGCCCAGCAAGAGTCCTTTACTGACTCTGGTAGAGAATCTGAGGAGGGAGCTAAAGATGAGGGTGTTGGCAAAAAGGCATTGCTCTTTAAAAGACTTGGAGTAAAGATATATTTTTCAAAAATGGAAATCAGTAGAAACATGCAATTAAACTGCCCAGTAATTATGAAGGAGGTTTGATTACTGTAATACCTATAATATACAGGTGCTGGCCAGTAAATTAGAATATCATCAAAAAGTTGAATTATTTCAGTAATTCATTTCAAAACGTGAAACTTGTATCCTGTATACTTTCCTTCCACACATAGTGATATATTTCAAGTGTTTATTAATTTTCATTTTTATTATTACAACTGACAGCTAATAAAAACACCAAATTCAGTATCTCAGAAAATTAGAATATTCTGAAAAGGCTAAATATAGAAGACACCTGGTGCCACTCTAATCAGCTGATTAACTCAAAACACCTGCAAAGGTCCCTCAGTCTTGTTCTGAAGGCTCCACAATCATGGGGAATACTTCTGACTTAACAGCTGTCCAAAAGACGACCATTGACACCTTGTACAAGGAGGGCAAGACACAAAAGGTGATTGCTAAAGAAGCTGGCTGTTTGCAGAGCTCTGTGTCCAAGCACATTAACAGACAGGCGAAGGGACGGAAAAAATGTGGTAGAAAAAAGTGTACAAGCTCTAGGGATAACCGCACCCTGCAGAGAATTGTGACGACAAACCCATTCAAAAATGTGGGGGAGATCCACAAAGAGTGGACTGCAGCTGGAGTCAGCGCTTCAAGAACCACCACGAAGAGACTCATGAAAGACATGGGATTCAGCTGTCGCATTCTGTGTGTCAAGCCACTGTTGAACAAGAAACAGCGTAACAAGCGTCTCGCCTGGGCCAAGGACAAAAAGGACTGGACTGCTGCTGAGTTGTCCAAAGTTATGTTTTCTGATGAAAGCAATTTTTGCATTTCCTTTGGAAATCAAGGACCCAGAGTCTGGAGGAAGAGCGGCGAAGCACAGAATCCACGTTGCATGAGGTCCAGTGTAAAGTTTCCACCGTCAGTGATGGTGTGGGGTGCCATGTCATCTGCCGGTGTTGGCCCACTCTGTTTCCTGAGGTCCAAGGTCAATGCAACTGTCTACCAGGAAGTTTTAGAGCACTTCATGCTTCCTGCTGCTGACCAACTTTATGGGGATGCAGACTTCACTTTTCAACAGGACTTGGCACCTGCACACAGTGCCAAAACCACCAGTACCTGGTTCAAGGACCATGGTATCCCTGTCCTTGATTGGCCAGCAAACTCGCCTGACCTTAACCCCATAGAAAATCTATGGGGTATTGTGAAGCGGAAGATGCAATACGCTAGACCCAACAATGCAGAGGAGCTGAAGACGACTATCAGAGCAACCTGGGCTCTCATAACACCTGAGCAGTGCCACAGACTGATCGAGTCCATGCCACGCCGCATTACTGCAGTGATGGAGGCAAAAGGAGCCCCGACTAAGTATTGAGTGCTATACATGCACATTCTTTTCATGTTCATTCTTTTCAGTTGGCCAACATTTAAAAAAAAAAATTTTTTTCATTGGCCTTTAAAATATTCTAATTTTTTGAGATACCAAATTTGGAGTTTTCATTAGTTGTCACTTATAAATATCAAAATTAAAAGAAATAAACATTGGAAATACATTGGTCTGTGTGTATTGCATGAATATAATGTACAAGTTTCACGTTTTGAATGGAATTACTGAAATAATTAAACTTTTTGATGACATTCTAATTTACTGGCCAGCACCTGTATATTATTTTCCTTATTGATGGTTGTGAAGGTTGGAAATCGCTTTTGACATAAAGTAGAAATAATAAACAGATAAAATATTTTTTTTCTAAAATTGTACTTTTTAAAATTATTACAATATCTTTTTGGATACATCTTTGAATACCGAGGTATGAATAATTACTAAAATTTTGAGCTAGGTTTTGGGTATACATTTTTCAGTTTTCAAGGAAACGGCAAATATTTAACAGACACTAGAGGGCATAAGTGGTTATACCACAAGTTTGGCAGTAACACTCTGAAAAAGTGAATGGCAGCAGACAGATATGATGCACCTTGGACATAATGACAAGTAATACCAGAACAATATCAGTTAGAGTGGGTTTGCAAGAGCTAGGGTGGCTGCATTGTGCTACTGCTTATCATTTGGAGATTTTTCACAGTCACTGTCAATGAATTACGTGCATTTCAATGAGGCTGGCTTGTTAGATGAAAAGTATCATCTGATAATGATTAGCTTCAAACAAGTATTAAACACATTTATTAAGCCCACTATTTTGTAAAAAAAAAACGTTTGTTATTAGTCTGATATAACAGTCTTATCTTAAATGTTATCTATAGGCTGAAAATCATTATACTTAACTGAAACAAAGGCTTTAAAACATCAGTAAGAGTGTAGGAAAGTTGGTGAAATAAAGGGACTTTTTAATATTATTCTCATTTATTGAATGGGTTTGTAGAGCTCTTCTTTGCCCACAGTAGAAACCAAAAGCTACTTGAGATTAGTCAGAAATGTTTAAGCAATCTCACAGTACAATTATTCAGTCATGCACATTTTAAGTATGCTACAGTTCTTACCAAACTCAGTTAAGTTAGTCTTTTAAGGAATATTGCTCTGAGTCTATAAGGCTTTGTCTACTGTGTTACTTCTGATATCACTCAGTGTATTGGCTGATTGCCATATGCTCTGGTAACCGGTTGTGACACCATCACTGGTTCATTTTGCTGCTATCTATGCTCTCTTTGACCAAGGTTCACACATATAAAGCTTGCTCATGCACAAAACAGGGTCTGAAAACTGCGTAAGTCACTTTCTATATACTTTGTTTGGGATATGGGATACATAGAAAAAAAAAACATGGTACAAAAATGTGTGTAACTTTGAGCACTAAGGATCTTGCTTACACACATTTGCAACACAGAGGACAATGGCAGCGCAGCGGTAAGATGGAACATGTAGTTTGTAAAATATCCCCTATACTCGGAAGTCAATTGTTTACAGCTGAACTATACAGCAAACTACATCAGAATTTAAAAAAAAAAAATTGTTGTTGGCGTATAGTCTGGGATGTGTGGGGACAACAGCTTCTGTTGATGAGCTAACTGGGAAGAGTTTGACTTAAGAGTAGTTCTTCATTTCATTTATATTGAAATGTTTTCTAACACCAGAACTGCTTTGTTATTCAAAATATGATTCCCCATGTTTAAACCATCTCAGGTTTATCAAACAATGTGTTAAAAATATACATAGTGGAAATACTAACATAAAAATATTTGCTTCTAAATGCCAGCCCTGCTTTTTTTGTATGTTGAAGATTATACCAAAACGGTGACATGGTAATATCCTTCGGCTTTGGTTGCAAACTAGTTACACTTGGAATTACTAGATACCAAAAGTCTTAGAGTGCTATCGTTCTACATTAATTTCCTTTATGCTGTGCCTAATGCCTTTGATGTGTCCCTTTTCAATGTAAAGCAAGACATGAATTCAACATCAGTGCTGTTTATCTCGTCTCTGCCTCGTGCAGCTTTAAAAAGCAGAACATTTCCTGCGGCACACTTAGTAAGAACAATTTAGCAGTTCAAAGTTGTTTTAGACCTCTCGTGTGTGGTTCTTCTCAAACAACTTGCCAGCACTTTTCAAAGACTAACAGTAGAGTTGACATCAAACAGCTCTGTGTAACTCGATTTTAGAGGTTCGACAGCACTTTAAAGCAGCTGTTTAACATCCATTTTTTATCAGTCATCTTTAGAGTTGCAGTGGAGATCTGGGCGTACAGTATGAGCATGTGGTGTTATGTTTGGTGTTGTCTCTGATCCATTTCACTGCCTCGGGTCATTCTGAATCTTTCTTCTCACTGTTAAGATTTCCTTTTCTGAGTTTCTGGTGGACACAGCAATGAGCTGGATCTCACTTGAAAGTGAAGGATTTTTTTTATTTTTTATTTTTCTTGAAGCTCGAACCCCTTTAGGATCATAATCGTTTCAGCGTTTTTTTATTTTGTTTGTTTTGTTTTTACAAAATGTCCATTTAAATATTAAAGTACAGGATATTTTATTTCATATGTGTCAAAAATGGTTTCAGATCAAAATTTTAAAATTAGAAATTTTATTATGCAAGTTCATCAATGAGCTGCATTTTTAAAAATAGAACTAGAGCACAGAACACTGTCCATATTTGTCTGGTATAGATGTGAAGTTTATACAATAACCAAACACTACCAGATACCAAAACTATAATCCCAAGCAGGGCTGGCTCGGTTTTGAAATTCAGTCCTGGAGGTTGGTTTGAATAGGCCTTTTATCCGCTAGTACAAAGAATGCAAGTGGAAGCAAAATTTCAACAACAATACATTTATTGGTAGTATAACAACATTACAATGTTACTATGCTACCACTTATCAATCCCTGTATCTACTTTGAATGGAGACACAGGGAAATATAAATTCTAGAAAGAGACACATGGAACATGACACCCAAGAAACTCGGTGAGCTCATTGTCATTGCATATTAACATAAATATATTCATAATATTAACTATTTATATGCTGTCGTGATCAGAGTCGGGTAGTAGCTACTTTACTTAGTTACTTATTTGGACTACATTTATTGCAAACTGCACCTTAATTTTTACCCTAACTTAAGTAATATCATTAGTAAGTAATTATATTGTTACTTGAGTACAATGTATGGATACTCCACCTACTGTGAGTAATTTATTTGATTAAAAAAAAAGCATGCTTTAACCAAAAATGCACCTGACAAGAAAATAAATAGTTTATTTTAAAGTGAAAGTGAGCTTTCTATCTGGTGAGCCATATGGATATCAACTGAATATACTGAAAACAGTATATTTTCTCACTGGAAGTAATTGACCCAATTTTAACATATATACATTACCTATTGTGTTAGTTTCATAAATTGTATGTGTAATATTTTGATTTGAAAAAGTGTTTCTTCTGATTTAAATTGGTTATTTTGCAATTTATGATCTATATGCAGTAATTCTTTCAAAGTATTCTTTAAAATGTAATATTTTGCACGGAACGTTTTTATTTTTCTCATTATAATACAATAATTTTAAAATATTCAGAGCCTATAAGACTGATCTGATGTCCTGATTAACTGCAGCTCTGTAGACTGATTGTAGAAATCATCAAAGGTGTGCTGCAACAGTACCACTTACAAATATCTTCTATAAAGAGAAGGATAACCACGCTCTATGATAGTCTTTCAGGCCTTTTCAAAAAATTTGAAGTGAAAAAAAAAATTAAAAAAACCAAACACATTATGCTTTTCTGTCCCTCTTTGTCTAAATGCAATATTGTCTTTAGAGATCTTTAGAGTGCAATACTTCGGCTGCACTGGATGGTCATTATAATAATTCAAATGATGCATGCGTTGATTGGTTTTAGGAAGGAGGTGGGTTGACGATGTAGGCTCCACTTAATCATCTTACTCCAAAATAAAAACATGGCTCAAGTTATGTCCGAACCCGACCTGGCCACAACCTGCAGAATTCAATGCATTCAAGCATGTTTCATACTTCAGCTTTCTCTTTTTTTCCATTATTTTTCAATCATCTGAGTATTTCCAACATGACACACACCGTCCCCTATAGCCACGGCTCCCTTCTCTATAGCCCCATTAGCAGTTAGCTGTTGTATGTTATTCAAAGTAAAGTAATAAGACCACAACCTTACCATTTGAAATGCAGGCAAGTCTCTGATTGTTGGAATAGCCCCATTTTTCCAAACTGATCTTCAATGACAATTTCCACACTCAAGTCTGTACTCAAAATTCATTAGTATTAGCAAGGACCACACTTACAGAGATTCAAATTGCAAATTGTCTGGGAAGATCCGCAGATAGAGGCTTAGGAATGAAGACTCAATCAATTAATCTTTTCTCGAGCTTGCTCAGCCTCCCCCTGGAAAACCTGAAAGAAAAATATGTCAGAAGAGGCTACGATTGAGTGAACTAGGGTGAAAGGTAGAGGATGAAGGGGTGAGGGGATGAGGAAGGGAATCAAGGGATGAGGGAGGGGATGAAGGTTTTAAAGGATGAAGGGAGGGGATGAAGGGTTAAAAAGAAGAAAGGAGGGGGTGAAGGGATGAAAGATGTAGGAATGAGGGAGGGAATGAAGCGATGAGGGAGGAAATGAAGGGTTGAGGGAAGGGATGAAAAGATGAAGGGATGAAAGGAAGAGATAAAGAAATTAGGGGATGAAGGGATAAAAGGATTGAGACAGACGCAGAGCACTCAGCAGGCAGAGTAAACCGCAGAGTAATTAGAGATTCGATCCAGGCTTGAGATGCCAGGTGAATCAAGTTTTGGGTAGATTGCTGAGAGGAAGTGGATATGGTAGGTGGTCCTGCTCCTGAAAGTAAGTTTAATACATTAACTTCATTTCAGGTATGCAATCCTGGCGCTCGACTGAATAAAATGGGGAGGGGGGCAGGGCGGGCTTTCAGCAGCATAGGTCTCTGATGTCCATATATGGTATATCCTGCCAATTTGACATCAAGACAAAAGAGAAATTGACATCCTGCGTATGGGTGCACGTTCACATGGGGTGCGTGTGGCAGACCCTGTGCCAGGGCAATTTAGCTGGGCACACATAGGCTTATTTTTTTTTTCTGGGGGGGGGAGGGGGGGGGGGGGGGCATTTTTATTTTATTTTTTCAATTTTTACCCTTCACGTTTTTATCTCCCGTCTGTAGTGTGTTACATATTTCCAGGTCAAAACTTCCTTTTTCTCACTCTTTCTATACATCAATTAAAGGCTGAGTTTCTTTTAGAGGCGGGCTGTCCGAGGTATCTTTGGGAGTTTTTTTTTCCGAATGACTGGTCTGTTCTACATTGGTGTTCAGAAAGTTTGTTTTCACACTCCAGAAGGAGCCGCGGATGATCCGCTTACATGCTGTGTCTGTTTGTGTACGTGATTGAGCCATCTTCCTCTATAAAATATTAATTGGGATTCATATTTGGAAATGGTCAGATCAAATCCCTTTGCATGCCTATGGTTAAGTCGGGTTGATAAGCTGTGAATGAGAGGGAAAAAGCAGACGTCACCAAACAACCGACTTATATTGATTTACAAATGAGAGTTACTCACAAAGCAGTTTATCACAACAACAAAAAGAAACAAACATCAGGTCCTATATCTTCTATGTCGATCTCTTATTTTTGTTGCACTGATAAGTGACACTCGCAGCTGAAACTGATATAAATATATCTTTAGCGGATTCCCTAAAGGGCAGCTTGTATATGAGAGACACAGTCAGAAAAAGGTGTAGTTAAATCACATTGAAGCTCCAATAGTAGAAACACGCATATTGTAAGCGTTACTTGTGCAGCAAGTAAGCTGCTACCATATGTCAGCTGCTGACCTCTACTTTGAAAGAAAGCCCGCCTAACCTCACAGGGCTTCACCTCATTACCAGAATGTTTGAGATATTTAAGGGGGAATATCGTAAACCCACCGTAGTTACATAAATTTCCAAGCTCGCAGGTTGAGATTCAACATATCTCTGCTCATATTTAAAATGATGTATGCCAGTCAATGATATGAATCATAGCTTTAGAAACAGTATACTCCTTTGTCAAATCACTCAAAAAGCATGAGATAAAAAATACTGATTGAAGAGGAATTCCAAAAAAACCATCTCAAGCAAAACCATATTTTTTACATCCACAACGGTCCACTTAAAGAGTAAAAATCTTTTTTTTTGGAACAACTTTATAAATGAGTATATAATAACACTATCTACTGTACATATCCAGTCATTATTTTATGTATTTTAGTACATTTAGTGAAAATATAAATTTTGTACCCAAAACTGTTAGTTTAGTGCCCCAAGTGATTAAATTATTACACTGCACTGCATTTCACTGGAATTCAAATCCTGCATTCCTAATGGCTAAACTTGGGTTATCTACGTAGGTTTGGAAGAGTGACGACAGCAGTCCGGCCGTGGTGGGGTATATAACATGACCGATCCATGAACTGCCTGCAGCTCAATCTGCTCAAAACCTGGGTGCTCCATTATGTGGGTGGTTACACCTACTTACTGACATTTTCTCATTACTTATGACAAAGGGAATAACTGATATATCAGTAAATGGAAAATAAAATCTGGGCTAAGAGTTCATTTTTAATGGAATAATTGTGATGAATTATGGTTTGGTGTTTTTGCACATTCCTGAATGATTTTCTTATCATGTTTGGATACATCTATCTGCCACACACGTTTTCTGTTGCGGACAATGACGTACAGTGGCCGTTGCTCCTGTCCAGGCGAAATCATGAAATTACTCGAGCTAATATATATTTAGCATTAGATGTAGCCAACAACAATGTACCACTCAGAGACGGCGCTCATTCTATGCCGTGATACAGCCACAGGCTCGGTATCTGCTGCTGTCCCGCACAGAGAACGAGACAACGGCCCGATACGATATGGCGCCACTCCGCTATCTCCCTGTACTCTATACCCTTTGGAGAAGGAAGTTAGTTGAGGGGAAAAAAAATCTCAACATCCAGATTATTTCCAGGCAAAGGAGCTTGAATTCCTACAGCTCTCTCCATCTTTGTGGGTGCCTGCGACTCTACGCTGCACTGCTGCCTGTCAGTCACAACCCAGACCACGCCCAGCCACTCACCATATTTGTCTGGGTGAGTAAATAAACGTGATGCATGCTAAAAATAAGCTTGAAGTTACAAAACAGGTACTTCCCCATTAAGGACTAAATTAGAATTTTTCCCATGACTTTCTTCAAAACACTTAATTCCCTTGCGCTTGAAAGTTCCGCTATAAATGTATTGTTTGCAATTCATTCTAAGTCTTTTAGAATGAAAGGCCCTCTTTATATCACCCTAATCTCTAGATCCCCCCCATGGGTTATTGTTGGATTAAAGTTGGTATTTTGGCTTGAGTCGGAATGCCTGGTGGTACTTATGTCTTATTGTTCCTGTCAGAAGAAACACGGTTGTAAAATTAAAACAAAAGAACATTAACCTTCAACTATCAAAATTAGAGTTATTATGGTGAAGATAATTGGCCCAGGCACCAAACCCTGTAGCAATCCATAAGCATGCATACTTGCCAACCCTCCTGATTCTCCCGGGAGACTCCCGAATTTCAGTGCCCCTCCCGAAAATCTCCCCGGGCCACCATCCTCACGAATTTCTCCCGATATTTGACGGTGTCCCATATCATGTACACTCCCTGTTTCTAATGTGAGAGGGATTGAGTATAAAATGTGTTACATTTTAAATACGTGAACAGTTTCTTCATTACGGACATGAAAATCCATCACGTTTGGCGAAAGTTGCCGTTTTGAATCAAAAATGGTAACCTACGTGGTTCTTATGTCTACGAGGAAAAACAATCAGTGACGCACGGCGCAGCAGCGAGACGCAAGTTTTCAGAAGTCTTAGTATTTGGTCTGGCAAAAACAAACGTTAGTGTCAAAATCAACAGACTCATTGCTTTCTTAGTTTGTGCTACGACCAAACTAAGAAAAAATGATTTCTCACTCTCTCCTGACACAGAGACTCCTACGAGTTTTGGGACAGATTAATAGTGACTATTCCTAAACTCATCAGCGCTGCTGAGCAGGGGCGTATCCAGGAGGTTAATAAAGATGGGCTAAAAGGGCCAAGGATGGGACTGTAGCACCAAAATAAAAGCAGAGGTGTTCTTGTAGTGGGGACGCCATCTGAGCAATCGTCATGTTGAAATTTAAGGTCATTTTATTTTGCAAAGGTTTATGTGATAATGTGATATGAAAGCATACAAAAAAACATTGCAACCTTTTTACACAAAAGGTTTTTCACCAAAAACGTGGAGGGACTGTTTATTTTCTTAACTTACATTATTGCTGTGGACTGTTATTTTGTCAAATAAATAAATACTCTAAGATTCAAGTATTATTAATAATTATATATATATATATATATATATATAATTTTCTGTTTTTTAAACACCCCGCTTTTGAAAGTCTCCCTAATTCTGAGGCCTCAAGGTTGGCAAGTATGTAAGCATGTGGGTAAGATATCATTCTCATAAATAAACTGGAATCAGTAAGTCAGATTTGATATAAGACAGCTGTTGCTGTGTTGTGCTGTTGGATCCCTACAACATTTTGCATTATTTCTCATAAAATTTTGCTGTAGCCAGAAGAAGATGCTGAAATGATTGGACTGGGGTCCAGGGAGTCCAGATAAAAGAAAAATCTATTCAGTGCCATGTCAGTCTTGAGCACCAAAATCTCAATGGCGTATTAGAATTATTTATAAAAACGTAAATAATTAAATGCCTAAAACAGTCAGAGAACAAACAGTACGATAGAATTTTGTCAGATAAAATACGGTAATGGGGTAATGGCAATCTTATACTCACTGCTTTTACCCCCTAGTTGTTTAGCCACCTGGTATTATTTGTAAAAACACAATTTAATTAATTCAAACATTATGAATTGTCAGTTGATATTAGAAAAAGCATGCATTCCTGAAACATTTGGTAAAATGTTTAGTTTTTTAATTGATCAAGCCTAAATTATCATATTTTAACACCAGAATAATTTAATTTTACCTCTAGATTTAATGGTAACTGTGGCATGTATTTTTAAGGGATCTGTTAGTGTGTTATGAAGGCAGCCTTATCAAAATAAGAACATTACACACTTCTCACTTACGTCTTTTGACATTTTCACAACAAAGTAAACCGTCATAATCCAAGAAGTTGTAAAATATCTAAACAAAAAGGGTCCTATAAATGACACAGGGCTCAGAGGTGGGAATCAATGGATATGCGAGGGGATCCACAATAATAGAGTAAATTAAATACTGAGTTTTAAAGAATCCCACATGCTTTTAAAGTTGAGATACATGTAGTATTTATATTTTGTCTTCTCACTCAATTCACTGCAAATTTAGAAAAACAATACAAGTGAAAAAGTGATGCTGTTGATGTGTGCATTGTGAAATTTGGGTATTCAATTCAGTTAATTTATATAGCACCATTTCACAACAGACTTGTCATCTCAACAACTTGTCATCTCAAGGCACTTTACAAGAAGACGATTAAAAAGCTAATCTCTGTTGTAGGAGTGGAAATGTACACGTTGTTATATATATATATATATATATATATATATATATATATATATATTGCCTTGAATAATCCAGATACACATAGAGAGGTTACCTTGAGAATGAATCTGTTCAAATATTTAACTTCCAGCTGTGTGTGTGAGGGTATTTGCTGGCACAGCTGCTACAGAAAAGATGGGAGCTTAATAAATCAAACTGTCTCTCCTGGAGCTTTATATTCAACCCTGAATAATCTGAAGTTTTAACATAACATGGGGACAGAGTTCAGAGTAACTGGAGACTCGTCAGCAGACTGACAGAAGGTGATAGAGGTTGTGGTTGTGAATCCTCCTGAACATATCCTGTATCGGTTAGCTGTCAGTAAAAGGGAAATAAAGTCCTAAAGAACAATTTTTCGGTGTGCTCCCATCAGACAGTGCTAAAGTCAGGGTTAAATTTGACTCCCAACAGTTCTCTGAAGCACCACTTTTTATTTAGAAGGTCGAATTCTCTATTATCTGAGCACTTAAAATATATATAAAACCATCTAGTTCTGCTAGTAAATTTTCTTTAGAAAAAGATACAAGAAGTAAGACTTATTCCCAACAGGCATCAAGCCGAAAAAAAGCACCACAGCCTCGGTATCATTGCTGTTTTTATCAAAGCAATGTTTTATACAATTCAGCAACAGAATGCTTGCTAACAGCTGCTTTATTCAGCTGCACTAATATGTGCCCAAGAATCAAATTTGATAACTTTTCAAAACCAAGAAAAGAGCCACAGTTCATAAAGATTTGTAGTATCACTTCAAAGGTTGTCTCTGAATGAAAATAACAGAGTAGCTGAGTTTATTCTAGTGTATATCTATGTGGTTATACAACAGCAGAGCAAATATGGCTGTGTATACTACAACCTCAGTCACTGGGGTTAACAAGACACTAGGAACAATACTTTTGTTTATCTTCTTAGAGGTAGAACTCAATGGATGATTTTTGAACCAATGATAAAAGGAAAACAGAACAAATAATAGATAAATTACAGTAATATCTTCACTTTTAACTGTTTCTACTACAAGATATAGAGTAGGTTACGTATATTACGCAATGGAAAAGTTAATTTATATAAGTGAGTCATTTGAAAAAGTGAGATTTATTATATGGCATAATTTAAATAATAATAATAAAGTACATTCAGTTATAATTACTATTGAAATTCCACTTATTTCCAATGAAATCCAACTGTCCTTTTTATTGTGTTGTCATTCTACTGTAGACATTAAATCAGTCGTTGAATTTAACCATTTTACCAAACGCTTTTTCTAATATATACCTTTCAATCCGTCACAGGATTAATACACATTTGGGTCATCTTTAGAGATAGAAAATTCATATCTACTCGGTACTTCATGAATGGTATTAAAATAAAAGGAGTAGGTCTTAACTCTTCCCCTAACCCCCAGACTACAGACTATTGTAGGACTATTGATTTTATGTGTATAAAGATAATCTATTTTGTTAAACGATGCAAATTGTATGCTGTTTGTCAAATACATGTTCATACATTGATGACTGACATATTGTCAACTGCTTCTGGTCTCTAAACATCCAAGCTCTATTAAAATTGTACTATTTACTTACCCATCCCTGTTCTGCACATGAACGGAGTTATTGTTTGTGTAAGTTAGACCGTTTTGTCTGGAAGTTTCACAAGATATTGAACTTTTTTGTGAGTGGATTTTAAGGTTCATCATCTCTCTCCACTACTGGTGAACTTATTCTATCCCCGGAAATTTGGAGCCCTGTGTGAAGAATATAACAAACTTTCTCTTCCAGGCACAGACTTTTACTTTGTTTGGGGTTGACGAGTTACACCCCTAGTTTGGAAAGTTGTGTTTTCTGTGTGAATGAAAATAAAATATTTTCAAAGCTAAAAAGAAACTTTCTAAGAATTTCAGGACTGATGTTAAGAGTCACTCAGCCTTAACTGCACAACCTTGGAGAGAAGTTAGGAATTTTCCCACTTTACAAACTATTTTTACTTCCACATCGGCTCATATGTCAGAGAGAAGGTAACTGAAGATTCATATTCAAACTGTAATGTTCAAGGCAGGTTCTGGGTCTGGAAGCCACATTTTATATGTTTAATGTGACAGATATGTTCAAAAACACTCGATACAAGACAGTTCATTAATTCAACCTTTTCCTGATTGACTACTGCACTGAGCCAAGGTCCAATTGCTCCAAATAATTTAGTATTTAATAGTTTTTTTATATTCATAACAAAGATTTGTGGTAGTTTTTCTTATTTCAGGGCAATTTACCTGCAATCCTCTCCTTTTCCATCCTATTGGGTCGATGAGCTTTGAAGATGTCGCAAAGACGGACCACATTCCCATCAGGGTCACTTTGTACACATCAAAATGACTGATGGTCTGTTTCCACTAGCCCCTCACCATCTTTTTTGTTGTTTTCCTCCAAAGGATCTTTGAGAAAAGGCTGATGAGAATAATCTACATGCCAGAGACAGAACTAGAATGAAAATAGGATGCGGCAAAAAACTTTGAGATGGGGGTGATGATGCAAGTCAGAGGCAAGATGCCTGATACCCCAAGCAAATGATCCAGCAACTGGAATGCAAACCCTCTACAAGTTAAGTTAGGGAGGTTCACTTTTGGGAGAGGGTTTCCTAGGGGGATGTCAGAGTGTTACAGTGCTTTGAGGCCTTTGACGCTGTTGTCATGTTTTTTTCACCTGGAGAAATATTTCAAAGGTTAAAAGCAATCATCAAGGAAAAAAAGGTTTAGAATAGTAACTGGCAACTTTCCTCAATAAAAAAACAAGTTCTTAGTCAGAAGATCCCAGGAATTGCTGAGTGTTTCACTTTTACCAAATGTTGTCAAACTAAGATACAATAGAAAAAAAGAAAAAAACATTGAATTCCAATCAGATATAGTGGTGGGATAAAGTACATAGTCCATCACTATCTGTGCAAAATCTCCCACTTAAAAAGATGAGAGGTTTGTAATTTTCATCACAAGTATACTTCAGTTGTGAGAGACAGAATAAAAAAAATCAGCTTTTTTTAAATAATTGATTTGCATAATAGTGCAGCAAATATATATTTTGCCAGTAGCAACCATTCATTTCATTCCTTAAACTTGACAGAGATAAAATTGTTCCTTCATTAGGTTTAAACACACACTGCAGCTGGTATTTTGGCCCATTCATCCATCCAGATCTTCTCTAGAGCTGTGATGTCAATGTCAAATTTATTTATATAGCACATTTACAACAGCAACTGCTGAACAAAGGGTTTCACACAGCAGGTTTGAAGCATTCCTACTGATATTTTGGGGCTGTCACTAAGTAACACTGACGTTCAACTCCCTCCACAGATTCTCTATTGGATTGAGGCCTAGAGACTGGCTAGGCCATTCCAGAACCTTGAAATGCTTTTAATGTAGCCAACTCCTTTACTGCCAGAGTGGTGTCTTTGGGATCACTGTCAAAAGCATTATGCTTCCAACCCTATGCTTCTCAGTAGGTTTGGTCTTCTTGGGATGCAACTCAGCATTCTTCCACTTCCAAACATGGTGACTGGCGTTTATACCAAAGAGTTCTGTTTTGGTCGCATCATCAATACATGATATTCTCCCAATCCTCCTCTGCATTATTCAGATGGTCTCTAGCAAACTTTAGATCGACCTAAACATGTGCTGGCCTGAGTCCACCATTATGTAGTGTGTTACTAAAACTGTTTTCAGAAAGGCATTCAGGAAATTCTATTCGATCTTTGACCGGAGTTGTCTTTTCAAATACACTACGTTTTACTCAAAACTTTGCCTTTAGCGGCTTTCAGACAGCAAGAGATGAACCAAAGGATCTTGATGAATCCTCTGGGTGAGGGGGAGTGGGATGGATACGGCGTAAACAGTGCAGTGGCCGTACATGTCATTTCTCATGTTGAGCGTTTTGCCTAAGGAATAAGGGTTCACACTGAGGATTCTGTAGTACATGGCCCAGTTAATTGGCACCTTAACCTGATGCAATTTAACTGTAACCGAAACAAAAAGGCAGCCTGAAAGCATCATGTTTTCACTTTTGTGATAGATTGCTGGTGTGGTCTTCTTCAGGTCATGCTCAGCACCTCTCACCCTCATAACAGAGTAGGTTGCAATGATTTCAAATAGATGTATGTTGGTCTCATCTTGCAGTTTTCTGATCTTGGATGTGATGATGGAATGGTTGGAATGAAATAAATTATTCTATAGACTGGTGTTCTTTGTACACCAAACTACTTAAGTTTAGTAGTAGGTATATCTATAGTTTAGAGTTCCATGTAAGATCAAAACCATATTCTATTTTTAGAAGATCAAATACTAATTTCAATGAATGACACAAAATGTGGTACGGATTAATTCCGTCTTTCTTGTTATAAAGCAAACCAAAAGCGCAAATGTTGTTTAGGTGCAAAAAATGAATGAGCCTAAACTGAAAAATCTGAAACCATTAAGTCTATTATTAAAACTGCATACTACAAACCAAGTTAAGTCAAATTTTCTGTCAAAACATGACATAGAAAAAATAGTGAATACTTTAATTAGTAGGTATGTTATTGTATATGATAGGTTTCTTTTCTGGTCTCCATTACAACAATCCGTGAGCCAGCTGCTGGTCATAAAAAAATGCTGCTACCAGAGTCCTGACCAAAACCAAAAAAAATGCATAATTTAAAACCAATCATATGAATTCACCTCCTATTTGTAAAATGATATAGTATGAAATATTGATAGTAAGAAATTGAGCAGTCTTTAGCTTAAATACATCTCAGATTTTTTTGTCAGGTCTGAACCATATAGATTCCTGAGGTAATCAGAGAACTGTTCACTCTGGGTTTAAGGACCAGAACTATAAAGGAGGATGTAGAATGCACTTTGTTTGGAAAACAAGTCCCTGAAAACCTAACATGCCTTCCCTTTATCAGAGTGAAAATGTCATTCAGTAAAAAAGTGCTTTCAATTTTATACTGGACATATTTCCCTGTAGAATAGAGAATGTACCAGTCTAATTTTAGCTGTCAACCTCATTTCAGATGCGACACACTCTTTACTGACCAATTTAATTTTCCTATCTTTTACCTCAGGTCCTAGATGCACATAAGACAGCTTAGCAGCAGCTCTATTAGTGAAAACAGCCCAAATTTTAGTTATGGGTGGATAAATCCAAATACTGATAATATCAATACTATGTCAGTATCAGTATCCAGCCAATACCAGTCTAGTGAGATTGATTCTTTACTTCTTGGATGCTGTGGTTTCGGCAAAGCGAAAACAGCCAAGTCGCCGGACTCGCCACTCCTCTGTCAGCCCTGAGGAGGCATATTTTGCTCCCCCTTCCACCTCGTGTTTAGATCTTGCGCCCTGACTTAAACGCACAACACAAAGAGCTAGGTTACCAACCATTTTTATATTTTAGTTTCTCAGAATTCCTTGTTTGTTCTAAACTGTTTTCTTTACTCGTTTGAATCCACTTTTTCTATAAGTTTGAAAAAAACAATGATAAAGGATTTTCTATTTAAATTTAAACTGTCATGATTTTAGCCTTTGGACTCTAGCGCAGACACACAAACGGCTCAGTGGGACTGGAGGGTAAGTTTGTAAGAATATTTTATTTTCCTTCTTTGCTCGAGGGGTCCAGAAACACAGGAACTCAGAAAACTCGCAATCACGAGGAACTTGGAGGACAACCACTGGAGACAGGAGAAGGGGGTGAATGATCTTATGATGGTACTTGGCAGGAGGAGAAAACAGAAGTTTGTGGGTTCTTACTTGTCGATGATGCGGATCCTACTGGGGAGGAATTGGAGATGATTTGATCCTGGGTGCGTGGAAGAGGAACCGACTCAGGGTGTTTAACTCCAGGGAGCAGAGAGAAGGTGGACAGTCAGAGGAGAAGCTTAAAACTCAGCCAGGTACCATGGGGAGGAAGCCAGCATGCCGGGAAGGAGCAGACGCCCAGGCTGCAGACCGACCAGCAGATCCGGAACCACAGAATGACTGGAGGGAAAAGGTAAGGATCTCACACAGAGCAAATCACTAACAGGTGAAAACCAGAGAAAGTGGCTTGTTACCACATGATGTGGGTTAACCATCTGGCATCTACTCCAGGTTGGCACTCTCCTTTTAAACGCTCCTCCCCAATCAGGCTGAATGGCACCAGCTGCAGGAACCTAATCACCAATCTGCTTCCCTTGGATGGAAAACAGGTGAGGCAAACACACACACACACACACAATCCTCACATAAACTTTATAATCATCCTTTCCTGGGTTTTAACTCCTAAATAATAAAAACTGAAACATCACAAAAAAAAAAAAAAACACATCAGGTCATGAAAATGAATTGAGATTTAGCAATTAAATGAAGCATACACCCCTTGATGGACTAGCGACCTGTCCAGGGTGTACCCCACCTCTCGCCCATTGACAGCTGGAGATAGGCACCAGTCCCCCACGACCGCTGGAGGACTAAGCGGTTCAGAAAATGGATGGATGGATGGATGAAGCATACACCTTATTTATTGAAAAGTATCTGTTTTTATATCAGCGATTCTGCTCCGTATTTACTTGGTATTGGATCGATACCAAAATATGCTGTAACACACACTAACAAATTTGCTTAAATACCAACTCAACCCCCTGCTAGCGTCTTACTTCTTCCACATTTCCTCTTTGGAAAAAAAATGCAGCAAAAGCAAGTGTTGCCTGGCGGACCAGCAAACTTGCATAGGGAGAAGGGCTGGGTGTGATCTGGGTTGTGATTGAGATGTTGAGACGCTGCTGCAGTGGTAAATATATAGACGGCTAGACGGATGGAAAGCAATGTAAGCTCCTTTGCCTTAGATTGATCTTTTGAGGTGGAGGATTTCTGTCCACCTTCAAAAAAAGGAAAAGGGAGGTTCTGAGGAGGAGGCATGGGCAGAGATTCAGCTGCTTTTACACCCCAAAACGGCAGGAGCAATGCCTGACATGTTTGGTGGGTTGGTTAGGAGACTCAATACAGCACAACAGCAGACACGGGACACGGAATAATATTTTGAAAAATAGAAGTTTATTAATAATTATCAGGTCATCTCGGGATAAGCAGGATGGGAACACAAGGAAACAGGATCTTGGCTGAGGAATGGCAAGTAGAAGGTTAGTATGTTGAATATTAAAATTAATAATCGTTTCAGGATCAGTCCTTACAGACTGGTTGAGTTGACAATGTTTGGATAGAGGTAAGTAGGATTCTTTAGACTGAGGTTGGTTGGATTAGTTCTGACAGACTTTGTCAGTTGTTGCAGGTGAAGAGATTGTGTTTGTTGGAAGATCAGTGGATGGATGGGCAGGCGAGCAATCAGACGGGCGTCAGCTTGCTGAAGCTGCTCCCCTTTTGAAGCCGGAGGTTGATGAGTTCAATGTTGTGCACCCGATGCCTGCTGCCTGCAATGCCCTACAGGGCAACACATCTAAACTCCAACACACAGCCACAGAATCCTAACAACTCCTTATTTAAATTTAAGTGCAGTATAGAGTTTTAAACCTTATGAGGGCACCACAGTTATGGTTTTAGGCAGAAAATGTATACTGTATACAAAGAGCCACTAAAATACCAAAGGAATGACCCGACACGTAAACAGCACTATTAGATACTCATTTATACATTTGTATTGTGTGTTACTGAAACTTTCGGAGACATGAACAGCAATCATATCCAGGTGTGGTCTGGTAAAGACTTGGTTTGGAAATGTTCTAAAAAAAAATTACATGCTTTATTTAAATAGTCTTTGTAAAAATTTCCCGATCTGTTATTTAAAGAAAAATACGGCCCAGTATATTTTAAAAGTCGGTATTTATCTGTTGCAAAAGAACAAGAAAATTATAGGCTGGTCTTCTTTTCATATCTGCCTTTGATTTTTTTTTTTTTCGGTAACAACATTTCATTGTGACAAAACTGAATGACATATTTATTGGACTCTTCTGCACTGATAAAAGGAAAAAAAGACTGCCAGCTTGGAAGCAAACTTTCCAACATCAGAAGTAGTTTTATTCAGTGTACAGCTCAATTTTCTTCACATTCATGTGAAATTACAGCCTAGGTGCCTATTACCCTCCTTATCTTACTCCCATCACACAATGAACACTAAAAACAGAGTGAGCTTCCTTTTTATCTCATGACACTTCAAAGGCAACTCATACAAAATCTAACGGGCCAATTTTACCACCAGAGCAGCTCGTAGAGTCCTCCTATTCATTAGAGTGAAGGTGTGTCGGTGCACTGAGGAGGGTGGTAAGTTTGACACAGGGGGGTGAAACGGTGCAGTGATGGAGTCATTTATTAGTGGCTGGAAAGAAACTTATATAAAAAAATCTGGATCAGTTCAAATATCAATAAAAGGGGTAATGAGTGCTTAAACCTCCAAGATTTTTTTTCTGTTTAAAGCTTATTTAAAATGAAGCAAAAATAAAAGTACTGATAACAGTATTCACCAATTTGAAGAACATCTCCAAGGCAATGACATTTCTTTCTCTAAGCAACATTCTACCAATAATTTAAAAAAAAAAAAAATAACCAACTCAATACAAATATCAGCGGCACAACTTCTGAACTATTTTAAAGTATTAAGTAGTGGTTTGGAATCTATGACTCACACATTTTTAAGGCATGAGGTTTCTGACCTGAGAACCTGTCACCTGTGAGGCTTTTTAGATAGTCCTATTAATTGTTTTGTACAATAGAGAAACACATGATGAATCTGCTTAAGTCATTATTCTTAATACAGAACAATAAGAGCCTAACAACAGACTTAAGAGGCATCAATTTCTCTTTGAGATCAATGAAGTATTTTTGAATTGAACTGACAATAGTTTGATTTGTCAAAATGTACTTACAGTATAACCATAACTAGTGTTTAACTGCAAAATATTTTAATGCAATATTTTAGGGTTTTAGTTGTTTAATAAACATTTCAGAGAATAAAAAAAATAGATGAAAAATAAAATAAATAAAAAAAAGCGGTGGGTCCAATTCCTATTTCTTCTCTTTGGATTTTTTTTTTTTTTCTGACAGACTTCAGAATAAGCTTAATCTAACCAATGCAGTTTTTTATATATATTAGCTGCCCATAATAATAATCTTTAAATAAATATTTAAAATTTCAGTTAGAGTTTATTTATGTAGAAAACATTCACAACAGATGTATTTTTTAGCTACAACCAGTTCATATCCAGTAATAAATAATCAAATCAGTCCAATAGATTTATTTATCATACAGAAAGATTCAAATTTCAATTACATTGTTGAATTTGAACTGTAGCTCTAATACAATGACACTAAGACTGGTTTGCAATATAAGTGGGTAGAAAGTTATACAACAAAGAAGCTCAGCCAACCACATTGAGTCATTGACTGTGACGAAATCCATCATGCTGAGAAAGCATGAGGCGATAGCGGAAATAAACTATTCCCTGCGGGACAGATACATCAGCCGAGTCGGATGTTGTCAATCCATTAAATGGCCATTATTAGATGTTATCACTCCCATTAAATGCCGTCAGACTGTGCCCTCTCTACCTACCTAATTTGAAAAGGTTTTAAACACCAAACAGAAAAGTACGTTTCAGTAGGTAGAGAGGGCACAGTCTGACGGCATTTAATGGGAGTGATAACCGCTAATAACGGCCATTTAATTGGCTGATCACATCCGAAACGTGTGGATACATCCAGCAGTACCAAGCTATCAGCTGCCAGCTGCACTGAGTGATGGCATCATTTGCTAAATACATAATCATATGCAAGATAAATTTAAAGAGAGTGGAACAATTTAAAACATTTTTTTTGTTTGTTTTTAAAGGTAATGGTGGCTTTCATTTAAAAGGGGATCGTGTAGTGGAAGACATGCGGCAAAAGCGACAAAACAAGTAGCAGCATTTCCTCCATATCCATCTCTGTTTCATTAATTTTTCTGCTGTGAAGACCGGGGGCTGCCATCTTGGAATCATGTGTGCAGAGAACACATTTTGATTGGTCACTTTAATATTTGCCCTCACCACACAACTCATGTAGAATGCACTAAGTATTTATTTTTTTTTGCCTCGCAAAGCAAAAAATATCTAACCTGTTTAATTTCCACCTAATGCCTTGTGAGCCAAAAAACTCACCGAAAATTAGGCGCACAGAGCGTGCTATCTGCTGAGCAAATGGCTTAGAATAACTTTTAGCTGAGTAGATTGGGCTTGTGTGTGGCCGGCTTATCGTAAACAAATATATTAGTGTTGAGGTCAAAGATTAATGAAAGTTCAGAACAACACCAAAAGTAGTAGCTAAAAGGTTTTCTGTTTTTTTTTTCTCCTTATTTATAACAGAAAGCAACCTTCACAGGAGTGTAGACAGAGAAATAAACCAACCTGGTTTGAGAAAAAGTTTCAAGGCAGGAGGTTGTTTACAGCAAAAGATGATTTTCTACTTGTAAGTTCAGTTTAAAGTAAAAAAAAACATTTCAAAAGTTTTCATTCGATTTCACCAAACATTCAGTTATAGAATACATAAGTTACACTCTTTCAAGTGCCTCCTTTTATATATCAGGAGATCATTTTCTTTCATGTCCTACTGTTATTTAAATGTAACTTCAAGACCATAAAAGTACTTGACAAATGGTGGTTCCTCACTTTTATTTGGTTCTTTTTGGCTGACTCTTTAATTAACTCATCAAAATGCTTACAAATAATTTATTGTAAAAAAAGTGCTGAATTTAATTTAACCAGTATTGAGCAATATATTTATGAAATTATGTGCCTTGTTACGGAAAGTGTGTTCCTTGTTCTTAAGATCAAGCAAAGCGACACAAAAATTAAGTTTTTAGCCTATTAAAAGAGCTGTTGTAGTTGCAGATCAAGTTATAAGAAAACAGTTTACTCAACATCCAGCTTGCCTAAATTAGTATGTCTGCTTTTACACAAAATCTGTAAAGTGCCCGATTTTGTTTTATCTGTTTCTTTACATAAACACGTGTATTGCCTTAAATCACATGCTGACAAACAAGTGACGGTCCCTTTGTCTTGGTTACCATGGTGATTAGAAAAGTATGAGAGAAACAGATGTAGGGGTTGAGAGACTGCCAGTAACTTACATGCATGGCATTGTTTTTCTTTCAGTTTAGTAACCTAAATAGAACACATTTTCATATTTCCGATTTTTACAGTTACAAACCATTGTTGTCATCTGTGAGCTCTGTGGTATCAAGGAGTGAGGAGAGGCGCAGCCTATTTACTCCAAATACACTGAACAGGTACTGCAGTTCCATCTCTGGGTAGAACGGTCTGTTCAGAAGACAGACGACTCCAATCTGAAGTCCTTTTGTTGAAGTAGCTTCTCTCTCAGCAGCAGCAGCAAATCGGGAGGCATCGTTCAGAAAGGAGAAAAGAGTTTAATCTCACATCACATCCCGCTGAAGGACAGCAGAGGTAATGGAGTTTCAGTGAAGCAGTGAAAGAGTGACGGAAGAAGAGAAGAATTCCTCTGACGAACACCAACACCCCTAGCAGTAAAGATCCAATTCACAGAGCCAGTGATGAATTGTCTAGCTAAACAAATGCTCATTGATATTATTAAATAAATGGAGAATTGTTTTTTACTCAGATCTTTTGCTACTTTCCTATAGTAGTCAACATATAGGATATTTGTTTAGCTAAAATCAGAAGAGATTTATCAACATTACATTTAAATTAAACACAGCGTTAAATGTCATAAACATGTCCATGAAAATCCCAACTGATGCTCATTATAAGAAGACTCCAAAGGATGTTAGCGAAGGGATGCACTTTAAAATGATGTTGATTGAAAGTATGAGGAAAGCATTTCATCAGTGGACTGTTTTGTGTGTAAGAATTGGACTAAACATTTAGAGGGCAATTTAAAAGGCCATGAAAACCAATTAAACCTTATTTTAGTTGTCTTTAAAGTGGAACAATTTGGAAAAACAGCAGATCAAAATTTGGTAGACAAAAGTGAATAAGTTATTTCATCCAAGTCTATTGCAAGAAGTTCTCCAAACCACAAAAAGTCAACACAATAACGCAAATATGTGAACATGTGGCGTAACATTAACCCACATAACACAATTAACACAAAATTAAACCAGAAAAGGCTCAAATGTATTATTCCCAGACATCAGAATATAAGAAAAGTGACAGCTTCTCAACAGACTACAATATTTAAATCTCTCTTCTAAATGCTACAAATTGAGGTAGGCTTCAGCTAGCATTAACAGTCAACTGTCACAACTACTGCAGTGCGAAAATCTGTTTTCTGTTGTTACATTGTAATTAGAGCTGTGGATGACAGATACCAGAAGTTCTTCTAACTTATTCTGAAAATTAATACTGTGTCTTATGTGTCAGTCAAAGTCAACACTGATGAGCAGAAAAAAAAATCACCATCCTGTAGCGGCAAAACTACACCATAGGTAAGAAACATGATTATTCTGCTTTTGTTGACTGTCAGATTGAATTGTCTTCTCAGTCTTTTCATTGAGGAACCCAAAAGATGAAATAAAAGCAGAAAATCATAGACAGAACAATTTAATAATACATGAGGCCATGATCTTGATGCAACTCAGAGTTTTCAATAAAACTAAACACAGTAAGTATTACAAGTAAATACATAAAGAAGTTGGAACCCCCTTTTTGTACATGTGTATAAGATAAGCCTAGGTTTAAGTGCAAATGTTGAAATAGTCTGACAGAAGATACCTCCACACACTGGGTTTGGACAGCTGCGTTGAGATGAGCTGATTGGGTTTGTCTTTTCATTTTTGGTCCCTCTTATGTGAACACTTGAATGAAACCTCATTCCCCAAGAGACCAGTCTGAAAAGGTTGTCAAAGGGCATCACGCCTCAATGACAGCTTGCTCTTCATTCCCACTCCTATTGTGGCCATTTGGAGAAGATTGAAACACTTTTGATTTTAGAATTGATTTGAAAACAACACATAAAGTCATAAACTAGCCCTGACAGATTATTAACCTGCTCCTGCTCAGATAGGGTAGCATTGGTTCCTCAAGAGAGTTCCTTCACCTTGAACATACAGATTTAAAAGCTTGGAAGTTGAGGATAGTTATGGGTTTTCTGGTGTTCAAAAATAGGTTTTGTTTGGCTACAAATAACAATACATGCTGAGGGCAATTGTTAATGAAATGTCTTGTTATGGATTTATTTAGTTTTATGATTCATCTGCACTTTGTAATCAACTGTGATACACATTTACTTAATGTTGTAGAATTAGTTTGAATGTTTAGTCTTATTGAGTGACACCTTTACCCCGAGTCATGGTCAGAGTGTTTTGATAACAATAGTCCCCATCTGCCGTTACCATGGAGATGGCTCTACTACCAGGCTTTATTAAAATGTCTACCAAAGGTCACAGCTCCTAATCTGAGAGAAAGGTGCCACAAAGTCTAGGGGTTTTACCTTGAGAATAGTGTATTATTAAAATAAAATTGATAGACCAAGCTTGCTGGAAATAATATAAGCTTGGTGTTGTTAGATTGAGACGGGTCAGTATTTCGGCGTTTCTGTGTAATGATACTGTCCTCTTGTATGATCAATTCTAATCGCATTCAAACCTTTCTTTTTAAGGTTTTGTGGCCATAGTGGCCTTCATTAACAGTGGACAGGTATATGAAAGGGGGAGAGAGTTGTGGAAGAGACATTGGCATATGTCCAGAGCCGGGAGTTGAACTAGGACAGTCACTTCGAGGGCTGAGGTCTCTGTACATGGGGCACCCATCTTAAACCACTATACCACGCAACACACTGAAGTTCTCAAATAGCATGTGCTCCTAATATATTAATTAAAAACAAGAATAATAATAAAAAAAAAGGTTTTTAAGATTTCCTTGCACCACAACAATATGAATTACTAGCATAGCAGTACCAAAATAACGAAAAGAAATTATATATTATAATGTCGTAGTATAGTATGACTGTTTACATTGTAGAATTGATTAAAGCTACTAATGATATTATTTATAAAGATAAAATGAGATTATTAAAACTAAATTAAAAAAATAAGAACAATTACTATGCGTTCAAACAACCGGAAGTGAAGATAAACATTAATTTCAATAAAAAAACAGAGTAAGTTCACATTATGTAAAATTACTATTTACCTGTCACTAATCTTAGAGAAAATGTTTTGATTATGTATTTTTTTTCTTTTTTTTATCTACAGTGTGATCGGCCTAATGCTTTAGTATTAGAAGAACAAGTAAAAAAAGTAAAATATAGTTACATCTTAACAGTACAGTCTATTATCTCCCTAATAATCATTCCTGTTTATTTCTCAAACAAAGGATGAATTCATAAACTAATACAGGTATTCATGCTATCCCTTTAGAGGGTCAGTTTGCATTGACAGCATAATTAATGAATCAAAGACACTTTTCCCTGGAGGAATGGCAGCACTGCAAATTTCAATTCAATTTAATTCAATTCAAAAATACTTTATTGATCTCAGAGGGATATTAAGTGTTGTTGTAGCTCACTACAAATTCATGTTTCAAGGAGTTGTTGTAGACCATGATGGCTGTGGGGAGAAAGGATTTCCTGTAGTGGTCTGTGTTGTAGCGAAACTGAAGAAACCTCCGACTGAAGATACTCTGTTGCTGTAGTCTCATGAAGAGGATGCTCAGGGTTTACCCTCATCTTTTTAATTTTGTGAAGAATCCTTCTTTGCATCATTATCTGCAGTTCTTCCACTGGTGTCCCCAGAACAGAACGAGTCTTCTTCATCAGGTTGTTGAGCCGTTTTAAGTCCCTGGCTCTGATGCTGCTACCCCAACAGATGATGGAGGAAGACTTGTAGAAGATTTGTAGCATCTTTCTGCAAACCTCGAAGAACCTCAGCTTCCTCAAAAAGTACAGTCTGCTCTGTCCCTTTTTGTGGAATGCTTTTTGGAAAATGGGGACATACACAAATTGCTAACTGGAATTGTCTATAGTGAGTCTAAGTCACTCCCTTCAACATCTGGTCCATGGTATCCATATTTTCAAAAAATATGAATAAGAGTCTATAAGCGATATGGATTTAACATATGTCTGTGAATTGTAAAGACACATTTTCATGCGCTAGATTTTGACCAGCAGCAAAAGTTACTTTAGGTTTTGAAGAAGAAGAAAAATGACTACTAGTTTAGTAACCTTTGTATCTTTCTCCCAGAACGAAGGAAGGGATCTTAGACATTTAGAAAGCCGCTATAAATCTGGCCATGTGGAAAATGTAAGCTATGCTGGGGAGAAATATTTGGTCAAGTGAGAGCCAGCATGCGGGACAAGCTCTGCAAGGTCTTAGTGAGTAGATCAATAGCTAGCTAGTGCTAGCTCCGTAATGTTATATACACGACTTCTGATTTGTATTCATTTTAATTACAAATTTTTACAAGTAAATAAATCACAAATCACATGACACACAGTTAAAACGGACATAATTAGACAACATTTATATTGATCATGTGTGTAATTCAGGTCGAAATGTACAGAAGACCAGGAAACAGCTTTCATCGCTCCGTGATTTTCATTTTTTTTTTTTTCTGGCCAGGGGACCCATTGGCTGACTGGAAGGGGAGGAGACTCAGGAGACTTTGCAGTTACCTCAACATTTTAGCCTACACCAGCCTCATGACAAGGCACATTTGCTCCGGCCACAAGCACATGTTTTGCTGACATTATGTGCAATTTTCAGCTTATCTCATTTCAACTCACAAAGAAACTAAACAGTTCTCTGCATCGTCACTACAATCGCCACAGACTACAAGTCCACCATGTTACTTTGACATTGTACGTATGCCCAAGGCACCGAGTGCCCCATGTTTGGGAATCGTATATCACATGCTCAAATAGGAAGACTTTAACAGTAGCTTTTTTCAAAAGAAACTGGCTTTTGGTATAAAAATAAAATTGGGGGCTACTATTTTTATCTATTAATTTATGTTATAGGGCCACACCTCTGGCCTTATCCCCCCCCCCCCGACACTGATTGTTCTGCTGGCCAATAAAGATATGAAAATGTGGAGAGCAACATTTTTAAATACAATTAGGATCAGTAGCAGTGAAATCAAAGTCCTTCTAGTGGCACTGATATTTTGTTCTTACTTACTAATATTTTCTTTTTACCTGTCAGACCCTCTGTGCTCTGGCTTTTTTGACGAAAGATTTATTTCAAATATGTGCAAAGCAATATTAATTCAAATTTCAGCACAGAAATGAAAGAGAATGGGGCGTTGTGTGGCGTACTGGTAGAGCAGCGCCCCATATGCAGAGGCTGTCAACATGGCTGTCCGGGGTTTGAGCCCTAGAACATGTGCCACGTTTTCTCCCATTCTTGCTGTCCAGGAACTTTCAAATAAAAGCCACTAGTGCCCACAAAAACATTTTAAAAAGAAATGAAAGAGGACTGGGTTTATTTCCAGTATGAACTAACTGGTAAGGGACCTAAAATAAGCAACATTAGTCATTTTACCAGCTTAACATGGTATCTTGCATGCAATAACATTCTACAATTTAAATAGTTTGTTTGGTAAAGAAACAAAACAAAAAACAATCAAATGTTTATGTCTTTTTCTGATTCTGGATCGTTTGCTGATTACAGGGGTGCAAAGGGCACCGACACCGACATGCTTGGGACATGTCCGCCCAATCACTTGTCCTGTCTGTCCTAATGTAGCCCTTAAAGGGTATGGTATGGTAAAGAGAGCAACACCTTTCACTATGTAACTATGTAAAATCATGTCATCATTAAAAACTCTGTGTTGAATATTCTCTTTTTCCTCCCAGAAACTGAAACTGGATTAATTCAATACATTTGGGTTTCATAGTTTCATACCAGTCTCTTTGTTTGTGGTTCATTCCCACATGGCTGGTAGCTCAACAGTATATTTTTACTGAGACATGAACTGAAGCTTCTTCAGCATCAATATTGCTCAGCAAAGTAATGAATGTAGCAAACATGTTGTTTTTTTTCGATAAAAATTATATGAACGAAAACAAACCAGTTTTTAACTGTATGCAGGGGTAGTAAGGAGCTATATGCATTAGTTTTTAAGCAGCAAAAACATTCTCTTTTATGCTGTTTAATAAAACCCAAATGGACTAAAAAGAGTGGAAAGCAGTTTTTAAATGAAAATATAATTGCAATATTTTGAACATGCATATTAAAGAAAATTCCATCCATCCTAGCATTTCCAATTACAATACAAATTGTTTGAACCCAACTCTTATTAATTAGAAAAAAAAGTTGGTGCTGAGTCTTTGATTTATCTAGAAGTATCTTGTCGTGCCACTTACATGTGATGGCAGGATGGAGTAGCCCTTTTTGCTCAGCAGGGCAGCATCTATGTAATGTGCTAAATAATATAAAAGTCTCTATTTGCTGGTTGATACTGCTTTCTGTGCTCAACTAAATTATTTTGCGGACAGTTGTTTTAAGTGTGCATTCTTCAACTCAGTTTAAGAGGTTTGGTAGGGATATTTGTCAATGTGATGGATCTTAGAGTAGAGACACTGCTCCTCCATCTTTACAACAGTCAACATAGGTCAGGATGGGTGGAGGGATAAATAGATGGTTATATGCAGCATGCACAAGTACGTGACATGTGTCAAACATCATACTGTAATGCCAGCAAAAATGTTTGGATTGATATCTATTATGGATTTACCAGTGAAATAAAAGTAAAATCTTTATAAACTTTTTATTTTGCCAAAAGCCGTCTTTATCTTTTACTTCACAAAACACATGTATCTACACAATAGCCGGACAATAAAGTGTTCAACTAGTACAAAAGTCCACACTTCAGAATGTACAAAAAAACTTTTAATTCAGAAAACCTTTTTAAACAGAACTTTTATGCCGAGCATCTGCACTTTAAAAGAAGGAAAGACAGAGTAAATTAAATTATATTGCAGAGTTTTTGAGTGATTGTGGCAAAAATGCTGTAAAAATGAAAAGAACAAAAAAACGTGACACAAACAATTATATTTTAAGGTAAAAATAGTTAAATTATGAGAATGGCTACTAATATTTGAAGGCTAGCAAATAAATAAAAATAAAATAAAAAGAAATCAGTCCTTGGCCGTCGCATTGAGAGGTAAATCAACAGGTAAACCCCCCCGCAGCATTTATGTAAGTATAGACAAGCTTCTGCTAAGATGAGAAGCAGCAAAATACTAAACTGGACCAAAGTATATTGTAGGTGTAGATACCAAATGTGATAATGTCACACTACAGCAATGCTACTCGGAGAAACTATATTCCACCTCATTTTTTTTTAACTCTGCCACACACGATATATGAAAATCTAAAAGAGACATACACGTTGATAACAGGCATCATCAAGGAAACGTGACTCATATTTTGTGGTACTGCTCTTACAGCGTACTTTAAAAAAAGTTTAGCAGACTGTTATTAACCATACTGACTGTTTACTTACTTATTAAACAAATGGATTTTACCTCCTGACGAAAATATGCTTGATTCTTTTATTTTTTATTTATTTAAAATACTCAAAAAAGATGATTGATGTTTACCCATACATACAATCAATAATGACTATCAACCAAATGGCTCTCCAAACAATTGTACAGTATATGTACATTTTTTGCATGCACTGTTATTATCTTTTGGATTCTTCTTATATATACTTTGTTTTTGGTGTATACTTGCTATTTCTTCAATAAAGTTCAGTTTTTAAACTGTGCATTACAAAACATCCTAACGTCCATCCATTTATGTAGTGTAACATCATTGCAACATTCTGACACACCTGACTTGGTTTGGGGAAGAGAATGTCCTCCCTCTGCCTGTTTGCTTTATTGTAACTTTTCAGTACTCCAAGCACTTGGGTGTCATTTATGCATATTGCATATTAATACCTAATTTTATTTGATTCATCCTGCCTTTCCTGTTAAGCCAACCACAAAGAACCACATATCCTTCAGTGCGGAAGAAGAGCTCCAGTTCCAGCATCTGTAGGAAACTGAAATCGCCTCAGAACATCCTAATCTGAGTAATTAACTCCTTCCCTCACGGTTGGTGGAGGAGAGTTTTCGTTGTAATGATTTGATTCACTGATCCTTTAAATTTAGCCCCACTGGAAGAGATGCAAATAAAACTCTCTTCATTTATTGTATTTTTGCTACTTAAAGCTGAATATTGAATCGTGTAATAAAAGCCTCATTGAGTTTATGAAACACGAAAGCAAGAAAACCTTTGGGCACACTCTGACAGCTTCCTGTCACCTCAAGCAAATTCATGCCAGAATTTGATTAGTCTAAGACCGAGCTTCCACTTTAAAAAATTATTTATCAGAAATGAGGCAACAAAAGTGTGTTTTGTTGATATTGCAAAGTAGGATATCACCCAAAACAGATACACTGATCGGCTTGATCAATATCTATCTCGAGTTTGTTGCCTAAGCTACAGAAGGGACATTAAAGGTGATGTTTCCTGTCTCTGCCTCGCCTTGGTGCTGATGGCTGTCATCGGTCAGATTTGGTTAAGTATTACTGTGAATGTTCTGCTGTATCAACATGCAGAAAGCGATTTCACTTGCTAATGTGGAGTGAGAAGATGGGGATAGATCTTTTGGCTCTGAAGAATGAAATTGAAGCAGGATATCAGCAATGGCAATTTAAAAAAAGATGTGAGAGAAAGAGGTGTTTTTATTTTTTTAAGAATATGAATGTGAGCTCTGCACTATAGTCTTCCCTTGAGTGCTCCCTCATCGGTGACTTGTAAGGCAAGGCAATCTTACATTGCTGTGGCAAAATAGAAAAAAAGCAATGACAGGTTGAAAAGCATACATACTACAATTAAAGATGTTTCACCTGTTATTAGTTGAAACTAATTTATAACCATGGGAGTTAAAGGAACTCATTGTTTTAGCAGTCTTGCAGACTTGTGGATGTTATTTCCAGATTAGGCGAAAAAACCCTAATCCTGGTTACCCATGTTTGGTTATGATTCTGGGGATGCAGAGTTGACTTTAATAAGCAAACATGAGTGGTCGGAAAGGTACAATGGATCGAAATATATTTTGATGATCAGCCACTCAGTGATTTAAAACAAACATATTTAAAAGTTTTTTCTATAAACTACAGAGAGCCAGTGTAAGAACTTCATAATTAGGAGTGATGCGCTCTACTTTCCTAGTTTTAGTGAGGACGCGAGCAGCAGCATTCTGGTTGTGCCTGACTCTTTTCTTTTTTTTTCACGTCAGTTATACAAAAATAATTGTCATATTAATGTTTGTTAATATTCAATCCAGTGTATAGAGAATCCAGATCAATGAAAAGTTACCTATTGACACAAAAATGTCCCTGTTTTTAGATAAGACTCAAAGGACTGTACCAGCAAGCCAATCTCAGCTTTCCAGTTATTTTAGTAGTACGTTATGGCAACAGTGTCAAATGCTGCACTAAGTTCTAAGAACACCAGCGCTGTAGCTACTTCACTGTCTGTATTTATGCAGATGTCTTTGAACATTTTGACTAGGGAGGGTTCCAGTACTTTGGTGAGAAGGGAAACTCAAGTAAAAGACATCAAAGTGGTTGGTCATAGTTAGTAAGATGTTTCACTGTTGAAAAACATATATTTCAATTAACTTGCTGATGAATGGAGGTCTGGAGATTTACCAGTCATTTTTCCAATTGTATCTTGACCAAACAGTTGATAACTGGTACTTTTAACTTCAGGGGGAAACCACCTGATAAGAGGGATGAGTTCACTGTTTGAATCAGATTAGACACTATGACAGGCAGACTTTCTTTAGAAAAAAGATGTGGGTAAGATATCAAGACAGCCGGAGGAAGAGCTTAACTGATGTATAATGTCTTCTAAGTTTTTGTGGTTACGTTTGTAGAATTGTCATTTTCTACCAATCACTACTGACTGGGTACACTATTGTTAATAAACTTAATGTTGATGTCTCTTAGTGATTCTTTGTTTTAATTTTCACATTTTTGTAATCATGAAAAGCACCTTGATGTGACACCCACATTGACTTGCCTTGTGTTTAAAGTGTGCTATACAAATACAATTGCCTTACCTTGCCTTTGCAATGTGTCAGTTAACCCTCTAATTTTCAGAAGTTTAACAGGAAAGAAATTAGCAAATTCATTGCATGTCGTGCAGGTTGTGTGAAGGACATATGCTACAGTCACAGGAAGGTTTCTTAATCTGTCAACTATGATGAAAAATGCATGCACATTGTTGATGTTTTGTTAATGATTTCAAAGAAAATTTATTCTTTTGCATGTTTCAAAATTAGCTTATATATGTGAAGTGTTACAAGTGATGTTCACCTCAAATCTAAATTTTAATGAATCTTATACCTGAAGTTTGTAGTTCCTCCAGGAGATGAATGCACATTGCTCGTGTAAGAATGATACTTTGTGTGTTGACGTTTTTTTTTCGCAATAAACTATTTACCAAGTTAATCTCAATCAAGGTAAAATAGGTTATGCTTTTTCAATACGGAAAATCCAGTACGTGGGGTTGTGTGGGTATGTGTGTGTGTGTGCACACGTTCATAACTATCCTACTTTACTTCCTAATTGCAATTACCAGCGGTGGCCTGGGCTATTATCATTTTGACAGTTTACAGAAGTTTCTTTATTAAAGATCTGAAAGCGTCTAAGTGGGTTAGGCGTCTTGAGCTTTTGGCTCTGCGCTCTTGACAGAAACCCCCCATCCTCCTGCTGTTCCTGTGTTTTTAATTGCTTGCACCTCGACAGGTCGGAGGCGAGGTGCCCGTGCCTCCCCCCGCCCATAACATCGTCCCACCAAGGAATAACCCTTCAGCTGTTAATGAGGCTCGAAAAACAAATCCCATAAAAAAAGAAAAAAATGACGCCCTGTCACAAGAGGAGGAGGTCATAGAGAAGCAGCGATAAGCTGTCAAAAAACAAAATTAGGCCAAAGTTAAACAGAGTAGTGGAATCTATGATATTAATTTTAGTTTACAGTTGCTTTATTCAGTCTTTGCAATTGATTTTTTAAAGTAAATTTTCAAAAGTCTTGCACACCTTAAAATACAATCTGACAGCCCCTCAATGGCAAGCTTGGTTTCAGTGCAAGCTAATTATGCAATGTAAAAGAAAAATGCAGACTGAACATTCCCAAAGAGAATATAAACATATTCCTAAATAAGATTATTTTTACAGATGAGACAATAATTAATTATTTGGACACCAGAAAAAAAATACAAAATCAACAGGATCTGAACAGTCCAACATAACAAAATATAACAACATTAATCATTATTCTACCAGAGTGTTTTGAGGAAAATGTAGGACATTTCTAAAAACCTAAGTTGCAGCAGAATTGTTGGTGTAATACAAGGTATATGTTAATTATTTGCAGCTATCTTAACATTTAACATTCCTCCAACTTTTGCCCTAAATGTTTTAAAAGATGCATACCCAAAATCAAATTAAACCTGTTCTTGAACCATTTTGAATAGACACATAGCGAGGGTCTTAAAATAAAATATGTGAAAGTGTTACTGTTACCAAGTACTATGATTTTGAATACACTGGAAACTATGTTATTTTATCTACATCGATTTATTATGAAAAATTAATGTTCAAAAAGTAGCTTTAGAATGGAGTGGTGACCTGAAACAAAGTCGGTCCGAAGCCTGAATTATTACCTATAGCCACATCAAACATGACAGCATAAACCACAAAATTCTTAATCTTAAACAGATTTATCTACCTAAATGTCAAGTAGAGCCCAAACTGTGCTACTTCCAGGGTGAATGCATAATACAACATTGTAAATATAGATGGTCAGACTTACTACTGTTGCTTGCTCTGTGTCATACTTTGTTTAAAAAGAGTGTTGCTAAAAAGATATATTACTTGTGCTTGACTGTGTGCAGTACTATAACCTTTACTTGTAGTTTTTAGTACTGCACAACAGTGCTAAAAACCTAAAAGTAAACGTGTAGGTTTTCGTTCACATAGAGGACATTATGAAACAGGAAGTTGATATGGAAGAGGAATGAAAGAAAACAAGTAACACTATGGAGTTTTGCTTGTTATGGGTGTCGCTACCTGATCCGTACCGAAAACCCTATCTGTAGCGCGCATGTGTGAAGTCACTTCCTGTTTTTGCCATCATTGCGACATTCTGACACAGTTAGCAGATATTGGAACTGTAACTGTTAAAAGGCCTTCCTTGTCTCTGATCCCCTAGTATGGTTGATTTATTACTAAACCTAACATTCGAAAAGCATTAGCTAACCCTAACTTCACTATTTTCCTAATCCTAATATTCGAGGAACAGTGCCTAAACCTAATTTGAGCTACCTTTATTTTAACATCTTCATTAAACAAAGTGTAAGTATGCAACAAGACAAAAAAATGAAGTATACAACAAAGAGTTACAAGAACGAACAGTCAGGGGATTAATTATAGAAATATACAAAAATGCACAAATATCTATTGTTTTGAGAGCCTTTCTGTTAGTGGAGTGGGATATTGATTTGTTGTATAAATCTACCTCTTCTAAAGTGAGCTACCTATTATAAAATGCTTCAAGTAGAAGTAGACTCGTTTTGGAAATGCGTGGTACCAATCGGGTTTCCGGTATGGATCAGGTCTTTTCGTGGACTAACTATTTTTGTGGAGGCGTAATCAGGCCCCTGTGGATTTAAAAAGACTATTTTTGTTCGAGATGGCCTAGTTTTGTCACTTATATGAGGCTACATTTGATGAGTCGAACACTGCATTTCTTTCGGGGGTGGTTTACTAAAAGCGCTTGTTGTGTCTACAGTGATGATATCCTTGATTGGTAAACATAATTCGAATCACAAAACTCCTTTCCAATTATGTACGTGTACAGATAAGTTGGTCGAGAATACCGGAGGCAGCCAGGGTTCTGTGCGTAGGACATAGGGCTACTGGCTAAATTAACTATTTAATTTTCAACAAATAACAAAACATTTAATACGATGGTCTTTTTACGTGTGTCTATCTATGGTCCAGTCAAAGACAGTCCATTTTCCCTTGTGTTTTTTTAGAGAGCTCATCCAGGTGGAAAGTAAATTTACCCCAGTTGAAAGGCTTTTATAGTTTCCAATATTATTTTCTAACAATATCAACTAATTTAGCCCCATCCATCATCCCATTACCTGAGAGTAACTTCTCACTTGTCACTCCCCAAAATAAACAAAACAAATAGGAAAAAAAGTCACCATCCAAGTAAGATTTGTCCAATCCCATGTTTTATTTTGGGTGGGGTGGTCCTTCAGGGGGAAGCACAAGCAGAACAGGTGTATTTGGTAACATTGCAGAAAGAAAGGTTCAGAAAAGATAAATAAAATACACATCTACAGCAAGAGTTAAAGTCTTTCTCTACAGAATTTTGATTTTTTTTTCTTTTCAAAATTTGCTACAAAATATTGGTTCTTCACAAGTGCAACTTGCCTATAACTGCCATTACCCTCATGCTTGACGCTTGGAGGGGAATGTCCTCTACTCATTTGAGAGTTCATGCCTGCATGCACGCGCTTGAGGGTCAGCAGTGGCTTATGGAATAATCTGTGAGACATAAATTAATTGTCAGAGCTGTCAGGAGCTGGAGCATACAGCCCTCAAAGAGGGAGCTCTGGAAAAGATTTGAAAGATGATTTAAATATTTCTCTCTGCTTTCCCCTGTGTCACATTTGATTTGACAGACCTTAATAGCTGCAGACATCTGAAATTCACCAGAGCTGGAATTAATGCTGAAATGGAAATATCCTATCCTTCTCTTTTTTTTATTTCTAAGTAATAGGGATAAGTGCTGTCGATACTTCAGCTTTTGAAATTTATTTGAGTCTCGAGAATACGCTAAACCTTTAAAAACAAAAGAATAATCCACCTTTGATGCACATCAACCCTACCTGTGTAGAAGCAGCCTGTTCCTTACCTACCTTTTAATTTCCTACAACTTCTTATCAATAATCCAGCAGATGTGCAGATCAACAGGTACAAGTCTTTTTCAACTTAAAACAGGTCCTAAAACAGAACAACCAGCACATATTATACATTTAAAGTGACAGTGTGTAGTTTTTGCACTACATCTTTAAAAATAGCCATTAAAAATTTTATGTTATAATAATTAAGTAAAGCACATTCATTGTGAAATATTGCCGATATTGTAAAATATGACTTTAAAAATGAGTTTTAAAATACATAGGCGCGGGTCCTCTTTTCAGTGGAATGCCATATTAGATGACGTCTTTACTTCTACAAGAGCCTGGACGGACAAAGCGCCCGGAACACGCCCGCTATTAAAACATTGATTTCCCCTCAAAATGCAAAAAAGTTTCGCCATAAATACATTTTTTCCTCTTCGCTAGTTCTAAGCGATGAAAGAGAGTCTGATGTGCCAATACATCCTCACTCCCAACTCGTCACATATGGACGCAAGATCGGACTCCTGGCCAAGCGTACATATGTGACGAGTTGGGTACCCCCATCGCGTCATTTTTTGACGTGCTGGGTGCTCCCATTGAATGTTATACAGATCCCTAGACGTCAGTAATTGACGACACGGGGAGGACAACGAATCCGTTTACTTGCTTGCTTGTTTAAAATAATGTGTTTTTGTCTTTCTGTGACCTTAAGGTTAGAACATAAAACTTGTGAGTTGGTTAAAATTGGTTAGATAAGAATGTATTTTTGTCCTTCTGTGACCTTAAGGTTAGAACATAAAACTTGTGGGTTGGTTAAAATTGGTTAGATAAGTCAACGTACGGTATGTTATTCTGCTAGATCGAACGGCTCTGAAACAAAATAAACTTCAAATGTTTACAATAAAGGACCACAACCATACAATCTGTTCTGAGTGCGTCAAAAAATTACGCGAGGGGGATACCCAACTCGTCACATATGTACGCTTGGTCAGGAGTCTGATCGTGCGTCCATATGTGACGAGTTGGGAGTGAGGATGTGTTGGATGTGCTTGTCATGTTGCTGCAAATAGACAATTCTCAGGGAATTGAGCATTTGAAAACAGAACTAGTTGGACCTCCGTTGTTGAGTTTCTTACTCGAAGACGCAGATACCGAATGCTTGTGATAATTTAGGTATGCACTGCCCTCTACTGGCCGAAAATTACACACTGTGCCTTTAAATGCCAAATGTAGGGACGTTATAACCTTTCCCCTGAATTGGCCATCTAAAATTCTTGCATGGACATAGTTTTTGACCATGGCCCTCAATAGACTTGAATTAGACACCACTGTTTAGGCTATGGAATTTAAATAACTATTATGCTCATTTGTGAGAGGAACATTTTTGTTTTATTACTAAACATTACGAGGCCAACTATTTAAAAATAAACTATTAAAAAATCTGTTAATTGTGATTATTATTCACAAAACTAGTATGCACCATTCGCCATGTTGCAGAATTCCCAATTTGCATTCACACCTGGGTATGCAAGCTCCAGTCACATCCTAGCCCTGACAAACACTAATCAGAGTTGACAAAATTTAAATGTACCTATTTACAGTATTCAGGTATGTAATTTAGCAGTTTTTAAGCTTAAATCATATTTGGTGTGAAAAGCTATTTAATAAAAAATATTAAGACCTGCTGAAACTTCATGAAAGGGTCCTAATCAAACATCTATCTAATGAGCTGGCGGGGGAACTGTCTAAAACCTAAACATTGTTATACCCCATTGGTCCAAGTCAGGACTCCCTCTGTAAACCAAAAGATGGACCCCCACTGTTTTACAGGTAAATTACAGCCAATTTGTGTACTTTAAAGCATGTTTGAAGACTGTAAAGTTTAAAGACCCTGATAACAAAAGCAAAGTAGATTAGAATTTTTTGCCAAGGTCCAGCCTGGAGGAGGATGTAAATATATAAATACTATAACAGTCTTTGCGTAATGAGTTATTTACTATCTTGAGTGATTTTATTATTTTCCTTCCCCTCCTCACAGAGGAAACAGCAGTTTTATTTTCTTTTGATTCCACATTCATTTGCTAGTAATTGGTTTTTCTCGCTCAGTCTTTGAAAAAGTTGTGAAGCGTCAGTAAAGTGCCCCTTAATAAGCAAACCGGCACAATCATCTAGTTGCAGGTGTTTATTTTAGACAAGGCGGCACTTCATAACAATGCATACCATTATTCTGTTCCATTCAATAGAAACAGCGTAAACTCATCTCCTGATTCTCTTTGAAATAACAGCGGCTGTTTTTCAAACATTATTACATCTTCAGCAGCTGGAGTGGTTTTCATTATTGGTTGTTCCTCTTCTTTCGGAGGAATTTACTGTCACTGTGTGAAAAACAGAAAAAGGGAGGGTTGAAGGGCTGGAGGAGTTTCAGAGCTGTAATCTGGTTTAGAAGTCATGCCTAGTCCATACACTCCAGTAAATTTCCTGTTGTAAATGGGGGCTAATGGGGGAAAGGTCTGTGTAATTCTCTCTCCATTAGCTGCTCCGCCTGGCCTAATTGCCCAGTCGAGCCTGAACAATTTTGTTAGACGTTGCCCGGGTAATTATGGCTGCTTTGGCTAAAAATACCAGCTGACTTGGAACCATAGTCAGGCAGTTTTTTTTTTCCTTTTGTCTTCACATTCAACCATCTCCCTCCTCCTCTTTTTTTTTTCGTCTATTTTTTCCACCCACCAGCAAGCAGCTCCTAGCCGCTGGGACCTACTGAGCTGTAAGTAACATGGATATGAAGGCCAAGCTGTGATGGAGGCAATCAGATGGGCTCGGGGAATCGAACCAGTTTGGTCCTCCAGACACGTCTCTACTGCTGGTGACAAGCTGAAGGACAATGGTGAGGGATAATGTTCAGAATCCTGCTGTGGCTGCCACCAAGCGGTGGTTTTTCTTCTCCAAAGTCATGCAAAGGGTTTCTGATTAAGGAATTATTTTAAGGGCCTAGCTTCACTTACAAGTTGAAAAAGATTAAAAATTTTACAAAATAATAATTTACACTAAAATAAAAAGAGCAAACCTATCACACTGACTGGATCTAAAACCCAGAGGCTGTAAATTGCACAGATTTACTTCAGTACTTTTTGCTTGAGTTAATGATTTCCGGTTCCATTCAACCTTTAGACATTTGTTCAAAGAGATATATCAGTTCCAGTTCCATCTACATGAATCAGAAAATATGGAAAAATTGTTTTAGTAACCCAATTCTAAAATAGAATACGACACAGGATGAAGTTTTTCAAGCATTTATTTTTGTTCATTTAGATGATTATGGCTTAAAATGATTGAAATGATCGGAGGAGACGAGGATGTAGGGAGTTAGAGGCTGGACTAATCTTTCACAACACCAGCTTAAACAGACTCCTAGCAGATCCTGCTCGGGAAAGATTTGGGAGAGAGTCTGGTTTGGGAGTTGTGATGGGAATATTTCAAGATAATGTGGAGTAATTCATTAGTTACATGTTAATAAATGCATCTATGGAATATATCATGTGGAGATCATCAGAGTGTTGCTTTGCAGTGTGAAGCGTTGTTGTTTTTGGGGGGTTTTAACCGTGGGGGACTAGACATCAAGAGAGCATAGGGGGGAGTGAGGGGGGTAATATGGGATCTCTGTATACCATAAAAAGAATGAGAGCGTGAAAGAGCTTGAGCATTGCCCAGCTCTGGGGACCTGTATGATGATTCTGGCAATTTACTTAAGAAATGGAAGAAGATATTTTCTTCAACGACAGCATGCCTTACTATGCAGTGAGACAACCTCATAGAAGACTCCAAATTTAAGTTATAATTAAGACCAAACCAAAATGACTTTTAATACAGAAATATTGACTAGCTGAAAAAAAAATGCACTGTACAGACATTAACTCTGTAATGGATGGAAACTCCTATTGCATTACTCACTTCCTGCCAACTGTCGTTATAACACAATAGGGCACTAATGAAGCCGAAACCTAACCTCCACCAATAGGCGACACGCCAACAACCGTCGTTAAGACATGGAGCACAAAGGATCCAATGACATAATCAGTCTTGTAAAAGCCCTCCAAGAGGTTAAATAGCTGAGTCTCACACCAGTTAGTTGGACCAGTCCCAGCCTGGTGAGCGGCGAGGATGAACTGATGAAGCCTCTTGGATAAGAGGTGAAATGTCTTCCAAGACATATAACCAAGTCCAGTTGCGTTCGATTGAAATTTCCTTGAGATAACCATGACCTGGATGAATGAGAATATTCACAGGCTGGTTGTTGGCTTTCTTTTTACACATCTTCATTTTAACGTTTAGCTAAAGTGAGATTATGTCAGGAAGGTTTGCAGGCCAATCAATCACTGTAATAACATGATCATTTTATCAGGTATTGGTACTTTTGGCTATGTGAGCAGTCGCCAAGTCCTGCTGGAAAATAAAAGCATTTTTATAAACCCTGTCCACAATGGTAAAAAGGAAGTGCTCTAAAATTTCTTGATGGAAAGTTTTGTTGACTTTGCACTTCATAAAATAAAGTTGATCAATACCAGGAGAAGACATGCACTGGAATTATCACAGACTATGAAAACCTCATGGAACTTGGTTCTTGTACCTCTCCCCTGTTCCTCCAGACTCTGGTACCTCAATTACCATCCATCCATCCATCCAATTATCCATTATCTATGCCTGGGAAGCTATGTAGGATTGCTGGGATGACTTTTGCGAAATCATTGGCCAAGAGGCGGGGTACCCCCTTGTCAGGTCACCAGTCCAAAACTACACAGAGACACACAGTACCCACAACCCCGTGTGCACACATTGATATCAAAGGGAAATTTAGAAAGACCTATTGTCATGTTTTTGGACTGTGGGAGAAAGCCGAAATACCCGAAGAGAACCCATGCATCCACAAGGAAAACATACAAACTCCATGCAGAAAGACCCTAGGCTGGGATTCAAACGCAGGACCTTCTTATTGTAAGGCAACATTGCAGCTCCTCAATAAAACAATTTTAGTTTTGTCAAAAAATAGAACATCAGACCACCGTTCAAGATGTTGCACTCCTTAGCCCAGGTCTGACATTGTCTCATTGTAATCCAGGTTCAGGAAATGTTTGTGTCCACTCTTGAAGCAATGACTGGAGCCACAGTCTACTCCTGAATGTCCCCTAAGCTTTTGAAAGGGCTTTTCTTCAAAGTCATGTCAAGGCTTCAAATAAACCTGTTGCCTGAGCACTTGTTTCCTGAGCACTTGTTTCCACCACATTTTTGTTTTTCCACTCAACTTTGCTTTTTGTTGTTTACCCTCCTTGAGAAGGGGGTGAACCTTCCATATGATTGAACAGGCCATAACATAGCAATTCAGCATAAAAAATAATTTATTTCACCAATCTATACAGTGGGATAAAAAGTATTTGAATGCCACTGACTGTGCAAGATCTTCCACTTTAAAAAAAAATAGAGGTCTGTAATTTCCATCAGTTGTACACTTCAACTGTTAGAGTCAGAATGTAAGTTAAATCAAATTAGGGAAACCACATTGCATGATTTTTAAAGAATGTAGGACCTACAAACAGGCAAGAATTCTGGCCTTCACAGAGCTGTTACTTCTTCTTTAAGGGCGCTTTCACATGGTACGGGAGTCCGTACTCGGGTACGTTATTTGGTCAAAATCCACTTATTTCGTACCATGTGAACACAGACTGTACCGTGCCAGAATACGGCCAGAGAGACCTGCCTTGGAGGTAGTATCCGAGTCCAGGTACGAGCGGCCACGTATCATGTGAACACAACCCGTACTCTGGCCGTACTCAAGACAATAGACGCGCTCCATGCGGAAATGACGACACCGCCGGCCGAAATTACAGAATCATCTCACGACCATACAAATACCAAAACAACGCGATTCAAGCATCCCACAGCAACACAGCAGGTTACAAAACGGCGGGTTTACTACAACACTCACCCTGTAGATGGCTTCAGTTAGCAGCTGACCAGTAGACCAGTTTGTTTACATTCTAGGCTGTCGGTCGTTTTATGACGTCTGTACTTCTCACTCCCTTGTTTGTTGGAGAACTAAGACTTATTTGTATGCCGCCACCTGCTGTTTATTAGTAGTAAAATACTGGATCACAATACGGTCAGAGATCCGTGACATGTGAACAGAAAAAATTAGCATTTTCTCTGGCCGTTTTCTGGTACGGCCACACATGTGAAAACGGCCTAAGAAGCTTTTCTATCCTCCATTCATTATCTGTAATAATGACTCCTGTTTGAACTCATTATCTGTTTAAACAGCACTGATAAAAACAACTTGTAGGATTTACTTGATAAAATCATTGTCACAATTTGCACTCAATTTTTCGAAGTAAATTTTACTGCTGTGATATCAAGTACAACTTACTTGCCAGTATCAAGTAAAATGTAGTCAACTCTGAACATAACATTTGTGAAAACATTAAGTAAATGTTATTTAGTTTTAATTCACTTAACAGGTTGCATTTATTTAAAGTAATTAAGTAACTTAAATTTGCATGAACCATGCAGTGAACCACATTTTATAATGTCTGTCTACGTTGCATTTTGAATTACTTGTACTTCATGCAAACTAGATCTGAAATATGTTTCAAATACCCAATTAGAATCTTACAATTCACTGAAAAAATTGCAATGACAATTCTCAATACTCAATTCTCAATACTCAAAATAACACTAAATTCTCTTTAAACAGTAACACTTTGAAACATTTCAAAAGTTAAGTTAAAAGTAATCAACAGTTCTGGATTGTTCTTCCTGTGATATTTTCCTGTAATATATATATTAGCAAAGTTCAGGTGCTAATTTGTGACACGATTTTCATTCCACAGTGCCCTTTTTTATATCTTATACCAGCAAGATACATTCCAAATCGATTGTCTCTGACTGAACAAGATTTTGTTGTAAAAAAAAGAGCAAAAAAAAAAAACATGTATATTCAAACACACTTTGCTTTTCAGATTAAAAATAGTATTTTTAGGTGAATCTGCTGTCACTATAAAATCTTACACAGCATTTGTAAATATATGATAAATGCTCTTTATTCTCAGGTAAGTTATTAAATGAATAAATTGTGTCAATTTCACTTAAGCTATTGTGGTTCCAACATTAACTTGATTTTGCAATGTATAAATTACATGATTTAATGTAATAGATTTTATTACACTACAAAGACGTTATTTTCAGTGACACTTTGAAACAGCCCAACTCCAACCTCCATCATGGCCAAGACCAGACAGCTCTCTAAAGACACCAGTGACAAGATTATACACCTGCAAAAGGCTGGGATGAGCAAATCTAAACAGGCAAGCAGCTTGATGAGAAGCGATCAACTGATTAATTATTAGAAAATTGAATAAATGCATATATAAATACATACATGTGTGGGGTACACATGGTCTTAAGAATAGTGGAAATAGCCCAGAACTGACCAATGAACTGGTCAATGACATGAAGAGAGCTGGGACCACAGGACAGCAAAGGTTACTACGGGTAACATTTTTTCATCAATTAATATCCTGGAGTCCCCCCTGCTTAAACCAGCACAGGCCCAGGCCCATTTTAAGTTTGCCAAACATCCTCTGGATTATTTAAAGAAGGATTTGGATAATATCATGTGGTCAGATGAGATCAAAATAGGACTCTTTGGTTTAAAATAGAACTCTTTGGTCCAACAGAGAATCTCTGGAGGGAGTTGAAAGTGTTGACAGTCCCAAAATATCACAACCCTAGAAAAGTTAATGGTGGAATAATGGGCAAAAATACCGGCTGCAGCGTGTGCAACCCTGGCGAGGACCTACAGGGAACATTTGACCTCTGTAATTACCATCCAAGGTTACAGTAAATTGCATTAGTGTCATCAGAAGACACTGAGTTAAATTTCCCAGTTTAGCTGATAATACACAGTTGTACATCTCCATGTATCCTAATGACACAGTCAATGGATGCACTTTTTAACTGCATTTTAGACATCAAATCCTGGATGGCAGAAAACTTTCTCCAGCTGAACCAGGACAAAATTGAAGCTTTAGACATCAGTCCTGAGGCTCAGAGAGAGAAACTTTTACCAAAACTATACTTACTACCTTTTAATCCTTTTCCATTCTTGATTCTAAACTGAAGTTTATCCCTCAGATTAAAAACATTACTAAAATATATATATACGTATATTATCATCTAAAGAACATATCCAGAGTCTGTCCTTTGTGCATCTGCTTTGGGTTAGAGGTAGGGTTGTACAAATGTGATCATGCTATTAAATCTGTGGGTGAGGGATGGGAATGTGGTTTGTGTGGGGTCATTTTAATCAGTAAAGAACTTCGAGAGGCAATTCCTGTATGAAAACCGCCTTATAAATAAAGTTTGATTGATTGATTGAGTATTGTGGTATTCTTTTTTCTTTTACATGGCATTGGCTTATTACGATTACAATAGAAATTGTACTGAAACATTTAACCAAGTTAAAAATAATCTGCTAACCCCCCCACAAAAAAAAGCAATGGGTAAATGATAAAGTCATCTGATGTAGATTGGAGTTATTTTATTCCTCTCCTTTCATTTTGATTCATAAAGCACATTAGTTGTTTTTGTGCAAAATCAAGTTGTAGTTTCCTATTTTTCAAAGCTTACCTGCTCCCACACAAATGTAAATTCCCAACATTTCTTGTTTCCAAAGTAATGGATCAGATTGTGATATAAATTACCAGCAAACACAACCTACTGTACATTTTGATCAACTTAAGGTAGAAAGTTAGAGATGTAAAACATGTATTTCAGTATAAGAAGAGGTGGATGATAACAGTGTGCAATCGATGCAACACCTTATTTTCCAAACCACCTGTCTTGACAGTCTGAGGGTGTTCCCTGTCGAGTGTAATCTCCTATTGCCTGCTAAATGGTGTGAACACTACTTTTCATTTCCTTTTCTTTTTGTACAGCTTGTCAGACGATCTTATTTCAGTTCTTCTAACCTCACCCAGAAACAACCAAGGAGATTAGGTTGAATACAAAATATAAAAAAAAAAAAATCACTTGATTTTCAATTCAAGAGAGCTCCAAAACAGCAGTTATAGATTGTACAGCAATGGAAAAATCAAGATTTAATTGAATCATTTTAGTTTTCCACTTCTTCATTTTCAATAACATTTTTTTTTCACAATGTTATTTAAAATATGACCAAAGTCAATCACGTTTTACTTTTGTGTTTAATGCACTCTGTTCATTCCCAGGCCACGTCCACACTAAGCCGGATAATGCCTTAAACGTATAAGTATTTAGTCTACACCGCCCTATCGTCCACACTAAGGCGGCTTTGTTTGTGGTCTGTGGCCGGATAACTATTAGCCGGGTAAGAGAGCCGTGTAAATCTTAATTCAACGGCTAAGCGAGCCAGTGTGGACAGCTTCCCCGGATAATGAAAGGAAGTGGCGTCAATGAATGCTGCGTCAATAACAATACGACACTACAGACAAAGACAACAGCGAAGAGTAATAAATCGATCTCGTCGTCTGTCCACACCAAAAACTCTCTCTTCTTCTGAGCAGCTATTGTTCTCTTCGGTTAACGGGACAAGCAGATATGTACTGTGCTGTAGAGCTTCTTGTATATATTATGTAGGCGCTGGCGTCACGTAGGTTATACGTGTTTTCCGTTCGTCTTTTCGCGCATGCCCAGTATTTCCACAGGGCTGTATGGGATTGCGCAATCATGGGAACTTAAACGGACCTTAAACGGGGCGTAAATGCTCGTGTTGAGTGGATAACATTAGGCGTCTAACTCCCCGTATAACCTTATCGGCTTAGTGTGGACGTAGCCCTAGGGGCAGATAAATGTTATTCTTTCTCCTGTATCAAACCAAGAATAGCTTTGTCATCTATACTAGGAAGAAAAATAAACATAGTAGAAGGAGTAACAATGAATTGTGAAGATGAGTGTTTCTGCATTAAATCTTACTTTTTGTTGCCTTAGGAATAGGAAGTAGTTGTGATTTGACTAACTGCCAACCAGTTATAGGCTACGTCTACACTAAGCCGATAAGGTTATACGGGGAGTTAGACGCCTAATGTTATCCACTCAACACTAGCATTTACACCCCGTTTAAGTTCCCATGATTGCGCAATCCCATACCGACCTGTGCAAATACTGGGCATGTGCAAAAAGACGCACTGAACACGGGTATAATCTACATGACGCCAGCGCCTACATAATATATACAAGAAGCTCTACAGCACACTACATATCTGCTTGTCCCGTTAACCGAAGAGAACAATAGCTGCTCAGAAGAAGAGAGAGTTTTTGGTGTGGACAGACGACGAGATCAATTTATTACTCTTCGCTGTTGTCTTTGTCTGTAGTGTCGTATTGTTATTCACGCAGCATTCATTGACGCCACTTCCTGTCATTATCCGGGGAAGCTGTCCACACTAGCTCGTTTAGCCGTTGAATTAAGATTTACACGGCTCTCTTACCCGGCTAATAGTTATCCGGCCACAGACCTTAAACGACGCCGGGTTAGTGTGGACGATAGGGGGGTGTAGACTAAATAATTATAAGTTTAAGGCATTATCCGGCTTAGTGTGGACGTGGCCTTAGAGATGAAATGAGCCACCGCTGATAGCCTGTGATGCTTTAGAGAAGCAGTTAACAAATTACCATAGCTGCCATTCTTTCCAGACACATAAAAATAACTAAAAGGGCAAATCAATGATCTCTTGCAGTCTCAAACTTGTTTTGCAATAGAATTCCTAAAAAAAAATTTTTTCACAGTTCTTGCCTCTGTGCTGATTAGTATTTCTGATAGCCCAACAGCTGTTAGAGAACTTTGGGCTTAACTAAACTAAGACATATCTAAAGGATGGTTGGAGGGCATATGAGTGCTGCAATATTTGCCCCTTGAGGTGGGATAGTCAAAAAGCCAATTTGACTCTATGACTATATGAATAAAATACTTTATCTTAATACTCACGCTAAGATGGAAAGAAGTCTTCTGTTATCCAACTTGGAAGTGTTGATGTTTTTTTTTGAAAGGTGAGTGAAAGTTTTGCCAAATTGTTAATGAAAAAGGCTGTTATTTGCTGATAAGAACAATACATACTAGAAATAAGGTACTTTGGAAAAAAAAAGTTTTAAAAAGGATGTTTAACATGAGTGCTGATCCAGTAGATACATGTAGGTGAAGTGTCTGAGATCTGTGACATCTCTTGAAAAAGCCTTCAGTTTGAACTCGTTCTTGTGTTTGCACCTCCTCCTGTGCTGCTTGTGGGCTGTTTAAAGAAGTTGTGATGGAAAAAGCTTTAATTTGTAGCCAAACAGTTCTTTTAAATGAAGACTTGCATTCTAATGTACCCTCCATCCTTTCTACCTGTCCTTGCTCCTTCTGGACAGATTTACCTTAGGCTTTGTCAGCTCTGGCCCCCCATATTTATCCACCCAGTTCTTTTTGCTGGCCTGGCACTTGTGTTTATGTTGGGCTGTGATTGTTGATTTATATTTTGACAGCATGCATCTGCGTATTTTGCTGATGTGTGTTTTTTATGTGTGTGTGTGTGTGTGTGTGTGTTTGTCGCGCGTTTCTCAGCCTGCCTGTGTAAGTTGCAAACAGAAGCTATTGACTTGTAGTAAAGCTGCGGTCCTTGAGAGTATTTATGAGCAGGGAAGCGAAGCAGCTCGGTGGCATTTTCCTGTCGCTGGAGCAGAACGAGTCTCTCAACTCTTCCTCTCTGCTCTGACAGCTTCTGCTGAGCAAAGAGACACTTTTCCCAAAGTTCACAATTTTTTCTTTGTCTTTTGCTCTCAACAACTGACAAATGCACTCAGAAAACTACTGTTAAATTGCACTTGATATGCAAAAGTATTTTCATAGCTTTGGTAAAAAGTGAAGAAATGTGAAGTAAAAAGTGAAAATGCATTGTGGGGCTGCACGGTGGTGCACTGGTTAGCACTGTTGCCTTGCAGCAAGAAGGTTGTGGGTTCATATCCCGGCCTGCATGGAGTTTGCATGTTCTCCCCATGCATGCGTGGGTTCCCTCCAGGTACTCCAGCTTCCTCCCACAGTCCAAAAACATGACTGTCAGGTTAATTGATCTCTCCAAATTGTCCTTAGGTGTGAGTGTGTGCATGATTGTTTGTCCTGTTTGTCTGCCCTGTGATGGACTGGCGACCTGTCCAGGGTGTACCCCGCCTCTCGCTCGTTGACAGCTGGAGATTGGCACCAGCCCCCCCACGACCCATTAAGGATTAAGCAGTTAAGAAAATGGATGGAAAATGCATTGTTGTTTAATCTCAAAATATACCCTAAATTTAATCAAACATCAAGAAAAAAACCCTTCTCAGTAGAAAAAAAACATGTACATGTAAAAGTGAACAAATATGAACATATTTTGATAATTTATGTTAACAGTTCATTGCTTCAGAAATGTTTGTCCCCCCAAGTCATGCAGGGGAGACAAAAACAGAAAAAAAAGAGGTCTGGTCAGATAAAACTAAACTTGTTCAATCTCTTGTTGTTGGAATCAAACATATATCACCCTAAGCACACCATCCAAATGTGACCCAAGGTGGTGACAACATAGTATTCATCAGCAACGACAAGGAAACTGATCAGAGTTGATGATATGATGGTAGATGGTGCTCAATACTGGTCAAACCTGGAAGAAAACTTGTTAAAGGCTTCCAAAGGCTTGAGACTGAGATAGAGGTTCATCTTCTTGCAGGATAATAATCCTAAACAGGGCCAGGGCCACAATAGGATTGAAAAATTAAAAAAGGCCACACATCCTCCTTTGTTTATTTATTTTGGCTCAGTAAATCTATAAAACTCAACACAAATTCCATCTGCACTAAAAACTAAAGACAATCCTTTGATTTAATGTCCATCAGCGTCTCTTTCAGTCCTGATGATGCTCAACCCCTCCATACTTCCGAGATGAACCGTGATGCTGCGTGCCAAAAACAGATTCAAACATGACCTGCAACAGATGCACAGCTTAATTCCCTGTGCACACTCTAATGGAGACAAATGGACAAGTTACGAAACAACAGAAGGTGTTGCACATTTATATTCATCTAAATTTCTCAAATGTATGTCTTTATAGGGTTTGTGTTTTTATGTTGAAAAGGGAAGGAAACACACTGCTTCAGTGTTTCAGCATTTGGCTTAAGTAAACTTGTTATTTTCTTTTCAGTCCCAGATATATTTATGTAGTATAATCATTTTCTGTGTTTATTAAAGACATAACATTGCAATCAGCTGCTCTAAATGCTTTTTGATTCAGGCCAGAAGCATGTACATAGTCGAAAAATATTTAAACACAATAATTCTCAAACAATTTTCATTGATGTCTTGCTGTAACAGTGTAAAGTATGTTGTCAAAATTTTTCTCCAGTTTCCAGTGGGTCAATGAGTAAATTTTAGCCTTTCAAAAGCACCTCTGCTATGTCGCATTTTGGTTCATTTGCTGTCAATAAGTCTCGATAACCATTAGGAAGACAGCATATACTGTATAAACTAAGTGTTTTTAGTCAAACCACCAACTCTAGAGTAAGGTTTTGCATTTGTTTCTGCCTTTACTCACACGCTTGTCTTGTAAAAAATAATGCGTATAGATTTTAATGCATCCAGAAAAGTCAACTGCTGTGTCCAAATCCAGGAATTGCATCCTTTAAAAAAGCCATTTTAGGATTTGAATATGAGTTTCCACTCTCTGTGTTGCAGTATTACATATATAACGGACTTGTGTCAGCTATAAGTTCCCCAGGAACCGTATGTGTACATTTTTCTGCATTCACTGTGATGCATGTTTTTTATTTGTAATCAAGAGAAATCATGATACTGTGTTTGAGATCAATCTAAACATCTCAACCCCTGACAGGTACATTGAATAGTGTTGATTATCTCTTTTGCCTCTGTTAGTGGGTGGAATATATTAGACTGAAAGTGACTATTTTGTACTCAAAGCTTGTGTTGGAAACAGGAAAAATAGACAAGCAGGAGGTTTGGAGTGAATTAACAAGAGCCAAATGGCATGTCAACGATCTCAAAGTTACTTCCTGCTTAAGAGCAAGTTACAGGTTAGAGCCCCTCTTAAACCAATTAGAGAAATGTCTTAGGGACTGTTTCTAAATAGAAATGTAACCATATATACAATATTTTAGCTTCTGGAGTCATTTTTTTGTGAGATTTAACCTCTGCCAGACTGGCAGAAGGTAATCCTATAGCTCGATCAATAGACAACTATGGATTTTAATGCAGACTCTGAAACAAAATAAACTATAAATGTTTCCACTTACACATATAATGGATCACAACCATATAGCTATGAGCTTGCTGCATGCCCAAGAGAGCAAAGAGAGACCAGGGGCAAGTGGAAGGTTTAATGGCCAAAGCAAAGGATTGCTAAACCAAGCTAACGTTATTAGCATCGGTGTTGAAAGCTAGCATTTCTTTAACAACCCACAACAAATCCATTAATTAGCAGATGTTAGACAACAAGACTTACAATACACACATCTTATCTTTATAGGGCTTAGCCTTTGATCAATCCGTGATGGTGAACCCCACCTGATATAGGTCAAGAAGCAGCTCCTGACAGCGGTCCAATGAAGCTGAAAGCACTGGATGGTGTGAACAGCACCTGGTATTTACTTCCATATCCCATGTTAAACTCCATCTCCTCGCTGAGATTCTAGTTCTCGGTTCTGATGGGAGTGCACAAAAGCATTTTTAATAGCCAAAGCATGCATGTCCATGCTTTTTAACTGCACAAAACATACCCAGGCAAGGAAGACAGCAGCCTTATTTTTCTGTTTTGGAAACCTGTTGACTAGGTGACAGAGTGATGTTTGTGCAGCCAATAAAAACATAATAATTTACAATGAAGAAAATTAACATAATCCAAAACTAGCAAACACACTGACTCTCGATAACACAACCACTGGACCTGATAATGAATAACTGAGTTCAGTCAGCATATTGCACATGAGTCCACCATCTTACGTCACAGGTCAAGATTATGAGACTTCTTAATTGAAATTTGTGTCATCATTCATTGTGAAATTTAAAATACCCTCACTAAACGTTTCAAATATACATTTTTGGATATAATTTTATCTGTATTTAAAAACATATTTCACCTGCTTTTTAAAATGGTTAAATTCCTAAAAATAGGTCTGTCCTGATAATTTGACCTTATTAAGGTGGGAGTGTTTATTCAGCACCCAAGGAAAATGCTAATATTAATGAGGATAAGACATTTCAATACTGACAAATGATCTTTCTTCATTATTTAGTTTGTAGACATTATGCTTGATTTGTACATAGATAAAGTATTGCTATGTGGTTGAGTTAAAAAAATGCATAATTTACAGCTCTATTCATTGCTTTATCTTTAAAAAATATAACTGGCTAATGTCAAGGCCAACTATAAAAACCCAGAGGCTGGATTTGTTTTTTCCCTAAATTTTCTTGATTTTTTCTTCGTATGAAAGCATCTCTAAGGAATATCAATGTAACGACAATACAGAGTTATACTTATGTTCATAGATTATCCTGATTAGCACTCATTAAGTTCATGGCATGTTAAATTGGAAACACTGATTATCTCATTGAGAGGCAAAGTTTTTCTTTAAAATACACTTGTGCATCATAGTCCAATACTATGAATTCATTTTCATATATACAACATCCTCTACCCAGTCCTTTAACTGCTTTTTTAAAGTAATATGCATGTTAATAATTCAGGCCATTTATTGAAACACAATTGACCTTGAATCAATGTCCTGGTGATTGCTGATTACTGCAGCCCCTCTTTTTGACATCCGACTTTCCCCCTTTAAACCCTAACTGTGATGAGGTTCTAACACACACACACAAAAATATGCTAAAAAGTATTTAAAAGTATCTATCAGTAACAAAACAGCCTGGCATTTTAGAGTGGGCTGCCTGCTGACTAATTTCCATCTAACCTGAAGATTTATGAAGTAATTGAGTGATGAGTACTAGGCTACTGGCTGCTGCCACAACCAGGAGGATGAAACGAGTGTTTAAATGATTGACTTGAATAACCTTGGTTTTAGTCGCTGCTTATTTCGCAGGAAACGCAGTTTTGTAAAACAAACTGTTAGCAAAATAACACTTGAGAGCCTTTTTCTGCTTTTAAAGAATAAAAAAAATATATATTTAAGAAGCTGCCAGAATCTCAAAGTGACCTCTAATGATAAATGCAACCCAACAGCTGCAGCTCACAATTAATGTCTTCCAGTTAGAAGGTGGAATTGTAGATGAATTGAGCTCTGAGATAAAGCCTTTCGAGACACTGAAGGTGAAATCCATCGTGGGTTCAGAGCTTTTCTTTTACTCTGTCCCTGAGCGTCTGTTCAACAGATGGGTCACATCAAGAGTCATTTAAACGACGCTTACTGAGTCTATTGACTAAGCTTACAGCAAACAGTCACACTGTCTCTGCATCTTTTCAGGAGTTTAGAGACAGATGCAACAATGTGCAGCTAAAAGCTCCAGTTTTTAAAGAAAGCTGGTGTCACATTAATTCTTACTCTGCTGAAGACAGTAGAAGGTTCTGGAATCTGGCACCAATGGCCCTGCCATATATTCGATGCATTTCAGGAAGTTAGGACTCAGTGATCCTATGTTAGTATCTTATTCTGATCCCTAATAAAGGTAATCAAGCTACATCTTATTTTAATTATTTAATTGTTTATTTTCTGTTCCCCACAGAGAACAAAACAGTTGTTCCCTGAGTTTCTAAAAGTGGAATAAGAAGCAGGTCTGTCCGTTTTGAGGATCTTCTCCTGTGGAAAAAAGTTCCCAGCTTCTGTCACACATCTTCTAAGACTTGGCATAAACCTGTTTGAATAAAATTCATAGAAGAGACTTTGAAAGTTTGTATTTTGTGACCCAAAAACAGTCACAGACAAATGATTGAAGATATATTTTAATCTGATGTTACTTGTTTCTGCTAAGAAAAGAAACAAGAACACAGGTCATAGTAAGTGTGCTCATTTTGGCCATGTCCACACTTGTTCGGATAATGCCTTAAATGTAGAATTATTTAGTCTACACTGTCCTATCGTCCACAATAACCCGGCGTTGTTTACGGTCTGTGGCCAGATGATTATTAGCTGGGTAACAGGGGCTATCTACTTCTTAATTCAACAGCTAAATGAGCAGGTCTGGACAGCTTCCCAGGATCATGAAAGGAAGTGATGTTAATGAAAAGCTGCGTTCCAGGTTGACGACAACAACGCAACACTACAGACAAAGACAACAGCTTTACCTCCTCGTCAGTCCACACCAAAAACTCTTTCTTCTGAGCAGCCATTGTTCTCTTTGGTGGGACAAAGAGATATGTACTGTGCTGTAGAGCTTATTCTTTATATTTTGTAGGTAATGGCAGTGACGTAGGTTATATGCATTAGTCTGTGTTTCACGTGTCTTTTCGCGCATACCCAGTATTTGCACAGGTCGGTATGGGATGGCACAATCATGGGACCTTAAACAGGGCATAAATGCTTGTGTTGAGTGGACAACATTAGGTGTCTAACTACCGTGTAACCTTATCAGCTTAGTGTGAACGTATCCTTTGTTTCCATACATCAAACGAGCACCACCTTGATGAATAGAGGTCTGATACAGAGTGGTGATTACCTCTGGCCCAGGTAAGTGTATCAATGCAAACATTAAGTAATGTGAACATTAAGTAAACAGAAGAGAGATGATCGGGATATATATCGGGATATATATGTTGATATATGTCCTCCAGGATATATATATAGTAAAACATAAGCCTGTGAATATTCTCATTCATCTCATTCATCCTGTTCATGGTTATCTCAATTGAAATTTCCTTGAGATAATAAAATGTAGGCTTTATTTATTATTCTCATTCATCCAGGTCATGGTTATCTCAATTGAAATTACCTTGAGATAGTAAAACCTAGGCTATATTTATTTTTCACCAAACCAAACGTATGCTAAGTTTTAAATTTTCCATGTTATTGAACGTTTCTTACATGCATGGTCTCTTTTTTTTGTCACCCTTTTATAAGGAGAATTTTGACAGGTGAAAGTAAAGAACAATGTTTTTGAGCTTTAAAAAAAAAAAAAGAATGATCTCTCTTACTCATGCACACTTTTTAAGTTTTTAATTAATGTTGAAGATAAAACAATTTTATTTATGCAGATTATTCCCCTGCTAAAAGATAGTTCAGAGCAGAGCAAGTCGGTAATCTGCAGGAAATATCAGCGACAAAGTTTCACAGGATGTAGCAAAGGTTGGTCAGGAATGTCGCTAGATTTTTTGCTAGGCGCTTTTTGTAAAAAATATCTTTAAAGCTGCATTCCGGAGAATTTATTTATGTATCAAATTTTTAAATTTAATTTTTAAATTATGTGGGGTTCAGTGCTACGATAAAAGGCTAGTGCTCCACAACATTTGTTATTTTTCTTAAGTCCCTCTTTCCTGCCATAGACCCCAATGCAATTCAGACTGAGCAAATTTTTATTTTTGTCCAAAAGAATTCAGGTTTCTACTGTGTTGCCTGTCAATCAACCTGCATGCGCATCACACAAACCTGTGGAGATGCGGGTGCGTCATGTTTACAATCACCATAATAGCAGAGAGCGGTTAAGGAGAAGTCTGAGCAAACTTCTGCTAAATAGTTAGGCATTCCATGGCTACATGAACTTCAGAAAAAAACAAAAACAATGGGAAATACAGCGAAAAACAAAAAAAAATGCCTTACAGACCCGAGTAGGGTGTTATGTCAATATGTGCCCCCCCCCCCTTGATTTACATCAGCGATTTTATTGATAAAGTACACAATTACATGCTGTGAAATCACAGGATATGTGGATGCCCAATTGTATGAAAGGGATAGAGGGAGCAGAAAGTTTGCAGGAGGGGGTGGGAAAAGGGATGTTTTGGGAGGGGCCTTCGTAATTTGTTTAAAAAAAAAAAAAAAACTTACGAAGGCCCAGACCAGAATGCAGCTTTAAGGGGGTCTGAAAAGTCATTAGAAATAGCGACAAATTCACTAAGTTGGCTACACTGCTAAGAAGCCAGCATGTGGCTGACATCACAGGTCAAGATTATGAAACTTTTAAATGATCATAGTTGCAGTTATGCATTGTGATATTTAAAATAACCTCAATAAGCATTTCAAATGGTAATTTTGGTAAAAAAAAATTCTATGCATATTAGAAATAATTTAATCTGCAACCTGCACTTTAAAAACAGAAGAAACTTAGCTTGTATCATAAACACTATAAAAGAGTCTGGTACCGGTGGTTTAAATATCGCTTCACTGAGAGTGCTACTCCCTCTGCCTCAACTGATCCTTCTTTTAATTTATTTGATTAATATTTTACCATGACTGAGCTATTTTATTAACATATTTGAGTGACAACAACTTAAAATGTATTTACTTTTGCAGATTTTTAGCACCCTCCTATTGCAAAGCTCTAACTCACCAAGGCTGTTTTGAGGGATGAATTTCTCTCCTGTTAATCAGATTTGGCAATGGTCGTTTTAATGTGGGAATGACTGAGGAAGGAAACGGCCCCACAAAAACTATTTTTGTTCCTGTATTTTGGTTCTGTAATCCTAGTAGTTCTTTTGGAAAGATGTACTATATATAGCAATAAAAAAGTTTTCTGAAGTTTTAAGTAGAGCAATATATCTGAAAACATTCTCCATTACAAAAGAGAATCAGTCAAACCAAATATCTAATTTAATCCCCTTTTTACCAGTGATAAAACAAATATTTGTGTTAAATGTTTAAAACATTATTGGATTTACATTTAATGACATAAGAATCAATTAATAACAGTAAATGAGAAAAGAAAGACAGCAAGAGCTCTTGGAGCACTTAAATAAAACACCCTCGCATTCAGCCGGGGATAATAACATTCCTGTGAATTACAGAAAAATCCTTCTCCAGGTTTTACGGTCTTCTTGCTTTATGACTGTGACTGCCACATCCCCACAGGAACTATTTAAGGAAATGAAGATGTGCTGCCTTGTTGCAGGATGATATGGAGAAAATAAAATATTTGTAAGCTGGAAAAAAGAAGCAATTTGTCGTATTGTCTCCTGTCCTTGACCTATGGCAGATAAACACTTAAAAACTGCAACTTTACACAGAAACAAACTATTGAACTTCATACAGTAAAGTTCAGTTTTGTCTGAATTTACAATTGTTGCTGTCTGTAAACACCGCTCTTTTTGAGACTGTTTGAGAGCGTAATGCCTTTTGTTGTGTAAAACCATTGAATCTCTTACCTCTTAAACCACAAGGTCTTTTTGCTGAGGGCTTTCCCCTGCTTTCAATAAATAATTGCACTGTTGACTAAAGTAAATAAATTGCAAATAAATTGTAACACAGTTGTAAAGAAGTTGCCTTTAAAGTCCATAGTAGAGTCAAATTAGTTTCCTCTCTTTATTAGGTAACACTTTATGCCTATTCATTACTGGTGTCTAAAGCTAAAACAAAGAGGCGGAAGCTAAATCTCTTCACTAAAAGTTATTTAGATATACTTGTATACACTTGCTTATATGTTCACTAAATCTGATCAGTATTTTTCATTGGACATATTATTGGTTCAGTGTATGGGGCCTATCACATCAGTGTGATAGGCCCCAAGTGAGATCATATGAATCAGATCAGAATCTGCGTAATTCTCAAAGTCAGTCAAAGCAAGACACCGGTTTGCTTTCATTAAAGAGCTCATTGATTTTTGGGACAAGGATGAAGCTGTGATCTAATAGGTGTTGACCTGCAGTCTACCCATCCTTATTTTACTTTTCTACCTTTGTCATCATATACTCCCTTTGACAAGGAGTAAAGAAGCAAAGGTTCAAAATATGTCTTTTTTTTCTAAAAAAGGAAAGATTATAACAGATCAGCTGAAAGATGACTAGACTCTTTTGAAAGAAATTGGATCACAGGTGTGAAGTTGTGCATATACACTATTTTAATATATACACAGAAATTAATTTTGCTATACATATACGTCAAGACAATCATAATCTACGGGGTGTGTTTAGGTGATGTATTTGTAAATCACTAAACACTGATTAGCCTTTCAATTTGCACAAAAAAGTTTCAAAAGGTTTTAGCTATTTTTTATAATTTATTCCTTGATATCTTCTCTATTATGTTTCTACCTTTTGCATTTTGAGATAGCTTGATTATTATCCACCAGCATGAAATTAGATACTTGTAACCTATTCCTAGATATTCCTCAGACGTGTCCTCTTTTGAAATGTCCTTGTTTATTCTTCAGATGATTTTGCAGAAACAAAAGGAGTTTTAAGTCATACAGTTTGCCCATCCTTATGGGCTGCACCGCCACGGCTCTGTAACTTGGTTGACAAAGTGCAAGCACAATGCTTTGGGGGTGGGGGTAGGAATGCTTGGACACTGTTAACCTAATGGACAGAAAATAAAAAAATGCTGAATATGCCTCTAAACCAACTTTCTTTCATACCAAAAAAGCAGAAAATATAATGAAGCTTTGTTACACTAAACACCTGTAAATCTGCTACTGAGCACATACTAAAATTTAATGTAAATTTAAAATTGGCCCTGTGTAAATAAACTTATACACATACATATAAAGCCATACACAATTGCATCTCCCCATGCTATGGACATGGTTAACTATGATTGACAACAAACAAAAATAATAATAAATAGGGGTTGTTCCTCTATCTAATAATACCGTCAACAGGCGCATTCACGACAAAGTACAAGGCAGCTGCTTTTTGGAAATCTGCTCAGACTATGGCATGCACTCATCAAGCAGATCTCATCCAAAAGTGTGCGCAGTGGACGCACAACAGGATACACCACAATGCACTCCCGTCTAAATATGTGAGTACCTAGGTGAAGGATGTAGTGAATGATATAGTGACCATTGTCATGGGCACAGTCAGCTGCATCAGAACAGAACCTGTCGAGGTCTGGTTTTTTTTAAGTACCATGCAATGTGATGGGCTGCAACCACATGGCTGTTCAGATTCTGCCATAATGTGGGAAGGTGCTGTTAAGGGTCTTTGAACTGTGAGACGAGATTAGCATATTTTGAACGAAGGGGGCAATGAACTTGGTCACAAATGTTGCTTTATAACAAGCCTGTATTATCACGTGTTTCTGATAGATAAAAGCCAAAAACACGCACCTCCCAAAACTTTAAGACAAAGTCACATCACAGCAGGCTCACACCAGTTACTGAAGAAATTATAACTGCAGACCCTTTAAAATGTTTAAAGGTGTTATAAACCAATTTTGCAAAGCAAAGCATTTGAATATAGATTGAAAGCAATGTGTGTAAATTGTTATACAAAAAAAAAAAAGTTAAACTGGAAATAATCGCACTCTCAAGGTAGTCTGTTTTTCTTTACGTAAAAAGGGATTGGGGGGCAATGATGTTGGTCACAAATATTGCTTTATAACAAGCCTGTACCATCACGTGTTTCTGATAGATAAAAGCCAAAAACACGCACCTCCCAAAACTTTAAGACAAAGTCACATCACAGCAGGCTCACACCAGTTACTGAAGAAATTATAACTGCAGACCCTTTAAAATGTTTAAAGGTGTTATAAACCAATTTTGCAAAGCCAAGCATTTGAATATAGATTGAAAGCAATGTGTGTAAATTGTTATACAAAAAAAAAAAAAGTTAAACTGGAAATAATCGCACTCTCAAGGTAGTCTGTTTTTCTTTACGTAAAAAGGGATTGGGGGGCTAATGGTTTCATTCATGGAACCATTTGATGCTCATTACCACCTAAACACCAGTGTGACCATGTTTTTTTATGTGTGGAAATCAGCTGACTGAACATCACCCGCTAAATTATTAAAACACACTGTTTTAATAATATTGTTGAGTTTTTATTCAAATTTTCGAGTGAAAGAGGTGGACACTTAGATATTCCCCATATGTCAGAGTACGGACCAAAAGCTCAGCGTATGCTGATTCAATAATTAACTGTTAAAAGATGCTAAAATTCTGCGTACCACACTGCCAGAAAGGACACGTTAAAAGAAAAAAAAGATGCTAAAATTAGCCTGTTATCAAATGGTTCCAACCTTCAGAATATTTTTGATATTGAATTGTTCCTTAATCTTTCAAAAATTGTGCATTTACTGGTTGTAACATTCAAGTAGCCCAGTGGAACTGGCACGAACTGCAATGATATATAAAAAGTTTCATCTTATCACTAAAGCCTGGCACACACTATACGATAAACAGGCATATTTGTGTCCCAATCTCCCCATTATGATCAAAGCGAGCAAAGGCCTGATTGTTCTGGTGCACACAAACAACATCCTGTCTGATTATCCTGTCGGTCTGGGGTGTGTTAAGAGTTATTTTGTCCGGCCGGGTCCACTCGGAAGGCCTCAGAAGGAGAGATCGGAATCCTGAAGTGCACAATATGCAATATCACATTTACTGGAACCAAACCCAATCAAGACGCGAGCTGACTCAGCTCACTGACGGAAAAGGAAACAAACAAGAACCATTGTGTCGGTAAAAATAAAATAAATGACCAACTAGTTGTTTTGTGGCAACAGCATGTCCAAGCAGAGCAACCAGCCCCCGCAACCAGGAGGCGGACCCCCTACCCTCTAGGATGGAGACAAGCAGATCACCAAAACCCCCACATTGGCAAAGCAGCCAACCAGCCCAGGTTGCCCACCAGACTGCCTGTTCCACCTCTGGGACCCCAACCCCTGGTGGTCAGTAGCGAACAGGGGCGCGTAAAGATAAGTGAGAGTGTTTAAGTAGTACAATAAAATTGGGACTCAGGTTGCCACAGTGATAGCGAAGATGGAAAGCTCTCCCGACACCCCAGTGACGTGCCTAAAGTGATGGAGCTGGTGGGCATCCGGATATAGGGAGGGAAGGAATGGGGGACAACGTGCCTTTCCAGGGAGCCAGCTCCCCTACTGACTCCAATAGGCACCCCCATTCAACAAGATTCAGCAGGGGAGGGAGGCCTTGGAATGTACACCACAGGACCCATTGCTGCAGCAACACCAAGCCCCATGGAGCCCAAGTTGGTCCCCCCGGTCCCATCCCAGAAGGAGAGCTATACCCACCCTGACATGCGGTCTACTATCACAACACAAAAGACACTAGACACCCAGGTATAGTTCAATGCCCCTTTTCCCACACATCCCTCCCCACATCGAAGCGCACCCCGTAGGTGAGTGCACCTGTAGCTAGATAGTAACAGCATCCCCACCAACAAAGGAGGCCCCTACCATGGCTGAACCTCAAGCTGAATTACTTCTTCCTGCTACTGCTCATTCTGCTGGTTGAATTCATTTAGCTGTTGATGTGAAAATCAAAGTTAATCCTGAAAGCAGCAGTGTGATTTAGAGCTGTCTGGCATTAATGTTATACAGATTTTTACCTTGTTTTATGTTTTCCTGGGTTTTGGGCACATGCCACCTGCATTTCCTACACATGCTTTCCCCTCCCTTACTTTGTTTTTTCCTCTCACATTCTTTAACTTTTCATATGGATATTTAATATATATGGATATGTATCTTTTTTCTCTGTTATTTTGTCACTGTCCTAATTCTAAAAGTCTGTCAGATATTTATTCGGACCTTACCTTTTTGTCTTGTCGCTTCCCTCCAACCTCACCTCCTACGTTCTCTTCTGGCTCTTTCCTCACCTTCCAACACTTTGACTGATTGCTGTCTTCTTTCTTCACACCCTTCATCTTCGCCTCCCCCTCCTCCTCCTTTACTGCAGCTGAAACCACATTGACAAAGCTTGTCCCACCAAGATGCTTTGAACAAATATATTGAAGTTGGGTCAAGGCAGGTCACATTGAGAACTTTGGGTTTGTACGTTGTGTCTGCAGCTGATGGATAAATCATATTGACAACTGGAAATGTACAAAAATAGAATCAGTGGATGAAAATAGATTTACTATATTTGTGGAGAAAAATCTGACGCATTTTTTACAAAGAAATTTCAGTGGAAAAGACATGGCCCATTTTAGGATTTTGAGAGTAATTCTGGACTGTTTGTTACAAGGTTCAGTCTTCTCTATTGAATACATATCAGGCACTGCTGGAGCCATGTATCTGATTTTTTTTTCTCTTGTTCTATTACAATATCTTACCTGAATACATAAACCAAAAAGAACAATATATACAGGCACTTTGATTGAATTCCTGCACCTAATAACTGCCTCCAGAATGTGGTCTAGGATTGGAGATGATGAGGATTTTACATCTGCTCCCGTGTAGAAATCTGGACTAATACTGAGCTTTACCTTATAATTTCACCAGGTGACTTTGAACCCATCCAATCATGGAGTAAATGCATTGAACAAATCAATGGATGGATGTGTCATAACTTTCTGCAGCTGATCAAAACAAAACTGAAGTAATTATCTTTGGACCTCAAGAGGAATGTTCAAGAATCAGTACACAGTTTCAGTTAATACAACTCGAAACTACTGATCAAGCCCGTAATCTAGGTGTAGTAATCGACTCAGAACTGAACCTCCAGGGTCACATAAAGGCAATAACAAGGTCAACCTTTTATCACTTGACGAATATTTCTAGGATTAAACGACTATTGTTTGGGGCTTCAATGGGGCCTTGAAAAACTCAGCCATATTTTTATTCCTAGTCGGATTGATTACCGCAACCTGTGTAGCTACGTCCTCACAGCTCATCATAAAATGCCAATCAGCTGCAGCTGATTGGCAGCTGCAGCTAATCCAGAACGCTGCTGCTCGCATCCTTACAAGAACCAGGAAAGTAAAGCACGTTTGTTCACTGTAGCCAATTGAATAGACTAAAAATACTCCTACTAGTTTATAAATCCTCAAATGGCTTAGCACCAAAAGTATGCTGAGGACCTGTTGTCATTATACCAACCCGCCATACCACTTAGGTCCTCCAACTCTAGTCTACTCATCAACCCAAGAATCACAACCAAACATGGAGAAGCAGCTTTCAATTTATCTGCTCCTCAAATCTGGAACAAATTTCCAGATGACTGCAAAGCTGCTGAATCATTAAGCTCTATCAAATCAAGGATAAAAACAGATCTGTTTAGAGCTGCCTTTGAGTAATGTTCTAATACAATTTTGTGTGTGGTACGCTTTATTGCTGTTTTCATTGCTTTCTTTAATGCTGTATTCTAAGCTTTTGCACTTCATAGCTCTTTTACTTTGTCTGATCTTGTATTTCGATGTTTTCCGACTGTGGCACAGGGGGTTCAGAGCTTGCCTTGCAATCGGAGGGTTGCTGGTTCGAATCCCAGAGCCCCCAGATCCATCTGTCTCAGTCGTTGTGTCCTTGGGCAAGACACTTCACTCACCGCCTACTGGTGGCCAAATTCTGTCAGTCTGCCCCAGGGCAGCTGTGGCTACAGTTGTAGCTTGTTTTCACCAGTGTGTGAATGTGAGAGTGAATGAATAATGGAATTTGTAAAGCGTCTTTGAGTGTCCAGAAAAGCGCTATTTAAGTTTGATACATTATTATTATTATCTGTTGTTACTTTCCATGCTTTTATCATTTGTTTTATTTCTTTACCATGATTTAACATACGCTTACATGATTACCCAATCATGCAAAGCATATGTTGAATTGCACTGTTGTTGAAAGTGTGCTATAATAATACTGTCTTGACTTGCCTTGCCGGCTGTCCCAGTTGGGTTTTTCTTGGCTTCTTCTTCTACAGGCTCTTAATATTGATGTCTTCCTTTGTTTGTGTGATCTAGTTTAGTCTTGCTCGGTTGGATCTTATTGATGTGCTCTTGATGTCCTCTCCTGCTATCTGTCCCCAGAGTGTCCTACTACATTCTTTCTCTCACACACCACTCACCTATGTCCATTTACCTGACCAGCCCTCAGTATATATTATCTCTTTTTCTTGTTTTATTTTTGGTTTCTTGTTGTACTGGTCATCACCCGGTTAATTGTTGATCCCACATTATTATCCATGTGTAACATTCACTCCAATGCAAACAATGCATAAATGTATATTATTGAAAAAAGAGATAATAGAAAATAAAATCATCTAAAGAAATATAAGTATCTAGAGCTCTAATAACTGAGGACATGCAATGACTCTATAAAGATTTTCATGTCAGATGTATTTTAGTCATCTGAAAAATATGTAGAAAATGTCTTTTTATTTTTAAGCACTTTACTGCTGTCTTTAGTCATCATTTAGATTTTGTATATTTTTTCTATCAGAATATGTTTGATATAATTTGAGTTATTTAAAGATCATATGATCTGAGCTTTGAGTCTTTTCAAAATGTTTAAGTTCAACTTTAATGAAGCAGACAAAATTGAAGGACAAACAGACCTTGGGGTTCAACAGGACAGAAACAAAGAAATGAGAGAATGAAACAAAAAGAAAGCCTGATAATTAAGAGAGTTATCAGTTAGCACTGAGTCCAAACAGAAAGGAATCCCATCTGATTCATGTGACTCGCTGTGCTGAATGTCAGGGCAAACTTAATTCCTCTTTGCTTTTGGAGATTCACCAAACAAAAGTCAAATTCTGCAGATGGTGTGAGTCTATTGAAATATGCAAATTTGGTGTTGTATAGTCAGTCAGACTAATAAGGAGACATTGGTGCTCTGAATAGAGTTCTAAACTGAACAAAAATGTGATTCTTCTGGAGTCCCTCCCATCTGCTGTGTAACACAGCTCCACCGAAGCAGAGGAAGATAACATTGAAGTCACCAAAGATTAGAGGACGTTTCTGAGAGTGAACAACACTCATAATCCTTCTCAGAAAAAGCCACAACAGAACAGGACAAGAGAAACACAGGTGGCTTTTCTGTGCCATTGTCAGTCTGAGAGTTTGACAGGAAATGGCGTCCAATTATTATTATTTTTTTTTATAAGTGCTGATTCTGCCAGTTTCCCAATGATTTACATTTCTTACTGACAACCAGTGTAACCACTAGAATATCTCAAGGAAATTTCAATTGAACGCAAATGGACTTGGTAATTTGTCTTGAAAGACGTTTCACCTCTTATCCAAGAGGCTTCATCAGTTCATGGAAATTTCCTTGAGATAACCATGACCTGGATGAATGAGAATATTCATAGGCTTAACCACTAGAATAATTTTTAGTTGATTAAATTTAATATTTTCATAGAATAATAACTCAAGGTCAGCAAAAAAAGCAAAAACTAAATTAAAATGGCACTTCATAGTTTGCAATTCCATCAAAAGTTTGGATAATTATTATCAAGTAACTTAAAGAAAAAAATAAACAAAAGAGATCCTTAAATTCATTTTAATTTACCAGCTGTTTAGTTACTGCTTAGTAAGTGAAATCATATGACAGATTGTTTCTTTTATACAAAACCGAAAAGGCAAAAGCAATAACTTATTGCTATACTCTTGCTGTCTTTAGAACATGTGTTTAAATTTGCTTTATAAAACTTAAAACTGAAACACACATTTTCTTTGCAAAACCAAAGAAGTATTTGATGCACTGCTGATTTTTTTTTAGGTTTTCCCTCTTACAAAGCATGTAGAGCTCTGTAATTTATATCAAATGTACTCTTCAACTGTTAACGACAGAATCTAAAACAAAAATACAGAGAATCATAAAAGGATGATTTTTAAATAATTAATTTCCATTTCCATTCAAGTATTTGATTGCCTATCAACAAGTAAGAATTTAGGCTCCCACAGACCTGTTAGTTCTTCTTTAAGAAGCCGTCCTGTTCCCCTACTCATGACCTGTATTAACCGAACCAGTTTGAACTCGTTACTTGTATAAAAGACACCTGTCCACACGCTTAAACAAACTCCAACCTCTCCACAATGGCAAAGACTAGAATGCTGTGCAAGGACATCATGGATAAAATTGTAGACCTGCACAATGCTGGGATGGGCTACAGTCCAATAGGCAAGTAGCTTGGCGAGAATATTAACATACAGAATATTAATAGCCAGATATTTCTGTATCAGTTATAGTTTACTATTTACCTGGTTAAGGCTGAGATAATAAACACAAAGTAAAGGGTGAGCTATAGAAGTTCATTGAAAAGTAATCACTACACGTGTGTGGAACAAATGACAAAAATCAACTTTCTAAAATAATATTATTTATTTACAAAAGAAGAAGATCAAGGTAAACATTTGAATCAACCAAGCTAGCAACACACTATTAATTAGAAGAAATGAATAACTACCAAAATAAAATAACATAATGGATGAATAAATATGAAACGATGAAACACACAACCAGGGCAACCAAGGAGCTGCTCCGTAGGAAGCATCTCAAGGTCCTGGAGTGGTCTAGCCAGTCTTCAGACCTGAATTTAATAGAAAATCTTTAGGGAGAGCTGAAAGTCCTTGTTGCCCAGGGACAGCCTTGAAACCTGAACTCTCTGGAGAAGATCTGTATGTAGGAGTGGGTCAAAATCCCTGCTGCAGTGTGTACAAACCTGGTAAAGAGCTACAGAGAATGTCTGATCTCTGTAATCGCCAACAAAGGTTTCAGTACCAAATATTGAGTTCTGTTCGTCTGATGTATCAAAGACTTATGTCATGTAATAAAATGGAAATTAATTATTTTAAAAATCGTCCACTGTTATTTTATGCATTTTTATGTAAGATTCTGTCCCTCACAGTTGAAGAGTACCTTTGATACAAATTACAGACGTCTACATACTTTGTAAGTGAAAAAAACAATAAAATAATCAACAGTGTTTTCAAATACTTTTTCTTCCCACTGTATGTGGTCCGGATGACAAATGTTGACGTAAAGTAATGGTGTGTAGTTTCCTGATGATAGGGGGCAGTACAACTCACACTCCAATCTTTTTTATATAAACAAACTGGGCTGCACTGTGGCACAGTAAGTATCATTGCTGCCTTGCCTTAAGAAGGTCCTGCGTTCGAATCTCAGCCCAGGCTCTTTCTGAATGGTTCCTTCTCCTGTCTGTCTTTTTGGACTGGAGACCTGTACTGGGTGTACCCTGCCTCTTGGCCTGTGACTGCTGGTGATAGGCACCAGCCTCCACGCAACTCCTCGAGGATGAGTGGTATAGACATTTGATGGATGGATAAACTGTAATGTTGGACCACGGGTGTCAAACTCATTTCAATTTTGGGCCAAATTAAGATATTAAATGTCCATAAATGACCGGTTGTGGCAGAAAATATTGATAAAATGATCTTTAACAAACCACTAAAATAACCTACTGACTACCAGGAAAAAAATAAATGAATGAATGTATATCTCAACAAGCACACTTCTTAAAATTAAATTATAAAGTACCAAACATCTCTCAAAATGTGATTTAGCATAGAGGTGTGCGATATGACGTTTTAAAACCGTTATACGATCTACACGTCTAACGATCTGTCATTTTTGAGAGATTGTTTTATCCCGATTCAGAGTTCTGCTGCTGTATTTCTGCCTCCGCTCTTCTCCATGCTCTAAGAGAACCCCCCCCCTCGCGTGTGTAAAACATGTAAACAAACAGGGCATCAGCCACGGCTGAGAGCGTAAATGAGGATTTCGTTCCGTAGTAAAAGGCCTCGTCCATTATATGTAACTGGTTTGGTTTTTTACCAAACATCAAAGAGCAAACAAACTTCATTTGCAAAGTTTGCACAGAGAGAATCAAAGCAAGTGACCGCAACACTATAACATTGTTTAATCAGTTGAAGAGAAGGTATCACAAACAATACAATAAGAGCTATAGCTATAACGCTGATTACTGCAGCAGCAGCGGTGTCCACACAGCAAACGTTAGTAAAACTATCACAAACCTTACTCCCTACGAGTTGCAGGGGATATTATGAATATGTTTGGATGGATAAAAGAGTAATTAGAACTGCTTACACTGCACTCTACCTTCATTATCTTATGTAGCAGCAGCACTTTGTATACTTCTGTTTTTACACTACATTGTTAACTCTTTTACCTTTTTATTAGGCAGCTTGATGTGTGCCTTTTCTATAACATAAGTATTCTGGACAAGTTAATCTTTGCAAAAAATACAAAAAACATTTGAACCAGTTAAAGCTGTATGAGGATTATTTATTGACATATTATTGACGTATTATAGATTGCACAATACATCTTGCACTATATTTGCAGCTGCCTGTTAGTTTTTAATTCTAAAATATTTTATTATATTTGCTCAATATTATATTTTTTAAATTAAGTAATTTTCTGTGTTATTAGACAATGTAAGATAAAAAATTATATAATTGCATTTAAATATGTTTATATGTTGATGTATTTGTTATGAAGCTATTTGAAAAATGAAAACAGATATATGTATATATAACTTGTTTCATTCATTCATTTTAATTAATTTATGTATTCAATGTTACTCTTCTTCAATATGTAATTTAAGTTATGTTTTTTATCATCTAAAAAAAAGAGATAAAATCGAAGTCATGATAATATAATAAAAAAAAAGTGATATTCTATTTTAGCTATATCGCCCACCCCTAGTTTAGGACTATTTAAATGAACACTGATTTGACTGCAGTTGTGTAGTTAAGTAACCATCTCTCGAGTCCAAGTTACACTCAAGTCCTTAATGTGGGGATAGGTCTGGGGACTTCGGTGTTTACAAATATAGTCTTGGGCTGAGGTTATCATCAATAGATCTTGAATAATTTGTGCCAAGAGGTTTTCAGTGACATTGTTGTTGTATTTATATATCCATTTTTGTGTGTTGTGGATGTGTAGTTCTTAGTTTATATTATTTGGTCTATTTTATCAATGTTGCTCCTGTTGCTGTTTTTTTTTTCTCTCTGTTGTCCTGCAGATGTGGAAGACTAGGATGTTTTCATGTGTTCTCTTTGTTCTCCTTTCTCTCTTGTATCATCAACTCACACTCCTACCTCTTTCTTTATTTATTTATTTCGTTCTTTCCTCTTGTTTTTTTCATCTCAGTGTTATGACTTCAGAACATGAAACCCAAAGCTCTCATATTTTTTTACACACACACATGTGTATATATATATATATATATATATATATATTTATATATATATCAAGTGGAGTATTGCAGCAAAAGCTGTAAACCTTTGCTTATTTCAGGATAGATTTACACCATATCACTGTGACTGGTAACCTTGCTCTGCAAGATAGATTATTGCGAGATTAGGAGTTTTTCAAACTCAGGAGAATCCATCTTGTATGCTACAATCAAAACCGTCCAACCTTCGATCCGTATTTTGCCGAACATTCGTTTGTTAGCATTGTGCTTTGGGGTCGGTGTTCAGTTGTGATAGTATCAAGTGCCCAGGAACGGGAACTGGATACAATTTCTTAATTAAAAAATGAACAAAGGGAAGAACTTGATGGCAAAGACGTGTGCTTTTTTGCTAAATGGTTTTGGCAAGTGCTTGATTTACCAGCTTGTTACTGTGATTGGCCAAAGACACATCATGGTAGCCAGTGCCAGCTGGAAGCTACCTTGCGCATCCTCCAATCAGGTCAAAATATTCTACCAGATGGCCCTCCCTCTTTCAAACGGTTTCTGCTGCAAAAATTCCAGATTGAAATGTGTAGGCTCAGCACAGGGCAGGGCTACACATAGATCTGGCTGATGCCGAGTTACACGACTGGCGCTAGTTTGAAAAAACTTTACACTCAATGTTTTTACCTGTCCAGCAGAGGCATGCAGCCTCAGTGTGACTCCTTAGACTTTGCTGGTTTACTCCAGCTTCCGCCTCTTATGTGGAGCCATGGGCCACATCTAGGATATCCTCAGTGACATTTTCACATTTTTAAACCTTCTTGTAATAAATGCAGGATAGAACCAAAGAAAATGTAAAATCAGCTTAAGATACCCCAGTGTTGCATGGGATTTGTGAGGCTTTAGGCCAGTACTTCTGAATAATTTTCTGCCATGCCCCCACCATAGAGAACAAAAATTGTTGATATCTAAAATGTTTAATCACTTGTTGATACAAACCACTGGCACCACCAATGCTACAAATAATATATACTGATTACCAGAAAATATTAATTAAATAAGATGCAACTACTTCAAATGGATGCAGCTCTTTTTATTTCTTTAGATCTTAACACTATTTTCAAGAACATTTTATTCACTGAGTTGGTAAAATTTAATCCAGACTGGTCAGTCTGTGTGATGCTCAGCACAGTTTTTTCTTAAATGTGAATACTAGTTACTTGTCACCTTCTTCACTTTATCACTTTTCAAAAAGGGAGGCTACATAACATTTTCTGTGCAATATTCACTGTTTTTCTCTTCAACTCTCTAACCCTATAAAATCTATTAAATTATGTTAGAATTGCTTTATTTTTTAAGAGTTCCACTCTTTCTATTTAGATTTTCTAAATTCTACTTTTCCCATTCTAACCATATTTCTTAAACCAAAAAAGTGTAATTATGATGACTGAAAACAATGTACCCAATCAATAACCATTTACTGTTATTCACAACTATTTTCACAAATCTAAAAGTTCTGTGGTTCAAGCATTTCCATGTCATTTTTAAAGATCTAAAAAATCCTGTTCAAAACAAATATACTCATATTTTTCATATTATAAAATAAAATCTCTCACCACCAAATCAAGTCTCATAAAGAGACCAGGAGACAGTAAATATTAATATTGCTTCCATATTGATCAAGAACTTTGTTCAATTAATTTCCTACTCCTTACCAGACTACCGTAAAATAAATGCATGTCAGTGTTTTAATGTTTAGCACTCTTCCTGCAGCGTTCCATTTGCATTTTTTATTCCTGACAAAGCTTGTTTCTTCTTGTTTCTAATGTGACCCTTCACCATCACTAGTTGTCACCGTGAGCTTACAGAACTTATAGAAGGATTGTTCTCCCGATTCATAAACATATCTGACCCTCGAACTAAGCGTCAATTTTTTTATTTATTTTTTTCAGGGTGGGCTGCGTCTGTTTTAATGAGCTTTCTTGCTATGATTCCATCTCCCCTTTCCACACCATGGTTTAGACCACCCTCAGCTCTCTGTGTAGATTTCTTCTACTGGGCTGAACAGGCAGCCTGGTAAGTTTGAGCACTAACTGTCACCTAGTGGCTGGAGGCTTAAGCTTGGTTTATGCTTGCCGCGTCCGCGAGGTCCGCACGGCTCCACGCGGCCAAATTACGTCATTTTAGCACCCACGCCTCTCCGCGCGGCCTCCTACCGCCCCAAAATTTCCGCGCCACGCACCTGGGAAAATTTGTAACTACGCGGACGGTCCCGCGTGGAAAAACGTGGCGGACTGGCAAGAGCTCATATTGCCGGAGGTTCGGAAATAGACATCTTTATTATTTGGCCGATAGATATCACTGTGATCAACTGTGTTTTAATGGAAGAGAGGACTGTCTCCTTTTTTCGTCTTTTTTCCTAATAAATAGCATAAAGTTTCTGCTTTGTTTAAGCTCAAGGGTATCACCATCTTGTAAACAACAGTGATTACTACTTCTACTATGGTGTAGTGTTGTATGCTTGCCGTAGAGCCCTACGCCGCCCCCTACAGTCGTCAAGAATATTGGCTCTCAGCAGGGACAAGCCACAAAAAGTATAAACGCTGCAAGAAGGCGTCTCGGCCCGTTCCGCACGTCTCGTTTCCGCGCGGAATGTTCATGCGGCAAGCATAAACCAAGATTTACTCGCCATTAAAGTGTAATTAGAAACCTCAGCTACTGAGAGGTGCGAGGGGGTGGGGGCCTCCTACTGCAGCCATGTCAGTTGATGATTGGGGAGTGAGAAAAGGTTCTAGAAGCTTTGGGCGTGGCCAAGTTAACATTGGTTATTTAATATGTAATGAGCAGCAGAAACAGCACACTCTGAAAGGGGCTGAAGCAGAGCGTAATAGAGGTTGGTAACAATTGTTTCCTACAAGCTATTTTCAGCAAACAACTTCAGAAACATGTTTTCTGGAACTCCTAGACCTATTTTAAATTGTGGAAAAATAGTCAAATGTCTCCTTTGAGTATTAAAATACTCTTTGGATGAAGATATTTCTGAATTCCATACTTGTTATGAACATTATTATTTTCAGCAAATGAATCACACTTAATAGTTAAGGTATACAGTCTGTTTACTAAGATCAGTTTTTTTTGTTTCTAAAATTACTCAAAATATGTTGTTTCAATTCGTGTATATTTTTTTTTTTTTTTTTTTTTTTTTTTTTAAAACTTCTTCAGCTTTTTCCCTCTGTTGCTGTTAATTCCTGAAATCTGTCCTTTTCTCTGACATTTGCAGAAATGCTAAAGGCCCCGGCTGTTTGCTTTCCTCCATGATGGAGCACAAGGTGTCTGGTTTGTGGCAGTCACAGAGAAGTCGTTGTATGAATTCAGCCTCTTTTTCTTCCACATCTATAAGGCACAGGGATAAAATCCATCTCTCTGTGATGAGACAATGATTTGCAGAGCTGCATTGTGGCAGCAGAGAGGCAGCAGAAGGGTGAATTTGCATGTAAATGCACAAGGAAATGATCCTGCAGAAACAGCGAGGCAAGCGTGGCCCTTCTTTACCTCCTGATGTGTTTGCTCTGCTGCCACAGAAAACACTGAGGTTCAACGCACATCCTGCTCAGAATAAAACGCATCTACATTTTAGATTCCAAGTCTATCTGAGGTGATGCAGCTAAAATTTAATTCTAAATTCACTAAATTCCGGGAGACAATTTTGTTTTTTGTGATTTAAAAATAACTTTGCTCTCTTGTAATGTGCCTGTCAGGCTTTACATTTTGGTTGAGTAGAAAAAACACTGAAATGATTTTAGAGATAAAGTCAGATTTTGGAGCTGTACATAATGCCACAAATTCAGTATGGAGATGTTGCTAAGGAAAAAAATCAAAATAATTCAGACTTGAGGGGATGGTCCTTCTTAGAAAGCCTTTCAGCACTTAGTTTTGTCTTTTGCTCTCACCTCACATAATGGTGACAAGTCAGTCTCTGCCCCTTTTCCTGTAGGCTTAGTCAGCGCCAAACGGGTCCAGTCAGCATGGCCCAGAATGGTCCAAAATTTCCATTTCAGGGGCATAGCAGTGAGCAAGGACACGGGTGGACTTAGCTTAACAAAAGCTCCAGCAAAAAAAATCAGTCACAAAGTCACCATGCCTAACACCTATCCTCTCACAAGTTAAAAGACTTCATCACTCACCTTACATTGCTCAGACATCGATGCGTTCATGACTCCAGCTCTTAATCTCTATTCGTCACACCATTACTGATCTAAGCAGTGATCATCCAGTCTGTGGAGACTGCAGCTCCGCAGTCTTCCAGCCTGATCAAGCCGACTCCTGCTCTCAGATCAGCTACCAGTGGCTATCATCCTTCTTTCTCACCGATACGACAGGCTCTCCACGGCTTTTCTGAGCTGTCAACACGGCAACTTCGCCTGCTCTACTGCTTCCCAACCAGAGCCTGCTCCAACCCACGTGTGGAACGCGATAACAGCTCCGATCACAGCTCCATTCCTCTTGGTGATCTGACAACTATCAGCCGTCATTCACAGTTTTCTGATTTTCCAGATGCCTAAGCATCAGCAGGTATCTAGCCCACTCTCTCCCTGCTGCTTGCTGGCCCTTCATCGTAAAAAAACATCCATTTCTGCAAAGCCCTTCCAATGCTCTCAGTCGACCACATTCCTGCCATTGTGGTCCTTAATGGGCCATTATTGGCACTTTGATTTCTTTAGTTTGCCAAGCAATGTTTGGAATTCGCTGGAAGCCATTCTGTAAAATCACTTCTAAACAAAAGCTACTAGGTGATTCAAAGGCTACCACTACTAGGTAAGAGTGAGAGTGACATCACTTTACTGGACCAATCAGTCCATAGGTGGGCGTGCTGTGTCAGTTCGGCATGCTTCAGATCAAGGCAGAGATAGTCCTACAAAAGGGGTCAGCTCGGATGGCCTCAGTTAATGGAAACATGCCAGAACGGGTCTGAATCTACCCATTCCAGACTATTCCATCCCTAGTGGAAAAGAGACATTAGCTTGTGGTTTTTTTTTCTGAGGGTTTTGGCATATTGCACGTTCTAAAGGAAGCATTCTTCTTTTAAATTTAAAAAGAGCATGGTTATAACAGTTATTACTGTTTATAACTGTTATAACATGGTTATAAAACAGTTATAACCGTTATAAAAATTTCGTTTTGTCAGTTTAAATGCATTTCTATAGAATATAAGCATATTACTTCATCACAAGATGGTACAAAATGTATTATTTTATTTTTATTTTTCAGATTTTCTGGGCTTCAAATAAATATTTTTCCCTTATGCAAGATAATATATACATCCTCTTGTTGTAAAGTCTTCAAGTCTTTATTATTTCTAATTGATAAACATAGAAGTAAATGTGGCAAAAAAAATCTCATAAAGCAAGCATTTTACACTTCTGCCTCCGGTGATTCCAGTCAAGAGTAAAACATTTGACAATTAATTTATCAAAACCCCAGCCTGCCTTTCCAATTTTTCCTGAATAGGACCCAAACAAAGGGTTAAAAAAGACAAAGGGAATTCCACAGGAACATTTTAACTCTGGAAATTGCTTTAAATAGATTTGATTAACAAAAATTGTTTATGCTTAAGTGTTTTCATGTGGAAGAGTTTGCAGAAGTTCTGTTGCTAAGGTTAGCCTGATTTATTTCATTGAGATGTGACAAAGGTTGGTGCCTCTTCCAGCAATCACTTGCGGAGAGTTGGGGTACACCCTGGACAGGTCACCAGTCCATCGCAGGGCAACACAGATACACACAGGACAAACAACCATACATGCACACACTCATACTTAAGAGCAAATTTGAGAGACCAATTAACAGTTGTGTTTTTGGACTGCGGGAGGAAGCCGTATTACCTGAATTAAACCAACATTTGCAGTGGGAGATATATGCAAACTCCCTGTAAAAAGACTCCAGACTGGGATTCAAATGCATGATCTTCTTGCTGCAGGTTAATAGTGGTACTACCTGTGCCACTGAATTAAAAAAAGGTTTAAAACTGTTGCTTGATGCAAACATTTTGACAAAAATCATGAATGAAATGTGTTTTATCTTAAAAGGATACTGTACTTTCTCCTAGCTGCTGTGAAGGTCAAGGGGTTCTACAGTACAACACAATTCAATATTATTAAAGGGAGAGTGTTATACAAAATTGACATTTAGAGGTGTAACATCCTAACAACTAACAACATGCTTGAACTGTGGCTTTGACTCATCCACTAATGTTTGAATATTTTTTTAGTCTCTGCTGTTAGTTATCAGGGGTGTTGAAACACCTGCTCCCACCTATCTCCTCATTTTCCACCCATCTCCTCCTCCTGCCTGACGTGGCTTACTCTGCTGCCAAGCCACTGCACCTGCAGCCCCCTCCTCACTCATCTCCAGTGCAGTAGCAGCTGTTATAGTTAGCTTAGGGTAGTTGGAAGGCTAAGAGTTTGGACTTGATCTTTGGAAACAATCCTATACCGGAAAAAAAGGTCTGTTATCTTTGCCCAAATCACTTTACAATTTCCACATTGAAGTTGCACAAAGGCAATTCAATGATGCACACAGTTTCTTATGTTTAGTGTGTATTTTGTTGGAAAATTATACATACATTTTTTTTTACTTTATTATTATTTTTATTTATTTGTTTTACAAAACCCAAACTTAAAAGTGTGATGTTCAGTTGTAATCAACCAGACTTTGCTCTAATACTTCTAAATAAAATTTAGCGTAGCCAGTTGTCTTCAAAGGTCACAGACAGGACATAAGTGAGACTGCTTTCTCAACAAAAACCTTTTTTTTGGATTAACAAGAAGATTGACCCTAAAGGCAAAGCTACCCCATTGAAACCTGTACAGGTAAGAATAGTGATTTTGCATTACTAACTCTGACTTCAAAACTTAGCTTTATTTTTTTGTACTTTTATGGTTGCAATGCAAAATGTAGCAACTTATTTGTTTGCTGTTATGGTTGCATTGCAAAAAGTAGCTTCGTTGTTTTTCGAATTTATGATTTCCGTGCAAAACATTGCTTAATTTCTCTCTACTTTTGTGATTTCAATGCAAGACGTTGCTTCATACTTCTGTGTTTTTATGGGTTTAATGCAAAAAACGTAGCTTGATAGTGATTAATATTTATAAATGGGTGCCAAGGAGGTTAATTATTAAAAAGCTGACATATCTTGTAAAAGACTCTGAATGCTCTCTGGTTATTCAAAAACCTCACTTTCAGGGTTCGGATATTGGATCATTTGCATGTCGTCTTACAATCTCCAGTTTGGCCATTGTTCACCAATGTGATTTCTTCCTAAATACTAAAATGCAACACACTGAAAACCTCTGTAAATAATGTCATACTCCACACACATGCTGTGATATTGGCCAGTGTATGATGTTCTGCAGGGGGAGTTTCACAAAGGGTAGGAGGGCTTAGAGAGGCAAACACGAATATCAAGGCCTCAAATGCGGAAGTTATGAGAAGACAATGACAAGACAGTGAATTTTGGTATATACGGGATTTTAAGAATGATTCAGGGTACAATTTTCATTTGAGTGTGCTATAAAATGGTACTCTGTGCCTGGAAGAAGCATAATACCCCCCTTTAAGACTTGATTTTACCGAAATTACATCAAACTAAAAAGCTCCTTTAAAGCATGATCCATGCTTTCAGACAGTTAAACTTGAGCTTCGAGCGGTAATGAAGTTCGTAACTGCAATGAAATATAGGAAGACAATGAACAGAAAAAAAAATCCATTGACACATTGCTAAAATGTCTACGAACATCTCAGAGTTGATAATTAACTTCATTTTATATATTCACCCATCCATCAGCTTGCGCTTATCCGGGGTCGGGTCGCGGGGGCAGTAGCCTAAGCAAAGAGACCCAGACTTCCCTCTCCGCGGCCACTTGGGCCAGCTCCTCGGGAGGAATCCCGAGGCATTCCCAGGCTAGCTGGGAGACATAATCCCTCCAGCGAGTCTTGGGTCTTCCCCTGGGCCTCCTCCCAGTGGGACGTCCCCGGAACACCTCATTAGGGAGGCGTCAAGGAGGCATCCTGACCAGATGCCTGAGCCACCTCAACTGGCTCCTCTCGATGTCGAGGAGCAGCGGCTCTACTCTGAGCCCCCTCCGGATGACCGAGCTTCTCACCCTATCTCTAAAGGAGAGCCCAGCCACCCTACGGAGGAAACTCATTTCAGCCCCCTGTATCCGTGATCTCGTTCTTCAGGTCACCACCCAGCGTTCGTGACCATAGATGAGGGTAGGAACGTAGATCGACCGGTAAATCGAGAGCTTTGGCTTTCGGCTCAGCTCTCTCTTCACCACGACAGACTGGTACAGCGCCCGCATAACTGCAGAGGCCTTACCAATCCGTCCATCGATCTCCAGTTCCGTTTTTCCCTCATTCGTGAACAAGACCCCCAGATACCTAAAACTCTTCCACTTGAGGAAGGACCTCATCCCCGACCTGGAGAAGGCATTGGGCCAGTAGAAATCAGCAGCAGCCAATGGCAGGTCAGGGTTGGGAAGCTCTCCAAATTGAACATTATTAGGCAGTCAACACCTGAGGAGAACAGAGAGGTGAGAAGAGAAAAGGCAGAAACTCCTCTGCACGTAACAGTTATGAACAGGATCATTGACAAAGGGCAACCTTGGTAGAGTCCAACTGTCACCGGAAACGAGTCCGACTTACTGCCGACATTGCTAACCAAACTCTGACACCGGTCATACAGGGACCTAACAGCCCGTATCAAAGGGCCTGGTACCCTATACTCCCGGAGTACCCCCCACAGGACACCCCGAGGGACACGGTCGAACGCCTTCTCCAAGTCCACAAAGCACATGTAGATAGGTCGGGCGAACTCCCACGCACCCTCCAGGACCCTGCAGAGGGTGTAGAGCTGGTCCAGTGTTCCACGGCCAGGACGAAAACTGCATTGTTCCTCCTGAATCCGAGGTTCGACTATCCGTCGGACCCTCCTCTCCAGAACCCCCGAATAGACCTTAGCAGGGAGGCTCAGAAGTGTGATCCCCCTGTGGTTGGAACACACTCTGTGGTCCCCCTTTTTAAATTGTATTTTATATATTCACCTATGCAATAATTCACAATAATACCAAAACAGCCTCAATCTAGAGAAAGGTAGGGAGGAGAAGAGGCGGACACCAAGTGACACCATGTTGATTATAAAAAGCAAGGCTGAGAGGATAATGGAATCTGGGGTGATGCTCAGCACAGGAGGGAACATCCTGTGGAAGCTGTGAGGCACCACAGCAATAAAAGCTGGGATGATGGAAGGGAAGCAAGTTTTCCTTGAAACCCAAAACGGACTCATCCAGAGCAGAGTTTTGCTTTAAATTTCAAAATCATTAGGTATTAAGGTTTAACTACCGTATTTTCTGGACTATAAAGTACACCTAAATACAAGCCAAACAACCTATTTTAGGGGGAAACAACCCCACAAATGTGTGCATAAACAAGCTGCACCGGATTAAAAGCCGCTGGAGTTTTAATAACATACGAGTTTGTGGAGTGTGGATTGTCTGGATAGTGATTTGTGTTTGGGGGAGTGTTGTAGATATTTTTTCTTTAACAAAGGATTGAGAGAGACTTTCTTCAGTAGTTTTAGGAGCTTTTAATCACAGACTTGTTGCTCAAACAAGGAAGACAGCGTTACACAGAAACATATGAATACTGACCTGCCTTCCAACATCTGACACATATAGATTCAGTAATCCTAAAAGCTTTCAATGTTATATCAGATACATTTCTTAAAGATGAGAAACTAAGACTTGCGGGCATCAGCTGGCTTGATAGAGAAGGCATCACCTCGCTTATGTCAAAGTGTCTTTAGATGTTGGAGAGGTTCTATGCCAACCCGAGATGTAGCAACAGAAATCAGTACAATTGCCCTGACCTATAATCATATAGTGTCAAATAATTGGATTGGTTATCATATCATAAAGAGTACACAGAGCAGATTAGTATTTTCCATTTCCATTACAGGTCCCCCTTTTACTACCCCAGTAATAACTCAAAAAAAGGGAACTAATAATTTACAATAACACACAATAAGCTACCACTAATGGGAAGGTAGGCAGCAAAATGCAAACAAAAAACAATGAAATCAAGATCAAATGAAATCATGCATTACATGTATGAATCAGCTCATGAATGGTACAGTATATGATGAGACCTATGCATCGCTCCTGGTGACATTATCGGAACCATACACGTCGTAGCCAAAAACTCAATGGGCTTAATATGACCAACCTCCCAACCTATTGTCAGGTTGTGTGTACATTCTGCCCACGACAAGTGGAGAAAAGACTTAGATTTTCCCTTTGCCCATAAGGTGACCGTTCCGCATGGCTCATCATCCATCAGGATGCCTAAGAAATAAATGCAAATCAGAAGAAAAAAAAGTACATCATAAATGGATCAAAAAATCGTGGCACGAATTGAAACGTGTACTCTTCCCTCATGTGAGGCTTGCATACACGGTGTGAACCCAAAAATCAAAGATCGTCAGTCACTCATTGCTCAGCACCCTAGTGCCCCTTTAAAGAGGTTACACAAGAACAGATCAGTAGTAATCAACAATATTAGAATCCATCACAACAGAACAATGGCATTTTTTTTTTTATAATAAAAACTATAACTTAAGTTATGATCACAAATCATACTCAAATCTGCTCACAAATTACGCTGGAATTGACCGGAAAAGGGATAATAAATGATATCATATGAATTAAATGTTGAAAAAAGGAATAAAAATAAAAGAATGAAAAGAATTAAACCCCTAGCTGTGTGTTCTACCTGGGATGAGAGACCCTGCTAAATTTCATGGAAGAGCCAGATTCACATGGAGGAACACAAAGCATTAGTAACATAAAAAACAACAACAGAAACAACATCATAAAACCAAATTCACAGGGTGATTTAAAGGCAGTCGTCTTACACATACATACACAGGTCCTCCAGCTCTACTTTACTGATTGTCCCTAGAACCAGAACCAAGCATAAGGAAGCGGCTTTCAGCTTCTGTGCTCCCAACATCTGGAACAAACTGACAGTTGAATGTTAAACGGCAGAGTCACTGAACTCTTTGAAATCTAAAATAAAAACAAACTTATTTAGACTTGCCTATGACTTACCGATATGATTAATTATTATTATTTACATTGTCAATCGTTAAATGTTTTCTCTTTATTTTCATAGATTTCATAACTGTTCTCTCATGCTATAATCACCAAATGTGTTCCTTATTTAAATGACTGTTATATTATTATTTAAATGATTCTATGTTTTAATCTTCTTGTAATCATGTAAAGCAGCTTGAATTGCCTTGTGTTGAAAGTGTGCTGTATAAATAAAATTACCTTGCCTTGCCTTATACCTGTAATTCAATTACTTATATAACACTAGTTCATACAGCTCTTCTATGTCATATTATACTCCTCTATCCCCATCTCGCCTCTTGGAGTCTGCATCAGGCTCGTCGACACCTGTCAGCCCAGCCAGAGCTTTTGCCATCATTTGATGGGTAAAAGCAATGTCAAACACTCTGACCATTAGTCCCCGAATGCAAGGAATGACACAGCAACAGCACACATAGAAAACTGCTAACACTATAGAACGAGGTCCAAACACAGAAAAAACTGTTCTCCAGCCAGCCCAATGGTAATCCACCCGGGGCTGTGGATCAGGAACTCCCTGCTAGCCAATGGTCAGAGGGTGCAGGCATAAAAAAGGCTTTCTAACATCTTTCCACGGCAGGGATGGTAACATAACCATAGCTGCCCTGAGGCAGACTGGCAAGTGTCAAAAATAACCTGAACAACCATTTTCCAAATTTTACACCAAAGCGTCATGTGAGTATAATGTGAGCGTACGTGTTTTATGCCTGTCTATTTAAAGCTGTCAATTCACACCAAAACTTGCATTGTGCACGCAGGTTCACAGCTGCAGGCTTCTCCACTGTTGCTCCTCTTTGGTTATAAAATGGGTAGGTTTGTATTTATTTGTTGAAATAAAATGTATATATGTGTAGGAAATAGCCTACTATTGTTTCTTGCACATGCTCATTTGTATTGGTATCAAACCCAGCTCTACAACTACTTGTTTTGAACACACTTCATCACAGTTGTGGTGTGGTAATTTTTTGACAACCATCAATATTTTTCCATACAGCGCCAAGTAGAAGACAAATCCTGGCCTTCCTTTTCCTTGTTGATGAGGTGCTAAGAGAAGGAAGTTGAGGAAAAAAAGACACTATGGATTCAGGGATTTTGTTTTATTTTGCTAAATCGTGGCTGTTCCCTGTGTGGGCGCACCCATAGCTTGGTAGATTGCAGGGAACATGCCTCAAACATAGAACTGAAATCTATTTTGAGCATTGCGTTGAGTGGTGTAACTTGTAATATGTGTTTATAGCATGGCCAGTGTGCCTTGTCCCATTGATAAAAATTAAAACTTTAATGCCGCGTGCTACGGACATATTCAGTTACGCTTGGTGTAAATTCAGGGTAACACTGCAATAAGTTGAGACTAAACAACTCATTTTGATTTTAAAAAATGCTGTATTACACACTTTTTTCCAAATGCTAAAGTACAAATGAGAGAAGGATGACAAGAAAAATAAGGACTAACAACAAAGAGAAAATAATGTAACTTCGAAACTCTTAATAAAACGTTTAATTTATTGGGGCTCTCCCTACAAATATATGCGCACTTGAGACACAGTTTCACATACCAAGAGAATAAGTTCAAGTTAAATGACATGCTCTCCTAGATCAATTCCAGCAGTATAACATATGTATGTGACGACCACTGTGGAAGAAAAAAGATGCAGATGAAAGCTTATAGTGTTATATTTTCGTTGATACAACCAAGACTACACATTCATCTTAAGAGGAAGTATTTTAACAAACCTAATATCAAGCAGTGAAGAACAAAGAAAACAAATTTTCTTTGAATTTTCAAATTTTTATTTATGAAAATGTTTATCTGATACATTGCTGTATGTCTTGATTCTCATTACCAGGACTTTAAATAGTGCAGCTTCTTTAAAATGTGTGGTGTCTATAATTTAAAGGAACACCATCAACACGTCTGGAAGAACTGATGCACTTTGAAGAAAATTGTAGTTCTTGTATAGAAGCAAGCCTCAAAACTTTGCTCTTGTACTATAACATGTATGACTCATAAATTTACACTTTTGAGCACTAGATGATGATGATGGTGATGATAATTATTTTGACATAGCTGACCTTTGTTTTTTGTTTTTTTGTTTTCAAAAAGTTTGGGTCTGATGAGAGGTGAGTCATATCACTGCTCTATTTAAGAACAACGCTAAAATACACACAGGACACTGGGCAATGGACAATTCCCACGCTAACACCTATGGGTAAATAAAAGTTACCTACTAAAGTCTTAGGAGTGTGACAGGAAAATTGAGTATTCACCTACAGAAGCTGATTATGGCTTTCACAATTGACTATCCATAAATATTCAGCAGTTTCACATCAGCGCTAAATGCATAGAACATATATAAAAAAATGCTTTTCAACTTTTAACTTTGAAAATTATTTCACAGCTATGGTAAGACTGCTTTAGTTTAATCTCTCTGTGTACATCTGATTTTAATGTTGTCAACGTCATCTGTTAATTGTTTCCAACATGTTTTTGTTACTGCCATCTTGACAAGATGTTGACTAATTTGGCAGGTAAAGGCTTAAGACCAAGTCATATTAATTTTATGGTGGTAATTTGTTCCAAAACATATTCTGAACAATGACAAACACATTGATTCTATTTCAAGTAAACATGTTGTGGTATCACTGTGGTTACACATTCCTTGTTAAGTATAACTTTACACTTGTCATATCAGGAACAGAGCAGGTGAGAGAGTTATATGTGGGCTGTTTATGTCACACAGTGGAAATTGTTCATTTTGCCTGCTAATTGCTGTTCATGAGTTGTAGTGTGTTTTGCATAATTGGTCTTACATGTTTTTTGTAGTCATTTCTGAAAGAATTTCAGTCCACTGTACGAGAGATGAGAAAGGACATGAGTGCTTTTAGTTACTTATTCTGAAGAAGGGGGCCTTGTGAAGTCCAACCAGCTGCCAGATTGATGAGAACTATTTAAATCCCGCCTCCAAAAAACAAACAAAACAAAAAAAACTAACTCACCTTACTTCTCTCAAGCATTGATGTATTCAAGAGTCCATTTCCTGATTTGTCTTCCTCATGCTAGTATGGGAAGCCTCAGTCTCCTCCCCTTCTGGTCGGCCCGTGGGTCCCCCAAACCGAAAAAATAATGAACGTAAGTCAATGGAGCAATAAAAGTTATTTTCTGGTCCACTTTGTCTTAAGTCCTGAATCACACATATGATATAATTCGATTTAAATGATAACTAACGATGCACGTTTCAACTGTGTTTGTCCAGTGATTTAGGATTTATTTGATTGTAAAATTTCTCATTTAAAATGCCTACAAATAAGAAGTCAGAAGTCACATATATGACATAATTTGCTAACGGGAACTAGCATTATCTATAGCACATAAAACACTCACCTAGAGCTTGTAGAGGTTCTCCTCCATGCTGGTTCTCACTCCACCTACTGCTTTACCCCTGACATAGCTGCTACTTTCCAGATGGTCAGATTTATAGAGGTTTTCTCCGAGTTTAGTGCTCCTTTCTTCATCCTGGAGGCTACGGCCCTCACTCTCCTTCTTCTGCAGTTGTAGTCCTCTAAGCGTTTTTACACAAAACCTAAAGTAACTTTTACCTCCGGTAGAAAATCTGCGTTTTCTCTGCATCAACATTAGTTGTTTGTTTTTTTTATTTACGGACATCATATGTTCGATCCACGGCACATTGCAAACTGGATCAGAAAATAACTTTAATCACTCCATTGACTCTCATTCATTTTTTTGGCATGTGGGGACCCATGGACTGGAAGGGCGTGACTTAGGCTCCCCAATGATCTAACCAGTGATCATCCAGTCTGTTGAGATTAAGAATCTGCAGCATTGCAGCTAATCCAGCTCTCTGATTACTGCAAAGACCTCCTGCTTCTCTGCTGCTATACCGGCTTCTCCCTCCCCGATACGGCGGGCTTGCCGCTGGCTTCTCTGTTCTATCGGACACCGACTTCCCCTACGTGAAGACGGCAATAAAGGCCCCGATCGCAGCTTTATTCCTCTTGGCGACCTGATGAAAATCTGCCACCCCTCAACATTTTCCGATGTCCCAGATGCCGAAGCTACAGTTTGTATCAACCCTTTCTCCCCACGGCTGAAGGCAAAACTGTAGCCCATATCCGTATAGATTCTCCCTGTCAACTTTAAGCTTCAGCTTTATCAAAACCAAAACCCTCCCTAAATGCTGTAAAACAGATTATAAAGCACTCAGGGTAGGTACTTAACCCATGGAGCTACCTACCGCTGCTAGGTAGGAGTGAGAGCAATATCACATTACTGAACGAATCAGTCCATAGACATTGGATAATTTTGGCACGTTTCAGACGCCCATAAAGAAATAAAATAATAAACTTACAAACTACAGGTAAATGGGGAAGCCGTTTGTACAACTCAGAAGATGTAAGAAAGCAGAGATAGCTAAGAGCTAGCCCACAGAGCTAGCTTCCAGACCTGTTAAAAAGAGTTAACAGCCTACAGAATAAAAGTCCTCAGATTTGACCACCGCCAGTTCAGTATGGGGATATTTACAATTATTTGATCATCATGCCTCGAATTTACACAGCAGAAGCAAAGAAGGCATACATAAAGATTAACATCAACATACCTCCAGGGAGGGAAAGTGAGCAGATTTATAATGAGACTGGATCCCACGATCTGGACGGATCTTCCACTCTAACTCAACCATAGACGGCAGCATATTCTGTCAGCTGGAAATCTATGAAATATTATTACTGTCCTTTTTTCTTCTATTTATGCAGCCGACAGCGCTGCACATGTTAACCATACTGATAGATGTTTCCTTCACCGCCTTATAACCCAGCTGTTGAGGGCGATCAGTCTTTTTACCCTCCAGCCAGAATGTTGAGGGCTGGAGCTTGAGTATGGGATGTCAATTTTTAATCTGCCCATACTTGCTTTCTAACCTAACGTTGACACCAGAGACAGACTGCGGGTGTTTCCCAATGTCCAGCAACCTCACCTTGATGCCTTGGTCCCGCCCTGGTTGTCTAGTAGGTAGGTCATCAAGGACCGCCAAGGTGCGTTCCAATGTTCATGTGCTACAGAGTAATCTGTTCTCCGTTTGTTAGCCGTTTAGCTAACTCACCAAGGATACATCAGAAGTGCCTTGATGCCTCCTCTTGGTCAAAAATGTCCCCAAATATAGCGCAGTAGGACCGGCAGCAGCTACTTTGGGGGTAAATTTCCATTTTAAATGTAAGTCAACTAATTTTAGCCATCGGGCTTATATCTAAAATGTTTGTTTTATTTTTTTAGATCCAAAGTAGTTATATATGGTTGGTTAGTTGCTTAGTAGTTGCAGCTTCGGTGGCTACCAGGTACTAATCGCTTACACATTTGATTTAACCGACAAATACACAATTAAAAAAAGTAAAACGCTTGTTATACATTTCCAGTTCAATGGCTGAAGTAATGTTACTACGCTACAATGCTACTACGATGGGCAGGACGTAAACAGAGCACATAAGCCGGCAGCCACGGTCATGTGAGGTAAGTCTGTTCCAAACCGTTTTCTTTGGAAGGTGCCTCGACATTGAGAAACACCCTGCGTCTCGGGCACATACTTCCTTGCACACTGCAGGTACTACTGGACAGCGTTGGGTATAGTTACTTTGGACAGTGGTTAATTAGGTTACACTGTTATCATCAATTAAACGTAATCAGTTATGTTACAGCATTACCTATTCATAAAAGTAACTGGTTACAGTACTTATGCATTACCAAAAATTAAAGACAGTTTACAGTGTCTCGCACATGCTGCAACTTAATTGACAGACACAGCCTCCTTTGAATGCACTGAGAAGTAGTGGCAATGAATAACTTCATTCAACTAAATTAACTCTGCAGGATAACAGTAACAAGAAAGACAGTCAGCAATCATCTATTCCACATATTGAAGCTTTTCACCAACGCAAAGTGTGCATCTTACTGTTACACTCTTTTCCTGTTCATCGACGAATTGGAAATAATGTGCGAACTTCCACAATATAAAAGTTGCACTCTGCTATCAGGTGTTATAAAACACTAACACACACGATTGAGGAGCAGGGCACAGACACTCACAGCACTTCAGATCCGCTGATACATCCGCTCGTCGCACACATGCCGAGTCCTACTGTCTGACAAAAAGCAGGCTGAAGTCAGGATTTTGCTTTCCTTACTGAAATAAATTATTAAAATAAGATTACTTTAAAAGAAAAATAACAATTTTACAGAATGCTTAACACACAAACAAATGTGTTAAGTTACACATTTCGTGAAAAAAGTAAAAGAGTACTCCAACGCATTACTTTGTAACATGTTACCCACAACACTGCTACTGGAGAGTTCCACTAGTGGGCAGAGTGTATAACTGAGATCGGACAGAATGCCGGATTTGTAGAGTAGAAATATAACCACCGTGGGCGAGATAATCAGCTGTTTAATTTTTAGATTATGAGTATTGTTGCTTTTTTTCCCACTATTTTTGCCGCCATTGACCCCGTGTACCAAATATATCTTTTTGCTTAAGAAAATTACAAAATGTGAAATGCGTTAGATTACTCGTTAATGAAAAAGTGGTCGTATTAGGAGTAACAAGCTGTTTGTTATTTCTTTGGCTGCTGTTTACCACCAAATTTCCCCTGGTGGGACTATTAAAGGATTATTCTATTCTATTCTAAGCTACTAAGTAATGCTTTACTGGCATCAATGCGTGTAACTTGCTTTTCCCTCAAATGAAAAAAAGCAGTGTCACAAATAAACCACATGGCCCAGGCATTTAGAGGGTGCACGCCGGGAAAACTTTCTCATTGAAAAGCAGCACTAGCCCCTTCTTTGTAAAACTCTACATACCTACAGAGCACTTAGGAACACTGTAAACCCAAACGTTTATTCAACTTAAAAATGTTAAGTTCAAATTACTTGAATTTGCCTAATTTGTGTACATTACTTGTTAAATCTAATTATGCAGAACTTTTTCACATCTTTTTTATTGTACTTGTGTTTTTAAGTCCAGTAAAATAGCTTCTACTGAAACAAATTGAGTTCTAATTACTTAAACAGCTGTCAATTCTTTACATTACTTAGGAATTCTAAGTAAACTGCACTTTTTACATGACCTAGCGATTAGTAATTAAGTGTTCAAGTTCAAACAACTTAATATCATCAAATTTACATTTTGCACCCTGTAAAAATATGGTTCAAGCAGTTTTACAGATGATGAGAAACTGATGAGAGCAAAACTGAGTGAGTTAGAGCAGAGGGAATGTTGAAACCAGCAAAGTTGTCCAGCCAACATTTGAAGCTGAATGACCGGAGTTCAGCCATAAAACGGTAAGTTAAAACCTACACTGGTAGCAAATCGACTGATGTATATAACATAATTTTAATAAGTTAGCAAGGTAGCTAAAAAGTTAGCTCGCTTTGCTAGACACTTTCTCCGCTAATGTTAGCTACATGTTCACTAATAATCTCTGGTGATCCTGGATGTTTGGCCAGAAATTGCTGTCACTTTTATGCAGTGTTTACTGTTTTTTTTTAGCTAACAATTAAGGACAAGTTATAGAAGGTGCACAACTTGGTAGAACATGTGGTGGGGAGAAAAGAGACTTCTTTTTTTTTTTAAAGGACAAGTTGAAGTAAATCTATTGCATATTAATTAAATACAGTCTCACACTCTTTTCTATGTTTCCTGGCTAAAGCAAAAAAATCGAGTCTGCACAGAAATTATAACAGTAATATTTCATGGCCGGCAGTTTTTTTTGTTTTTTTTTTCACCTGAAGGACCCATAGTACTCATCAAAATTGTATTAAAGAGTAAAGCGGCAGTCCGGGTTAATGCATAAAAAGATCAAATCATGATCAACTCGTTTTTAACATTAACATATTTTTTAATTTATTTTTTATATGTCTTAGGTGTTTCTACGGTGCAGCAGAGTGCTTATTAGGAGCCTGAGACATGAGTTCTATGAGGCCCTTGACCACCAAAGTCCAGACTGGCTTATGGAAATCTTTAAGGCAAAGAAGGGTTTAGCAGGGCAGATGTTGGTTGACCAGATGCAACAAACAAAGGTTAGTTTATTTTAATGTCTATATTTATTCTAAGAATGCAGTCGGTTAATTGATCGAGGTTGAAAAATCCCATATTGTATAAGAATGTACCGGGAATGTGAGGTATGCTGTTTGTAGTTGCTTTCCTGATCTTTATTTAGCCTAATTTCAATAGAGTTACATTTTGTTAAAATATTCCCTAACATTAATCCCTTACCACCCCATTGCATTACCTGATTTTGTCGGTCGATTTGTAAATGAAGCATGTAAATAGCTTTCTGTAAAAATAATGTCAAGCACTTGGTGTTTTACATATTGGTTGTGTTTTTAATTAATGTGTACATACATAGTGTTCAGGATGATATGGACCCTGTTTTCATCGTGTGATCTCCTGTCTCCTTCCATCAGGCTTTAAATATGATGAAGTTCAGATTCCTTCACGTCATTCCTGGAGATCATCCACCCACCGTTTTTCAAGAACTGGATTGTAAGGGACTTTTATCCTTTTTTACCTCCTCTCACTTCTCCACCTGTTTAACATCTTCCTTATTTTCATGCAACTTTACTTCTGTTTTCTCTACTTCACTCTATAGCTTTCCTCCTCTCTACCTACCATCCATATTAAGTTTTTTATGTTTCAGTTTACTTTTCAACTATTATTGTCATTGATTATTAAACGTGATGTTCTGCAGCGTTCACTGCCCTAGCCAGTGGTTGGACACTGAACATCTGTGTCATGTCTTTCAGAACACTGATGGTGAGGAAAGTTTGTACAGCAATGCTCCAGTGTGGCTCCTCTGCCATCAGCAGTGTGTGAATGTGTGTGTTAATGTAGTATAAAACGCTTTGGGGTCTGTAGGGACTGAGCTTTATAAATGCAGGCTTTACAAATGCCGTCCCTTCACCATAATACAACCTCAGTGAGAATCGAATAGGAAGGAAATATCGTGAATGATTATGAGAACCTACCACAGGCTGTGTACATTATCTTTGGACTTCTAAGCTCTGCATCTCAACTATCCAAAGTACATGAACACTTGTGATTTTGTTCAACAAATACTTTTGAACTTAGGTAAGACAGATGTAAAGGAATGGGGAGAGTGTGGTTCTAGATTAATTTGTAAATTTAAAGATTCCAAAGTTCAGATGGGCTGCGTTTATACACAAAATTTCAGACGGTTCAGTATTGTAAAATATCGATTTATGTTCTTGAAAGATATAGGTTCAATAAAAATCTGTTATATGTATTCATTTTATGCCTCTAATGATTGAAAGATATATTTTGAAGAACTACAAAAGTTATGCTTGGTGAGTTAGAATATACAGTTAATTTCATTTAGTAATGGCAATAATTCTTACTTAACAAGATGAGTTAATTAAATGGCTGGTCAATTGTTTAATCTAAATATTTTTAGTTATTGCAACTCTGTTTTAGTACATTCAACTTCAATTTTCAAATCAAATCCATTAGGGTCTCAAGTACATTGAACATACTTCACTGCACTCATTCAACTAATGCTTCATTACTTAAAAAATTTGAGGCAATGAGTTACCTTAGTTTTTTTAAGTAGATTAAACTTATCCGGGTTTACAGTGAAATATGAAAGGATAAAAGCAACAGCTTTCAGGTGTTAGTGGAGGTGAATAAATTCAGGTCATCAGAGAGCATCTGAGAGAAAGATGAGTGAAATCACAGCAGGTGGGGAGTTCCGATCTTGGCTGTTTGCACTGTTGTCAGGTGATTGATCAGTGTGATTGATGAGCCAGAATGTTCGTTTCCCTGCTGTGCGTTGGGGCCAAACTGCCGTCTGATTAACCAGCAGAATGGAGAATGGCCAATCACTGTGCTCCTTTCCAGCAGCGGTTAAATGCCTCTTATAGATTTTCCCAGAGCATCGTTACTCTTCAATCACTGAACTACTTCATCAAGAGGCATCAATCAGCACCCAGCAGAGCAGCCAGTAATTACAGGGGGGCGCTTCCAGCCAGTGATTTCTCCAGGGGTGAAGTCATCGTCAGCGTTTCAGTCGCCAAAACCCGGATGGATACCATTTAATCCACTTATAGTTGGCAGAGTATCAGAGATGGCGTGTGTTTCATGAGACAGGTGGCCTTTTTTTAATACAAATCTGACTAAACGTGGCAGAAAGAAACTCAGCCTCAGAAAAAAAAAAAAATATCATGTCTGCTTAAAGTAATGTTAAGTTCCAAACCGAGAGGCAAAGGTCAGCGAAACTTATCTTCTTCAGAACCTCAGACACTCATTTCCACACTGTGCACGTGTTATAGTGGCAGTCCCCAAATCCTGTGCTATAAACATTAATCTCTAAAAGGACTAGTTCAGTTAATGTTTGTGATCTGAGGACATGGTGAAGTTTCGAAAGCAAGTTCTGAAAGACCTAAGATGCTGGCAACAAGGCAACAGTCTGGTCAGATTACCTGACACTCTGTTTTGATACACATGAAACATGATTAAATCGAAAAATATTGATAGTCCAGTAAAATCTGAATATTTCATGTAATATCTGTCATGTCTAACATTTCTTTTTGTCAAACCTGGTAATGTTGTGTTTCTGTAATACACCTGCTGCAGCAAAACCAAACGCAAAACACTAATGTATTTTTGAGCAACCAAACAATTAAATATTAAAATGGATTTGAAAGTACATTAATATAATTAAATATTACTCTAGTGCGTTGTAAATTGTATCAGCTCATTGACACTGTTTTCATCTGATTGATTCTTTACCTTGAAAATTTATATATATATATTTTTTTATCCCTGATGGCATATCGTGTACATATAGCCTTACCCTGTATGCACCTATTGCCTTGCCTTAAGCCTATTTTGTTGAGTCACTAAAATCAAACTGTTGTTAAGTTAGTTTACTAAAGGGCATAGTTATTGTTACTTTGACTTTGGCTTGGATGCAAGAACGACCAACCTGAACAGTAAGAACTTCTTACAAACTGCAGACTTATTATATTTAGTTGAATAAATATATAAAAAACAAGAAAACTTACTTTTTGATAAGCATGGCATTATGAATATTTATACATAGTATAAATAAAAGTTTAGTGAAGGCCTTAGAAATGTATTAGACAGCATCAGTGAACCAAATGACCATACATATCAGCTCAGGGATAAAGTTTATGAAAGGTTTAAAGCAGGGTTATGTTAAGAAACAGTACTAAAATCTTTGATTGAATAAAGACACCACTGAAGAGAGCACTTCAGTGCTTATCTTCAGAGAGAATAGATTTTTTTATAGAACTAGAAGCATGAGAAAACATTGTTTGTTTTTTTCATTTGCAAAACAACACATTTTGAAAGTTTAAAATACATTTAAAGGCAAAACAAATAAGATGTTAAGATGATAGGACAAAAATGATCTGCTTTGAAACTAGGAAATTGAAAAAAGTAGAAATAGAACCATATTGAACACATCTGGGATTTGATATCTGGAAGAACTTGAACAAATCAATTGAAGGAAAGGCTTTTAAAGGCTTTTTGAAGGCTTTTAAAATGGAATCTTCATTTACAGCTATATAATAGAAACAATGCTCTGTTGATTGGTAGCAATTGTGGACTGTGTAGTGAATCACCAATCTGTATGTGACAAGTAGATCATGCCGGAACTTTTGTTTGAGCTGGTCCGATGAAATAAAGGAACGTGAGTGGGAAGAAAACATTGCTCAGAGTTATGCAGGATCTGGGCTGCATGTCAGGTAAAGGAGAAGGTAAAGCTAGTTAAGCTACATACAGGTTATGCAGGTTAGAATAGGATAGAACAGGATAGTTATTATTAGTTATAGTAATAGTTGTAGTTATTATTAATAGTTATTATTTTCCTTCTGGATGGGGGTAATTCCGGTATATCAGTAACACAGTTCACCATTTGCAAGAAGCACCATTCAGACAACATTTTCTGTCTGTTTCAGGGTCTCATATTGTAATTAGGGCATATTCTTTGAATTCTGTGATGTCCCACAGAATTAACCTTTTTTTTTGTAAACTTATCAACAGTTGAATTTCTTAATCTTAAAACTGTAAGAAAGAAGATCTGGCTCGGTTTTGTAATGGCAAGGCAAGGCAATTTTATTTGTATAGCACACTTTCAACACAGTAATTCAAGGTGCTTTACATGATTAAAATTGGAATACAGCATAAATGAATTTGATTATCAAAATACAAGAAAGCAATTACAATAAGACAATAGTCAAGACAATACAACAATGTAAGGACAAGCAGGGAAAAACACAGTTTTAATTCTCTAACTGATCTCGCTGAAAAGCTCACAGTTCTTCCGTCCACTAACTGATCTCGCTGAAAAAGCTTACAGTTTTTACTCACTAACTGATCTCGCTGAAAAGGGAGGCCAATCAAGTCTCTGGAGAGGTCATCCGAGTTGTCCGGATAGAACTTTGCTGAGTCGGCGGATCACTTGGCTATGAGGTTCCGATTTGTTAGTAGCCCACCAGCAAATATCTTTTTCATGCTTTTACACGGACCATTCAGAGGCCATTACGGTACGATTTGAGATAGGCATCTAAAAAAATAAAATAAACTGTAAATGTGTCTAGTGAGAGAAAAAAAAGAAATGAAGTAAACGATTTATTGCATTGTTTTTTTGGCAACACTGGAAAATCCCTTCACCAACAATTATTTTTAAATGTGTGATTTATTTTGCATGTGGAACATGGTAAGTCGTACAACCTGCAAAACAATATCTAATTGGAGTAATGAATGCTCTGGCATGCAGAGTGCACAAATGAATACTTTTTAGCGGTACTTTGAATATTATTTTGTTGCAAAAAAAAAACAAAAACATTTTTACAAGCTAGAATTAATCACTATTTAAAGTGGGATGTAAGGGGATAAAAAATGTACCCTTAAAAAAATAACTAAAAACATCAATCAATCAAACTTTATTATAAAGCGCTTTTCCAACTACATAGCTTCTCAAAGTGCTTTACAGATTAAAAAGACCCCAAGAACCCCACCTTCCCAAACCCATAATAAAATCATCATCACAACTATAACCCCAACTCAATAAAAACATATTTCAAATGGCACACATGGTGCCAGTATGTGCCCAGCTGGCTAATTTAAAAGGTTTGCTGGGACATGTATCAATCAATACTTCTCAAAACCTTCTATGCTTCACTTTATTTAGTATGAATACAAGTGCAGCAGATGGTCAGATCCTGTAGTGTTGTCTGCTAGAGAATATGGATTGCAACTGTACACTCTCCGTGGAATATCCATGAGACAAATTGCACTTTTAAGGCGAGAATTCAACTTTTTTTTTGTTATTCATTTTCACGGTGTCCCATAGTAATTTACTCTCACTAGGTAACATGTGTGTTTGTTTTCAGCCATTTAGAGCTTTGTCTGGAGTGTTTCCTTTATTTTGTTAGAATAACAATGTAATTAGCCTAGACTTTGTAGCTCCTAAGGTATATCAAATTCTGCCTGTCAGCTTTAGGGATGCCCATGTTTTGGTATGTTTGTAGGTGTTTCAGGTGGCCATTTCCTCATACCTAATTTGAGTGATTTCCTAATGTGAGCCATGTATTTATTTTAACATTTAGGACCAGTACCCATTCATAATCTGCAGAAGGCGGGACCTTGCGTTTTAGTGGGTACAATTCTAATATTTATTCACAGGGGAGGGCTGTGTGGTGTAAGCACTTCCTTGCTATTCAAATTCCAACTCAATATGGAGGTCTGGCTGAGACCGGGCTTCTTTTATACTCCACAGCAGTAGGACTGATGTGGAGCCAGTTGCAGTGCCCGATTCAAATACAAGTGTAGCGTGAAGCTTTAACCTTAAAGGTCCCATATTATGCAAAATGCACTTTTTCATGTTTTTCACACATAATTATAAGTTACCGGTGTCTGTGGAGACCCCCTGAAGTGTGTGCAAGTCTGTACTCTCAGTATCTCTCAGTATCTCTCCTTCCCTGCATTTCTGTGAAAGAGCCTCCCACAAGCTGTTTCTATTTGGGTAGAGGACCTGGCCCATCCCACTAGGCCGTCCCACTTTCACCTGTGAAGATAAGCCCTCCTCTAAGCTACTGCCGTCTGCCACATTGAGCAACACGCCACCAACAATGCCCAGTGGGAAAGGATGACACGCCAGCTGCTCTGTTGCAAGCTGCAACAACCAAGACAAAAGTCTTTTTGCAGTTCCAACACAAGAAGATGTGAGGACCCAGTGGATATCTTTTATTTTTGAGGGAAACTCTCCTGGAACGGTCCCGAAAATACTACATGTATGTGCTAAGCATTTCACACCGGAGTCTTTCAGTAACCTGTTTCAGTTCCAGTCAGGCTTTGCCACTAAACTGTGGCTGAATGTTGGAGCCATATTAACTCTCCGTGAGCCGCCTTCAACATCAGAGGAGGTAAGATGTCATGTTTTACCATGTTTAATCAATGTGAGTGATGTGTTGGCAATATAGACGGAGCGTTAGCTGTGTAGCTGTTAGCTGTGTAGCTGTAGCTCTTAGCTGTGTAAGGTTAGTTGTATAGCTGTAGCGATTAGCTGTGTAACGTCAGCTGTAGCTGTTAGCCGTGCAACGTTAGCTGTAGCTTTTAGTTGTGTAAGGTTAGCTGTGTAGCTGTAGCGATTAGCTGTGTAACGTCAGCTGTAGCTGTTAGCTATGTAGCTGTGTGTGAAACGAAACTTTCTGTCTCATTATACCACTGACGCGTAGTATAGAACGGTCACAGCAGCTGTAGCCTTTTTACATGAATGCTGTTACTATTGGGCATTAGTGAAAAGGATTTTAATGTTTATATGTTGACGTTAGATTTGCTCCTGAGAACGGAGGAGGAGCGGTGGGTGTTGCGGGGGTTTTGATGGAGAGACTAGACTACATTAGCGGCTGGTCCGCACACTTGGTTGCAGCTTGTTGCTCTTCTCCCTCTTCAACCTCAGATTCAGGGTCAAATATATCAGTTTGGAATATCGCGCTCCTGCTAGCGGCCATCATTACAAACTCTGACTGCGTTGTCATAGTTGCGGGTTGGTGGGGGCACGGCCTTCGGGAGGGAGGGGGCGTGGAAAGCAGCAGCTCATTGCATTAAAGCCACAGTGCAACCAAAACAGCTTGTCCAGAATCAGGAGGTTTCAGATACATGCTGTATGCCTAATCTGAGAGGAATTTTCCAGCACACACGGCAAATATATACTCTGGGGGCCTCATTGAAATTTTATTTTTTTTCTAAATGTAGCATAATATGGGACCTTTAAGAGGGTACTCCACTGATGTTTTTTGTTTGTTTTTTTTTCCGTATAAAATTAATATTTTTATTAAAATGTATTAAAACTTTAAGTTGATTTATTATTTTTGCACATTCTACCTCCACATATTGATAGAGTATTGCAAGCATAAATAACACCCCCCCAACGAAAAAAAAAACAAAAAACTGAATAAATTTGTGTGTTCAAGTGTCTCATTCATCCAGAAACAACAACTTGTTGACTAGTAATTACATATATCTCAAATGATTATAACAAGCAGAAACAGAAACCAGCAAGTACACAAACTTACCCTGGAGGTGAAGTATATTCTGTGGTGGATTTCCTGTATTTCTGGTGGTGGAACTGGTGTTCCCGTGTTTCTGGTGAAGATTCTCCCATATGGCCAGCAGCTAGACACTCTTGGGGTGGCAGGTTCTCACTACCTGTCTACATCTCATTGCTTTTAATATTTAATTGAAAAATTCCTTTATTATCCCACAAGGGGAAATACATTTCAGAACAGCTCGATAAAGATTAGACAGACAAACACCATTACAAAGACAGACACAGACCTACACTGGCATTGCATAGCTATGTACTAATAGTTATTTAAAAGTTTGAACAAAAACAAGGCATACAGTTCATACTTTGAAAAATACATATTTCTGCCTTTCTAGGTGCTGCCTAAAATGTTTTGGGATTTCTTCCAGGAAGAATAAAAAAGTACTTTTTTTTTTTTTTCAATTGGAACAATAAATAATCAAAACCCTAATGTTGGAAAATTGGAGTGCAACAGTACAGAGCATCATGGTTCTGCAATGAAGTGAATTGCTTCATCTACCCCTCTTAAATGCTGTTTAACTGGGTTCACATTGAAGGGTTAACTTGTCCAGGAAGGAAACTCCAACATGCTTTTTCACAAAAAATGCACCCCAGCATGTTCTGGGATATTTCCAAGTGTTCCCAGTTCCAGAAGGACTGCTCATCCCAGCTGGTTCCAAGTTTTATTTGGAGGCGGGGTACACCATGGACAGGTCGCCAGTCCATTACAGTGAATATATAATTTTTCTCAATTTATCCCAACAACATTTCACAACATGTTCAGAACAGATCTGGAAAAAAAACACACTCATTACAGAATACTCTATATAGACCAGCTTGCTAACTTTACATAACATTATGCACATCCAACCAGAGTTTTCATATACACATAAAGTGCCCCATTTGTTCTCTTCCCTAAATGGAAAATTGATTCTTTTTTAGAACTAGCAGCCACCTGAGTAGCACAATGCTAGACAGGACACGTTAAAAAACCAAAACAAAAAACTATCAGCCACCTTAATGATGCTGCTAATTTCTGCCGCTAGTTTTTGGGAAGTGGTTATTCCAGTCATAATCCATACCCCATAACTATGGATGAGTTTCAGAAAGTAGACAGACCAGTAAATCATGAGTTTAGCTTCTTGGCTAGGCTCTTTCCTCAAAAAAAGACTGCAACAAAATTTCTACTATGGCAGACTGAGCTCCATTCACTCCAACAAGATTCATGCTTCCATCAATTTTGAACAAGACATTAACACACTTCACCTTTTCTGTTTAAGGCAAAGACAGATTTGCATCATTAAGACCAAAGCTGATGTAGGTACTCATTGAATGCTCTTACCCCAGTGGTTGTCAATTTTTAACACCAAAGCAATAACATCAATTACCATAATACCACAACAACTCATCTGCAAACTCGGCAAACTGGGACTCAGTACCTACCTCTGCAACTGGCTACTGGACTTCCTCTGTCAGAGGCCCCAAGTAGTACGTGTTGGCAACAATACCTCAAGCAGCATCACACTGAGCACAGGGGCCCCCCAAGGCTGCGTGCTCAGTCCGCTGCTCTTCACCCTGCTGACGCATGACTGCACTGCAACCTACAGCAACAATCACATAGTGAAATTTGCTGACGACACAACTCTGGTGGGTCTCATCACCAAGGGCGACGAGACTCAATACAGGTTGGAGGTCGACCATCTGACCACGTGGTGCAGGGACAACAACCTCCTGCTGAACGTCAGCAAGACCAAAGAGGTTGTTGTTGACTTCCGGAGAGGTCACACCCAACACCTGCCACTGACCATCGACGGTGCTGTGGTGGAGAGAGCGAGCAGCACCAAATTCCTGGGGGTGCACATCAGTGAAGACCTCTCCTGGACCACCAACACTGCATCACTGGCGAAGAGAGCTCAGCGCCGCCTGTACTTCCTGCGGAAACTCAGGCGAGCAAGTGCTCCACCAGCCATCATGACCACATTCTACCGAGGCACCATTGAGAGCATCCTCTCCAGCTGTATCGCTGTGTGGGGCGGAAGCTGCACTGAATACAACAGGAAAGCCCTGCAGAGCATAGTGAACACAGCTGGAAGGATCATTGGTGCTTCACTCCCCTCCCTGAAGGACATTTACACCACCCACCTCACCCGCAAGGCGACCAAAATTGTGAGTGATGCAAGTCACCCCACTCACAATCTGTTTGATCTACTGCCCTCTGGGAAGAGGTACAGAAGCCTGCGCTCCCGCACTACCAGACTCACCAACAGCTTCATACACCAAGCTGTAAGGATGCTGAACTCTCTCCCTCCTCTCCCCCCTCCACCCTCAGCTACATAACATCCTGGACATTGGACCCACAATGGCCGTCTGCACTACTCCACCTGCACACTTGAACACTTGCACACTTGTACACTTTACAACTTGGTGTTGTTGTCCTGAAAACACAACACTTCTGCTGCTCTTACATAACTTGCACCACTATGCCACTTTCTTTATTACTCAGGTCAAAACAGAACTAATGACTGTCTATGCACAATTTCAACAAAATTTTGCTGCTCTTATTTTTTTTTCCATTATTATATGTGCCCTCATATTTACTTATTTACTTACTTTTTTGTTTACTTGAATGTTATGTTGTCTGTGGACTTAAATTAGTAAAATATGTCTTGTCTTCACCGTGGGATAGTGAGAAACGTAATTTCGATCTCTTTGTATGTCTGGAACATGTGAAGAAATTGACAATAAAGCTGACTTTGAACAATTAAGTTGAGCTAGTTGGTCAAATCAAGCTTCTGTTGAAGCCAGGTCAAAGAAATATGGAGAAATCTGTCCATCAGAAAAAAAAACAAAAAACTATATAAGTGATATATTTGAATCCATTTAAACCAACCCCCCCCAGACACATTCTTAAAGCTTTTAAATGAAAACTCTTTATAGACCTCTTGACAAAATGCAGCTATTTTGTATTATGTACAGCAGCTATGTACTGAACCTCCTAAAGCACCATACTTAGGCTCTAAATAAGACAATGTACATTGAATTACCACCATTAAAGTAAATCACAGGCGAGGTTCCAAATTTTTCCAACATTTCATGTTTCTATATATCTGCTGTATTAAGGAGGGAATCTCCCGCTCAGAATTTGTTTAATACCCCTTTCATTTCCACATGTCAACATGAACTGGTAGATATGCAGAGTGGTGACAGTAATAACGATCATAAGCTGCAAGGCAGGTGATGTGGCATCAAATTCATCCACAGAAAACATTCATCTGATTAGATTCAACCCAACAGAGCTCTCTTTCACTCAAACCAGCCAATTCCTCCCGTTTGAGAAGGCAAGAAAAAAGTTGACACTTTAGAAAGATCAAGCATCGTGTTGGTCTTTTCCCACTCTTTCATGCACATAGAAATTAGGAGGAGAGAGAGAAGTAGAGATCTTCTGAATGTGTATCTTCTCCCCATCAGTCACACATGACTGCTAATCCTCTGCTATGCTTCTTTTGGAAAAAAATAGCAGAGGGAAGAAATGAAAGAAGGGGTTTGGTCAAAAAGATGTGACTAAGAATGTTTGCATTCCAGTTGAAAGTTACAGAACAAGAAATGAATGCTCAATGGGCAAGGCCATTATCAGTTTGAAGGTTAGTCAAACAGTGAGGAAGGGAAAAAAGAGCATAAGAAAGGAAGCAAGAAAGGAAATGCAGTTGCTCTCAGGTTGTGTTAAACTCAAAAGGTGAGCAGTCTTCTCGACCCATTAGAGAACTGAGAGTTATGCGCCCCCTCCCTTTCCTCTTTATTCTTTAAGATGGCAGGCTGAGTCACAGTCAGCCTCCAGATCAGAGCCTGACAGGAAGCAACGATCCAATGGTGGCAACGATCAGAAAAAGCGCTGCTGACGGCAAGCTTTAGAGAACAGGTCAGGCTGCTTTTGATATTCAATGCTCCGAGCATGAGCTGCCAGTGGCCTGACAGTCTGATTGTCTTACGGATAATCACTTCCAGATTGCTGCTTAATGGCATCACCTGCACCAGTACTGCCACCTCAAAGCCTGATGTGCACTTAATTTACACGGTGATGTCTTGCTGTTTTTCTGCCCTGTTGCATTGGTGCCATAGAATAATGATTTTCCCTCACATGCCTCAGTTTAGCTGTAACTACACTTTTTGACATTTGTTCTTACAGCAACAATAGACTTCCAGGTTTATAAAAAACATATTCAACAAAAAGAAAAATGAATATATTTATACATATAATTGTGGCTACAAAAAACATAGCAACTTTTTTTATTATTTGAAGTTAACTCTTGATTTGCACTATAGGGATCACTTTTAGTTTGTTTCTCTTTGTCTAATGTTGAGGTCAGTCATCACATTCAACATTAAGATAGAGACTGGACAAGAATGGTATCCATTTTGATAGTTTCCAAGGCAATAGCACTGCTGAGTAAAAGGAGCACAAATGTTCCATCTCTAATTAATCAAAAATCATCTTGATGATTTCCAAGACTTTTAGGAAAACAGTCTGTGAACTGACATAACAAAGAATAAAAATTAAAAAAGACATGCATCCCGTTATATCAAGTGTAAAACATCACTTTAGAAAAAGAACATTCCAACAGCAAAACATTGGGGAATTCAATTGTGAAAATCTTGTGCCGGTTTCTGGAGCTGGATGACTTTGAATAACTGGTAGAACCATGAATTTTGCCTTTGGTCAGAAAATCCAGTTTGATAATATCTTGTCATGACTTTATGATCTCAAGCACTACGTTTCTTGGGCTGTCTAGCCGGTAAACAGGGGTCAAGTTAACGTAATATTTTCCTTATTTTACCTTTTTTTTAGAATAGTAATGGAAAAACCTGAAGTCTGTCTATCATTTTTACAAATTAGTATCGACACCTCCCTCTGACCTCTTAAAGTAGGCCAAAATGTGCAGATATTTTTCACCTCTATGCACGAAGTCCAGGTAAATAAATTACATTCATTATTTATTCCGCCTTTCCTTGAAGGGTCACGGGAGATGGTGCATATCTCCAGTGGTACACCCTAGACAGGTAGCCAGTCAGTCCATCCCAGTACGCCCAGTTAGACGCACTCCATAGAGCCCAATGTTTGCCAAAGATAGGTGCCATGTGGCACCTGCTGTTGCTTTAACTCCAGGTTTTCCTCTGTAGTTTACGGCTCAGGAAACGGCTCGTTCTGAGAGTCTTTGACTTCTGGCCGCTTCAATGGGAGAAATGTTTCCTCCTGTTAAAACTTTTTGTCTGAAGTGATTAACTGAATTGCAGTCTCCAGCACAAGAGTGAATTCTGACTGCAGATTAACAGTTTAAGGGGTAATCTATTCTGTCCAAGGCAGAAATTTAAAACCTCATGACAATAGGTTCTGCAACAATCAGGCTATTCGATTACAAGAAAAAGTGAACATTTGTATTCTATACTATGCATGAACTGCATCAGGTATTCTTATAATAAGCACAAGCATTTCATTTTTATGTTAGGCTGTTTTGATTGAATAATACTTAAAATGAATTTTAAAAATATATATTCTGTTGAATAGGTAATAACTCAACACATGATTGCTGAGACAGGCATGCTTCCCCCAACCCCCAAATAATGTTTCTAAAGCAGACAAGTCCATTGCTGGATGCATAGAAAAAGAAAAAAATATATATATATTTTTTAGCATGCAATGTTAATGGCTGGACTTAAACTTGGTTTAGATGCTGTGTCATAACCTAAAATAGGCTTTTCATGCTCAAAAACAGTTATGCAAGGAAGAGTGTGCCAAAATTCCTGCACACTGTCATGTGTTGTTTAAGCAGTCTGACCAACATGCAAAAAACACGTGGAAGAACAGAGGGAAGTTGAAAGATTTATTCAAACAACAACGAATATTATGCAAATATTGGGTCTGGTCTGGGGGAACTTGGACTGATGGAAAGCAGAGGTTATCTGAATTTGAATAGATGGATGATTGTAGATGGTGAGGTTTTCCACCAGGGTGGGTGAATGGCCTGCGATTTGTTGTTGCTCTGTTTGGGGATCCAGGAAGCAAGGATAAGTTGGAATGAAGAAACGAGGGTGGAGCGGATGGTGAAACGTTGGAGGTGTGGTGTTATTCTGCATAGGGTTTAAACTTTTATTATTCAGAAGGTAAAAGTCTGTTTATATAGTTTGCATGGTTGTAAAATATATGTCTGTCACTATTGTTTATGGGGGTAAGCTTTTAAGTCATAAAACTCTGGGGTGAGTTTTATTGCAAGCTGAAAAAACAGGATGTCTGTAGATTTAGTGTGTTGCCATAAAACCATAAAACTCAGAATGAGCTTTTAAGAAAAGACGTCTCACCCATATGTATAATTTTCTGACAGCCAATAATGGCTAAGACACTGTATGGAAATGTTCTGATTGGAGGGAGTAGAAACGCCTAGAGGCCCGGTTTTCTATAAAGCTGTGAAATGAAGATCATTTAATTGTCAGATTTCTTTAAATCTGGACCACAGAGGAAATTACGGGGGCAACTTCCTCTGTAAAACTGCAATTTGTTAATCTGTTCAAAATAAATGTTAAACTGGAAATTGGCTCCATTTTGTCTCTGCTTGAACATGCATTGAATTAATTATGATAATTATTTAATTCAACAAATGGTGACCTCGACTGTGTGCAGGGTTTTGGACCAGGCTCCAGTTATATTTTTAAGTTAATTAACGGACATGTATTTGCTCTATTGACAATTTGCGCAGAGTTGCGTAGTTTTTTAATTCTATTGATTGGTTAATCTAACATTGGGTAATGTTGTCATGCAAGTTAAATATGTTTTTTTGTTTTGAGCAGATTGACTATTGCATGCCCGGAGTGTTGAGCCTGATCGGCTGTCTTTTCTCTGTTCTGAGCAGGATTGAGTCCTTCTTTACGCTCCGTAGAGAAACACCGGTGCCTGCTGGGAGATGGAGTTTCTTACTCTGCGGGCCCAGTGGGGGCTGCCTGTTCTCCGGGGCGGACAGTGGAGCAGATGGACCGATCTCTTCAACGACTCAAACTCGGACCCACGGTGCGGATCGGAACTCGACGGGTTGGCCACCCTGCCCAGAACAGGACGCTGTCTGGGGGCTCCCAGGCTGTGAGCGAAATAGCAGCACAGGGCCTGTGGCGCCCTCTGACTGCTGGACGGCTGACCTGGGAGAGGGGCTGCGTTTACTTCCAAACGCGTGGCTGAGCACCACGAATTGGAATTGCGAAAATGGTCCGGCATTTTTTGGAAAAGGTCCGATGAGGTTAGTGTTTAGATTTCTGCTTGTACAAGGGTGTGTCTATGTGTGTGTGTGAGATGTTTTTGTACGCAGGCGCTTTGCGAGACGTGCTGGTGATGTTGCGTTTTGTGTTAAAATGTTATTGTATAAATAATGGACTCGAGTATAATAAATAAATTAAAATAGATAAATGAATATCTAACTACATATGATGGATAACTGTAATTAAAAATCTATAAGAATGAGTTGTGAACATTTACGACAGGCCATCAGGGTGGCCGCCCTAAGCTAGGTGCTATGGCGGAGCTAATACTGTGTGAGTTTTTGCTTGATAGCATGGCTAACATACGACAGCTTTGACTATATGTTTTGATAAATAAATTAGTGGTAGTAGGCGGTTTTCTGCCATCTGTTCGAGTCTTTTGAGTGGATTTCTGGAGGCCGGCGCCAGGAAATTTCTCAAAGCGGACTACGGAACTTATAACAGATTGGTGTAAACCTCAGCGAGAAAATAATTAATACGGTCTAAAAGTCACCGCTTATAATGTTTTGTTTTTTGTTAATGGTTTTGGGCTGTAACGGACGTTGTAGGTTCGGTGTTTTCTGTGCGGAACGGCTGTTAGGAAACATATGTTTCAGTCCGCGTGGGAAGAACAGGAGATTTTTTGTTCATGCCGAATTAAAGTTTGGTGACGTGGTATAACTTGTGCGGATTAAGTCCTGGTATTGCGGTAAGTCATCTTCTAAAGTGTGTGTTGCGATGTTCTGGAGTGTTTTCGCCGTACGTTTTGTACTGTTTAACGTTTCGTTTCACAAAGAAAGCTAACGGTAGCACGTGGAGGTAGGCTGCTATGCTAAGCTAGCGGTGGTGGCTTTTGTGTGTCAATTTGTTTTGTGCTATTAATCCTAACTGCATGGTCTGTGTGTTGTGAGCTGAAAGGTGATTTTGGATAGAAAGTGATTACAGACTCCTGCAGACGATTGCCTTGTTAAGACTTAAAATTATTTGGATTTTTGTTAACTTTTTCTGGTTGAGTAAGAGGTAAAACGGCCTCAAGATAACTGCTCAGATAACTTTTGGTTGCTACTCCCTTTCGGCAATGTTTTAGCACATTTTCTACGAAGGGCAATTTAAGGTGTTTCATGTTTAACTGAACTGTTACGGTACGGAGATTAAAGATTAAGAAGTACATGCTGTATTTGGTTAACTGCTTTAGCCTGAGAAGGCTCGATTGATTACATGAGGGGAGCAGTTATGCATGTTATAATTAAACGCAAATGGCTGAGAACAGTTACTCATGAGTCGATTCTGACTTGGCGAAGTTTTAATTTTTGATTTCATCTTTGAAATTAAAAAGAGAGGAGAGTGTATAGTCAAAATAAAAGTTGCATTTTTTGAATTTTTGAGTAGGTAGATTTTTTGCTTTTTGGATTGATCTAAGCAGGATTTGATTAAGTTGGCCTAAATAAAGATAAAGCTATAAGCAGTAATTATAAGAATTTAACGAAAAGCAAACGGTGTTAATTGGAAAGCAACAAACTGGTCTAAATTATTTTTTTTTGAGCACCGTGTTGAATGATACAGAGAATGAATTCTTTCTGTGATTTGAATAGTATCATTTATGCTAAAATTATGTTTGGCTTATTTCTGATGGCTCTATAGACTTTAGAAATATAGCTTAGTCTCTGAATAAATGATCTAAAGGAGACTGATGTTAAATTATTTACACAATTGAACATTCTTAATGATTTTGTGGACACTCAAGGCTTATTGGAGTTATCAAAATTCAACTGGGGCTCAAGAAGTAACCCAGTACATTTCAATTCCGTTACAAATTAAATGTTTTTACCATGCAAAACAACACTTATCATAGTGATATTTTATAAACTAGTGGGATTTGAATGTTTGAGTTTGAAAAAAAAGAAAACGTGAAAACACAGAGTCATCTTTAAGTAATCAGTTTGTTTTTACACAGGCTGGGGATAAATTTGAATTGGTCTAAGGATTGAAAGTAATGAATATCACGGTGATCGAAATGATGGTTTAATTTGGAAGTAAGAAGTAAATTCTAAATTCATTTATTCTGATCGTGTAGAGGCAAAATGTGATTGGACCAGCTACATTGAAATAATTTTTACCATATATTTGAATACACATTTTTTTTGACAAATAAGAATCGGTTTTAGTTTTAAAGTTTAAGATTAATCTTTCAGATGTTATTTATTGATTGTTAGCTAGTTTATTTGATGCTGAGAGTAAATTTACAGGTCCTAAAACATTTTGGAACAGTTCTGATCCTAGAATAATGGCATAATATATCATTTGATTAGTGGGGACTCTGTAACTGACAATTTATTTCGATTTTTTTGATTTTATTTTCTTTATTTTTTTCTTATTTTTATTTTTATTTTTTTTTATTTTTCTCTCTCAACCTTTATATATTTGGTTCGACTTGGATTCTGACCCAGATTTCTGAACTGCGGTCTGCTTATTAATTAGAACTTTGGAAAAATGTTAATTTGAGAAGCTGGATTAAAGAAAAATATGATTCAGTGGTGATGTATTTGACATCTCTAGAAGCTTCAATTTAATTTGGTGTTTATCATTGGAGAAAAAAAAAAGAAGCCCGAGAGGAAAAGAGGGATACTGAAAAAATGCTGGTTTTTATTTCTTATTTTTATTTTTAATGCGACTACTTTTTGTGTAGAGAAATCTCATCTCTTGAACCTCCTTTATTGAATTTTTTTGTTTTGTTTGACTGCTAAGGGGAATTAGACTACTATGTATCCTACAAAAATTTAAGAGGAGTTTTAGTTGCAAAAATCACTTTGACTATGTTCAATTCACTTCACAGAATCGGACAGATGTTTTTGAAGTATGAAATGTTTTCATTATTTTCAATCAAGAATATTTGGGCAAGTGAGCACATTTGGGTTTGTTTAAAGAGGAATCATATAAGCAAAAGTACTTTGAATTTATATTGGCTTGTGTTAAAAAAAAGTACTTTAGGTTTGGCAATATTTATAGGGAAGCTGCTTTGTCAGTGATTTAAATCTTGGATTTTTCTTTAGAAATATGGATAGAATTTGAAGTATAGCAAACTGAAGACTGTTTTTGTAAACTATGTTGTGTTATCAGTCAGTACTGTTCTCTGGTTTTGTTTTAAACATTTGATGTTTTTATTGCAATGTTTTAGTGGTGCTTTAGCAATATCTAATAGAAAAATCCAGCCTTTTTGTTTGTTTCTTTTTTGATTTAATTTTATTTTTCAAAGAACTAAGTGTGTTGATAAAATATTGCGATGGTCAATCTTTATAAATGTTTAATTTACACATGAGATGGAAGAGACATTTATCAAATTGAAAAAATGGAGAAAGGCATTGCATTGATAAAATATAGAATATAAATTGGATTAAAAATGAAGGAATCATTAATTAAAATAAGCAGGGGAAGAATTAGAACAACAGTTTAATTGGAAGTATAAGGATTAATTATTATTCCTGGTGGAGAGAGCAAACCTATTAATTAGTATATTTTTACCAGAATTAATACTGAAGAAATTATTACTAGTATAACTGATTGAAGTAAAATTAAAATAGAGCCCACATAGGCAGTCTGAGTGTGGAAGATATTTAAATTCAGCATCCGAGGAAGGAGACTAATGAATATGAAAATAAAAAGTTTAAATGAAACTTGATTTGAATAAGCTGAGAGGATCGACTGTCTGTTTTTTTTTCTTACTCTAATTATATATTTTTTCTCTTTTTCTCATCCCGCAACAGAGAACCCCTCAGATAACATTCTTGAGATGTAATTTATGTTCCTGGGGAGATAAGATGGGTGGGGGTGCGTGGGCTGATGACGGATAGTGCCAGGCGCCCGCCATAACTGCCAAAGAAAGAAACATCTATAGACCAGCGCAGAAGTTTGTCTCTCTTGTGCTCTGCTCCCACACAGGGGGGCACCGGTGACTGTATATTTTCAGGGGTGAACTGGAGGACACCCTCAAAGGAGCACGTTTCCTCATGCTGAGCTGAACTTTCAAGGACAATATGTGTGAATCCACTTGGCTGGCGTGAGATGGACAGTTTCTGCTGAAGAAGTGATGATCAAAGACTGTTGATTCAATGTCACTGTTGCTGAATTAACCACAAGAGTTTCTGTTTGTCTGATCGAAGGTGGCCGAGGTTCCTCGAACTTTGATACCCCCTTGTCTTCCCCAGGATTATCTCCAGGTAAAATACCACCATTTACCGGGAACAAAATTTGGAAGGAAAAATTGGGCCGATAGCAGGGGGTTGCTGGCTGGTGAGAGAGAAAAAATTTTTTTTCTTATTTTTACGTTTTCATCCACAGGGATGTACTGAATTTAAGAAAGGATATATTGTAATGGAACAGACATAAGTGTCTTAAACTGGATAAATAAAATAAGTAAATGTAAGAATCAATTTGGGTGAACAAGCAAATGGATAGTAATCAGTTGAACTGTAGACAAAAAGTAAACTCTTGAGCCTGCTCTTGCTTTTAAATCCATTAATGAGGGAGGTGTTTTTGGTTTAGTTTTTAGGAAAAACAACGGTGTTGTATAAAAATAATATGGACTTGCTCTTTCCCCAGGGATTATTTTTAATTAGATTGGTATAATAATTTCTCGGCACAATACAGTTGGATTAGATTGAAAAGGAGTGATCACAAGACCGGATCAAAAAACTGTCTTTTTTAGATGTTTACAAGCTTATGCCCCCAGGATTATCTCCAGGATTCAGCAGCACGTGAGGAGCACACAATCTCCTCTGGTCACAGCTGACTGCAGCTGCTGAAAGGGTCCAAGGTACAGCTCCAGGTCGAAGGCGTGAGGAGTCCAGTGGTTCAGCCAGTTCCAGATGACAGCTGGGAACACACACAAAGTGCAGCTCCACGCCAACGACGAACCTGGTCAGGATCAGCAGAAATCTGCCTAAAGAGGGTCAAGAAGGTTTTGACCAAGCTGAATCGGAAGCTGGGGCCACAGGCGGCGGGGCCTAACTCACCCAGAAGGTTGTTTGGGTGGTGATATTACTCATCCAGTGTGATCTATGTGCCAATGAATGAGATGGGCAATTTGAAATTGCCATCTCAAAGAGGGATCTACAGAAGAAGATCACAACTCACCAATCAGCTGCACAGCAGGTTTTAACCACCCCACATCGGTGGGGTAAGCTATGGGAAGCGGGGCCTGTCTGTGCATTTGTGTATATTGGGGGAAATGCTCAATTAATTAAGTAATTGGCATTTCAGAGAGTGGTTATCTACATATATGGGAGTAAAACTGGAACACTAAAAAATAGGAGCCCTCCACACTGATCAGCTCTGTACATCGCTCTCCAGCTGCCAGGAGCCATGGAGGGGGCTATAATGAGAGTGAAGAAAGAGGAACAGAATACAAATATAAAGACTGAACATGTATTGATCATTTTTTGTATTTTACAGGTTGTTTAACTATTTGATTAACTATTTTATTCACAAGTGCAGAATTGTTGATATTGCCTAAGAGGGTTTCTGAAAGAATTTTAATCAGTTAATTTTATTTCTTAATTTCCAGTTGTCTTTAAGGTTGTATTAAGGTTTGCATTAAGAAAACAAAAGGGTCTACTAGAGGAAAGACTAAATAGACTCGAGGATTACATTTGTAAAGGGTTCTTAATACCTTCTATTTCACAGGTTTCTTAACACTTTAAGATTGATTTATTTCAGAATATAACATAGTAAGAATGTATTTGTTCATGGATCTTTTAAGCTTCTTCCACGAGTATCAACATGTTTCAAGTCAGATTTAATTATCTCTTCACATGTAAGACATTCTTATACATTTTTAGGGTTTTTGAATTAGTTTTTGGGAATTGTTAAAATAATTTTTTTGTATAATGCCAAAAGAGGGTGAATTTATGAAATTTCTTGGATTTGATTTCTTGCATTCTCAAAATGCTTTACAGGTTTTGATCTTAAGTTCTAAACACTTACCTTGAAGGAGGACAGAGAAGATATCAATCTATTTTCAAAAAAGATTGAAAAGAGGGAATTGTGGTGTTATTCTGCATAGGGTTTAAACTTTTATTATTCAGAAGGTAAAAGTCTGTTTATATAGTTTGCATGGTTGTAAAATATATGTCTGTCAGTATTGTTTATGGGGGTAAGCTTTTAAGTCATAAAACTCTGGGGTGAGTTTTATTGCAAGCTGAAACAAACAGGATATGTCTGTAGATTTAGTGTGATGCCATAAAACCATAAACTTCCAGCAATTATGTCTTTTAATAAAAGACGTCTCACCCATATGAACTGTATAATTTTTCTGAAGCTTGAATTGTTTCAATGTGTCGCTGTATGAGAAATGTTCTGAATGAAAAGAGTAGAAACGCCTAGATGCCCGGTTTTCTATAAAGCTGTGGAAATGAAGGATCATTTAATTGTCATATTTCTAAATCTGGACAAGAGGAAATTACGGGGGCAACTTCCTCTGTAAAACTGCAATTTGTTAATCTGTTCAAAATAAATGTTAAACTGGAAATTGGCTCCATTTTGTCTCTGCTTGAACATGCATTGAATTAATTATGATAATTATTTAATTCAACAGAGGGTAAACACTTTGGTCGAAGAGGTGGAGAATGGTAAGTGGAACTTGAAGGCTATCAGTCCAGAGATGAAGATCCCAACTGATAAAACAATCAAAACAAGAATTTGCCTGTAATTTGATAAAACAATTGCTTCAAATCTCCTTTTTGTTTTACTCTGGTTCTATTGATATGGAACCATTTAGTGAGGTAAAAAACCTAAACAGATTAAATCTGTAAGAGGTATATAGTTTTACACAGCACTTTTTATGTAAAAAAAAAAAATCCAAAAACATTAAAATGTCTGGGATATCTTTGTTTTCTGGTATTTCTCATTTTTCAACACAAGGTTTTCCTTACATATATTTTTCTGTGGCGCTCAGCCATGGCTGGAATTCCAGTGCCATGCCTACAAAATGCTAACCTGCCAACCTGTAGGTCACATGTAATACGTATTACGTATTATCAAGAACGTAGTTTTATCATCTAGATATACGCTGGTATGATTCTCCCCTCTAAACTACCAAAGAAAGCTGTGGACAAGTGATTTCTGTGCTAAATGTGCGGTACCCATGTCCGATAACACTATGCAGCAGCGTGGTGAAGCAGTTTCAGCCACATAACATCTGCACCGCCCCCTCCCCATAGTTCTTCCTGCCGTCTGCCTCGCTCTGCCTCCCTCCCTTCTCTGTCCCTCACTTGCTGAACCTGGCACTAAAAGGTAAACTGCATTTGTGTGTCTCGGACCTGCCAGCTCTTGGTAAATGTGAACCATAATGCCAAACGTGACTTTCATTGTGGAAATATTTGAGCTGTATTCTATGTGAGAAAAATAAAAATAAAGATTGGAAGGGGCTATATCAAGCCATTTTATAGCTTTCAAAGTCGTGGATAGATATATATATGATGCAATGTTACCAATAGTGCAACATAGTATTAATTTGTCCTGAAATTAAAATTGTATCCTGGATTTATTGCTGGACCGGGAAGTAAAAACGCCTTGTTCCTCTGTAATCCCACCTCCTATCACCCGCAACCCACTAGCTCCCCTCACAGTGAGCGCTGCGTCGCTCTGACTGTTTGAGCAGAGATTAAACAAAGCCCAAACCACTGCAGCTGAGTCCAGCTAGCCCAGTATATAGAAAAGCCTTGTGTGATGTTTGCACCTATTTACTGAACATTTTGAGATTCTACAGATCAATTAATTAACCACACAATGCTGTTATAAGATCACATTAGCAGCTTGATAAATGGCTATCACACTTTAGCACGTAGCTACTTACTTCTCTGTCCAATCAGTCATGTGTCTTTGTTGTTGGAAGTGATCCAGCTGCTGTTCTTTAAGAATGTAAAATAAAGTACTGTAATCCACGAAGCCAAACCGATGGTGCGGACACCTCTAGTACTTCCTAGTGTTCACTTAGTGATGTAAAATATGTCACAATTTTACGTGACAGGGTGGTGCAGCTGCTCAGAAATCAGGATTCAGGACAATTACTCAGACATCCATGAATTAAGCCAAAAACCACTCTTGCAGGGTTGTCATGTGAAACTTGCACTACCCCATGGCTGAAAACTCAAAAAACTTGTTTTTGCATGATATAGGCCCTTTAAATAAGTCTAAGAACAGTGATCATGCTTGCAACCCTCCAAGGTTCCTAATCATGCTATTTTTCAAAGTGTGTAATTATGATGTGCACATCAGCCAGAGCTGCATGTAATTCATAAATGAGCCCCAGTGACGTATGCATAAGTGCTGTGAGTCAATATAATTTTTACATTTTTAAAAACAAAAATAATTTCAATATTCAAGTTATGACCTTTTCAATTAAATGCACATACAAATATATTATTAAATAATTCTAAATAAATAAGTATGAAATAATTCAATTCAGTTAACTTGTGGCTATCAGCTTTAATAAGCACACATGTAATCAAAGTTAAATGGGACTTTTTAGTTTTACTTTGTAAATTACCAGCATTGGACATTTTAATATTGAAGTCTGGTCAAATTGCAAAAAAATGTATATCACTGAACTAGTCAAAATAAGAACTATGAACAAGTGTGTGTGTGTGTGTGTGTGTTTGTTTTGCAGACTGCACACCATGTGGAGGGTGAAAAAATAAAATAAACATACACACATCCGGTTGACTAGCACCACCGCTACAAAATTTTCAGGGGGAAGCACTGTAACAGATGAGTTAATATGACTTTCATTTTAACTTGCATCAAAAAACTGATGGGAAAGTCCTGTACATTGATTCAAGTTGAACATATTAGTAAACAGCTGAAGGCACATGAGATATGGAATTGAATAACCTTCCTCTAGTGAATCATGAACTACAGGTAATATCTATCTCTAAACACATCCATTTTTTTCGATTTTGGTTTAGTAAAATCTTAATAAAGCTTTAGATACACAGTTAAATAAAGATTAGACACAGAGTTGATGGTGAAATAAGACATTTATGTAATAGATTATTGTACGCATGGAATGAACTAACTGATAAAACTTTTATAAGATAAAGTTAGATGATAACCTCTGTGCAAATAACTGGAATGACTCTACAATAATTATGCTTTTTTTTTGTCTATGCAAATGCTTGGATGTAAATATCTAATGGAAATAAATCTTATAGTGATTGTCTTGATACTTGAAAGCAGGGATCAACAGGAAAATGTATTCAACAGTTAGAGAAGCTCTCTGTGCAATTTTGAATGACTTGGAATAGGGGTGCAACTGACGATTATTTTCATAATAGATTGATCTGTCGATTACTTTTTACGATTAATCGCTTAATCACTTATATTAATAATTATATTTGGCTATTAATTTCGCCTATATAGATTATTATGAGCAAATGTTCAATAAGAACAATGAAAAGACAAGAGAATTGTGCAGTTCACTGCAATCTATTTTACTGGACCTGAAAACAGTTAACAGTGTAAAATGAGCGTAACAGTGTGATATTCGTCCACAATCATTTTTAGGCATTAAAATACAAAATAAGGTAGAATTCCATAATAATGAATGTACAGCCTATTAACAAAAATATGACAGTACATGAAATGAAAATGACATTTTCATTTCAGGAATGAAAGAGGGTGACATAGTTGGGCAGTATTTTGGGGCAATATTGCGGTTCTCAGAATTAATTAACCTACCTTCACAAAACACAACATGTTCCTGGTCTGTGGGGTGTTGGAGTACATTTGGCTTTTTAAATTTGGATCTTCTGCTTTCAATTAAATGAACTCAAACATTCCAAAGATCAGATTTGTGAGAGACGGCAGGCTGCAAAATTTGAGTTGTGCATAATTATTTTTCTGGGAGGGAATATGGGGGTGACAAAGACAACTGTTGGGTTCACACTTATGACAATAAAACAATGATATTAACTTTCCAATTATATAAAACGTATAATTTAATAGAAATTATAAATCAGAATATAATAAATAGTAAAAATGGCAAACGGCTCGCACGTCTGAACATTAGGGGTTAAAGCAACTAATTGATGGCTTAATTAGTTGTCTACGGTGGCCCAGAAGGGTCGACACAACACAACACAAAAAACACACATAAAAGGCAAATAAGTCACAACACAACACAAAAGAAAACGCCAAAACACAACAAAAAAGAAAAAGCCACAACACAAAAGAAAAAAGCCACAACACAACACAAAAGAAAAAAGCCACAACACAACACAAAAGAAAAAAGCCACAACACAACACAAAAGAAAAAGCCACAACAAAACACAAAAGAAAAAAGCCACAACACAACACAAAAGAAAAAGCCACAACAAAACACAAAAGAAAAAAGCCACAACACAACACAAAAGAAAAAAGCCACAACACAACACAAAAGAAAAAGCCACAACAAAACACAAAAGAAAAAAGCCACAACACAACACAAAAGAAAAAGCCACAACAAAACACAAAAGAAAAAAGCCACAACAAAACACAAAAGAAAAAGCCACAACACAACACAAAAGAAAAAGCCACAACACAACACAAAAGAAAAAGCCACAACACAACACAAAAGAAAAAGCCACAACAAAACACAAAAGAAAAAGCCACAACACAAAAGAAAAAGCCACAACACAACACAAAAGAAAAAGCCACAACACAACACAAAAGAAAAAGCCACAACAAAACACAAAAGAAAAAGCCACAACAAAACACAAAAGAAAAAAGCCACAACACAACACAAAAGAAAAAGCCACAACAAAACACAAAAGAAAAAAGCCACAACACAACACAAAAGAAAAAAGCCACAACAAAACACAAAAGAAAAAAGCCACAACACAACACAAAAGAAAAAGCCACAACAAAACACAAAAGAAAAAGCCACAACACAACACAAAAGAAAAAGGCACACAACACAAAAGAAAAAGCCACAACAAAACACAAAAGAAAAAGCCACAACGGAAGTAAATCGCAACGGAAGTGAGATTAAAATTGAAGTTCTGATTAAACGGCCAGCTGATGGCGGTAATGCGCTACAACCATACAGTCTATGGCTACAAGATGAAGATGCAGAGGAAGTAGAAGAAGAAGGAAGAGTTTGCCAACCGCCCAAAAAAATCATACAAAGACGTAGAAGGAGGAGGAAGAGAGCTAGCAGAGAATCGGGAGTTTCATTCTATTGGAAAAGTAAGTAAAACATTGTAGTTTAGTTAATGTTGATATGTGCTGTTTTAAATGTGAATGATTTTACTGTACTGAGTTATAAGGGTTACATAGAGATATATGTGGGGCCCCGATATCAAACTGTAGGGCATTTTTAGGGCATTAAGGTAGATAATAGACAGAGCTCATGTTATATTTGAATGATAAATCAATAATCCAAAGGTTTTAAACGACAGAAACAATTTTCGCCAATGTGATACATTGTAGAACAGCACTACATGTACAGATGTGAGGAGTGAAAGAGAAACACTAACATGATACTGGACAACATAGCTAAAAAGTAATAAAATGTGATAGGTAAAAAAACAAACAAACGTCATTTCATTGTTGCAGTTTAGTTTACAGCTGTAAACTAAAGAAGTTTAGAGAAAATAGTCCTCTTATCATTTCATACTAGTCTTCACCTAATTTGTTTACCTAAAATTACAATTTCTGATCTATTTTGATGAAAATTAAATATGACCAAGATGTGAAATTCTAAATTCAACCTTCTGTCAGAATCAGAATCCCTATAGTGTTAGCCTTTGTTACTATGGTGAATTAAATGTGATTGCAGAGATTCTACTGGATCTTAACATATCTACTCAACTTCCAATTTATTTATTTTTTTTGCAGTACAGGCCCCTAAGAACATATGTTGTAGTAGCTGCAGGCACTTTAACACTCTTAAGGTTAAAAAAAGTTTTAATTTTGATAAAGTTATTCCAATTCTAGCTTAGTAGAACACATTAAACAAAGTATCTACATTTTTTTTTAAAGTTCACTTTATAAAGATACAGACTAAATTATTCCCCGTTGTCCCTTTTTCAGAATATGTTTTGCCCATTTTGTGGGACAATGCTTCAGACGCTTCTGTCTTTCTGCGGCTCCTGTGGCAGGAATATTGAGTTTTTAAGAAGTCACCAAGCAGACGGTATGTTTCATTAATGTTGTGGTTTTGAACACCAAGTGACTAAAAGGAAACTAAATAAATCACTAACAATTAATTTTTTCCTGCTTAATTTAACTGTTGATGATTGTATATAACATGCCACCAAGTGTTTATGTATGTTGTCTAATATTGTTTTTTTATTTGTGTTCTCAGGGTCTGAAGCAACTGAGGTGGAAGGAATTATCCATAAATATTTTACAGACGGTCATAATTTAGAAATAATTATAGATCTACTGGCTACTAAGCACAACATTTCAATAAGTCTCAGCTCTTTAAAAAGAAAACTACGGGATGCAGAACTAACTCGGAGGACTAACTACACTCCAACTGCTACTGTTCGAGTAGCTATAGCTGAAGAACTTCGGGGATCTGGAAAACTTTTAGGCTACAGAGCAATGTGGCAGGTTCTGAAACAAAAATACTCTTTGACAGTCAGAAGAAAGGATGTTATGCTCCTCATGAGGGAAATTGATCCTTCTGGGATAGAAAATCGTTTAAGGAGGAGGTTTGCCAGAAGAACATACCATTCGATGGGACCAAATGAAGTCTGGCATGTTGATGGGTATGATAAACTAAAACCGTTTGGAATTGGAATAAGTGGCTGTATAGATGGTTTCTCAAGAAAGATCATGTGGCTCACTTGTGGAAAATCCAACAAGGATCCCAATGTGATTGCTCAAAATTATATAAACTGTGTTGCTGAGTTTGGTCTCTTTCCATCACGACTTCGCACTGACTGTGGTACAGAAAATGGTCTTATGGCAGCACTTCATTGTTCCTTGAGATCAGAGCAAACTGATGAATTTACTGGAGCCAGAAGTCATATGTATGGTTCCAGCTAAAGCTAAGCAACGAGAGGCCAGGGAAACGTTACCATAGCAACGCGTAGGCACACTCGATCTCTGTTACAGAGTAACGTGAGGTTACAGACTTAAGTACATTCTTTATATTTTGTTAGAAATCAAATCCCTATTTTTGAATCATAAAGATACTGCTACGGGCAGAACTTTGTCATCAGAAACTGAATTTGAATAACTGCTTTTAAAATGGGAATCTCAATATATCTCATTGGAAATTATATATATTTTTTTAACAAAATCAAGTGGCAAAATATAAAAATTTTTAATTTACAACAATGCAGGTGATCTCAGCATGCAGGCTTCTCCATATCTGCTTCAGCACTGGTGATGCTGTTGTCCCTGAGGATGAGCTTGAAGAATAGCAGATGAGGAAGAGGTGGTTTGGAGGCAGTCAGCAGGGTTCTCTGGTGGGACCAACTGTCCTGTTAATATATTTTAGCGATATGACAACTTTGGATTGAGAAGTTCCAAAATTTGTTGATGGATGATGCAGTGGACACTATAATGAAGCTACCCAGAGCACTCTCCGCAGACCTGCCTGTATGATATCCCACTTCTATGTCGCAGCTCCTCATCCATATCTGATTGTTCTTTAGTAGTTCCAGCACATCGACCAGATACTTTCTGTTTATTCTATTAAGGTTTAAAGAATGGTCCAGCAAACGTTTATTCAGGTTCATCCTGTATGTAAAAGATATCAAATAAGCCACACAAGTTTTCCTTCTCTAATTATTTAATGTCCCTTACCTATTGTTTTACAGTTTTTATTTACATTCATTTGAAATTTTTGAAATTGTTCAGAGTTAGCTTTATGGTCATGTTAAAAACAATTGTAAATAAACTGTTAAAATAAGAATGAGAATCAGTAGTTTTTTCTGTTAGTTTATTCATATCAAATATAAAACTAAACAACAAATATGACAAGAATAAACAGAATTGTTTATCGATCCTGTCTCTCCTCTCTCATCAGCCTTCCTTTGCCATTTCCTGTCTGAAACAGAGGAAAACAAGAAACGCAGATTACAAAAAAAACAAAACTTTTAAAGAATTGTACATTAACTTGAATTGTTAAATATATATGTAGCACACATGTTCGTGGAATTATTTTTTTTATTCAGGTCTTCTAAGGAATTTTACTAAAAACATGGACAGAAAACAAGCAAAGAGGGGAAAACAGACAACTGTGTAAGTCTGTGAAAGCAAGACTATTTTTTACTACAGAAAACTAGAGGAACGACAGTATACTTAGATCACAGGTTATGTGGTGTTTGAAGGTTGTTAATACTGTATGTTAAGCACAAGGTGAATAACTGGATTTATTCTACCTCCATGCTACAGTTAGCAAATTATTTGCCCCAGTGAGGATGTATTGCTTCCAGAAGAAGCAGTTTTCCCTTTGGCCCCTGAAACAAGACAAACAGTTTAATTAGCAAAAATCAACATTTCTGGAAGAGTTCTGCCTGTAGCAGTATCTTTATGATTCATGAAATAAGAATTCAAACACAGTAAAAGGTCTATACTTTTAAAGATAAAATTGGAAGAAGTAGTTGGTTTGTACAAAAGTGTATCTTTCTTTAGTAGACTTTACTTTCTCCAAAATCCATCCATCCATCCATTTTCTAAACCGCTTCCAACAGAACAGGGTAAAATGTGGATGCTATGTGATGTGGGCGTCTGCATTTTCCACATTAGCAGAGCTCATGCTTACATTAATTTGATTTCCAACAAAACATAAAGAATGTACTTAAGTCTGTAACCTTACGTTACTCTAACAGAGATCGATAGTGCCTATGCGTTGCTATGGTAACATTTCCCTTGCCTCTCGTTGCTTAGCTTTAATTCAAGCAAACTTATCAAGCTCAACACTGATACTACAGTGAACAAAAGTCGTTTATACTTTCTGGACATGCTTATATTTATTTTTATGAGTGAAAGATTAACTACATTTCAGGTGGCTTGAGTAGCCTACAGCATCTGCTAGATTAATTTGCAGCCTTCGGAACTGATATGTTAGCAAGCCTAAAATAACTTTACTATAGTGTATTAGCACTTCTAAAAGTATACAACAAAATACATAAGGAAACACGCTTAACTTACCATCATTCCAGGGGTTGGGGCCGAGGTAGAAATCTCTGAAGAGCTGCCGTGAGCGATTTTCTCCTGCCTGGAGAGACACGGCTTGCGGCGGCCATGTTGCTTCAGTTGAGCTTGAGTCGTCTGGGGACGTGTTTTGTAGGGGCTACGGCTGCAGAAAAGGATTATATTTTAAATTTATTTTTTTGTTTTGTTTAAAACAGTTAATTTCGAGTGCTGCCACAATATTTATTTATTTATTTCTATCTTTCTTTTACAAGTATTTGTCACTTCAGTAACAGCTACAGACGTGGACAAAATTGTTGGTACCCTTCATTAAATCAAAGAAAAACTCATAATGGTCACAGAAATAACTTTAATCTGACAAAAGTAATAATAAATAAAAATTATATAAATGTTGACCAATGAAAGTCAGACATTGCTTTTCATCCATGCTTCAACGGAATTATTTAAAAAATAAATGCATGAAACAGGCCTGGACAAAAATGATGGTACCCCTAGAAAAGAATGAAAATAATGTGACCAAAGGGACATGTTAATCCAAGGTATGTCCACTAATCAGCATCCTAGGTGTCTACAATCCTGTAATCACTCAGTGGGCCTATATATAGGACTCCAGGTAGTCACTGTGTTGTTTGGTGACGTGGTGTGTACCACACTCAATATAAACCAGAGGAAGCAAAGGAAAGAGTTGTCTCAGGAGATGAGAAAGAAAATCATAGACAAGCATGTTAACTGTAAAGGCTATAAGACCATCTCCAAGCAGCTAGATGTTTCTGTGACTACAGCTGCACATGTCATTCAGTAATGTACGATCCATGTCAGAAAGCATGGTCTCAGTCGCAGGTCACGGGTCTTACAACAGGAAAATGACCCAAAACACACAGCTAAAAAACACCCAAGAAGGGCTAAGAGGAAAACATTGGCCTTCTATGAGCCCTGATCTCAATCCTATTGAGCATCTTTGGAAGGAGCTGAAACGTGCTGTCTGGAAAAGGCGCCCTTCAAACCGGAAACAACTAGAACAGTTTGCTCATGAGGAGTGGGCCAAAATACCTGCTGAGAGGTGCAGAAGTCTCATTGACAGTTACAGGAATCATTTGATTGCAGTGATTGCCTCAAAAGGTTGTGCAACCAAATATTAAGTTGTGGGTACCATCATTTTTGTCCAGGCCTGTTTCATGCATTTATTTTTTAAATAATTCCGTTGAAGCATGGATGAAAAGCAATGTCTGACTTTCATTGGTCAACATTTAGGCTATATAATTTTATTTATTATTACTTTTGTCAGATTAAAGTTATTTCTGTGACCATTATGAGTTTTTATTTGATTTAATGAAGGGTACCAACAATTTTGTCCACGTCTGTATAGAAGGAAATATATTTGGAGGGAAATGGTGGAGAGAAAACTCATATAACCCAGCATTCGATCAGCATTCAAACACATCATCTACGTACAAATCTCCAGACTTGAAAAAAGTCTCAACCCCCCTCTTGCAGTTGTAACTCTGATATGTGGTCTTGTCTGTGTGTATCAGGCGATTGGTGCATACATATTTGAGGATTGTATATGTAGGAGTCATATTGAATTCATAGTTAGTTGTAAGCTGGTGTAATTTCAAGTTGTGCATGCGTAAATTGTATTTTGTACTTGTAAGTTTTATGATATTTGTGTGTATATATGATTACACAACTGTAAGTACACAAAGTTACACACAGAATGTTTTTATGGGTTACAAATCAAGTATTACGCACACACAACTCCAAAGTTACACACAAAGAGGCAGACACAAGTTACAACTCAAGTATTACGCACACACAAAATATATGATCCTATTTTCTCTCCATATAGATTAACCTGTTTACAGTTTTTCTTCCATGTAATGAATAGTTTTGGTCTGACTTCCATATTTATTACTGTCCTTTATCGCGAGATCTCGCAATTCCCACGGATGCTTCTTTGAGTACCTCTGGGCTCCGGTGCGGAGCAATGTGGAGTGCATGCAGTGTCAATTAAGGATGGCAGAGAACAGCTGCGGAGTGGGTGGCAGAAGGGAACGCATGCAGTGGAAATTGGGGGTAATTATGACACTGCAACTGTACAGTTGTTACCAATCGTTGTTGTCTTGCTTATTAAATACCGAATGTGATTGCAAAGATTTTTGTGTCATATTAAAAAATCAAATTCCGCTTTGCAAAGTCAAAAATATAGGTCAGCATTTTATCATTTGATGTGACATTTAAAAATGGAAAACATCTTTCATCTTTTACAGTAAATACAGTTAACTAATACCATGAGTGGTTAAAATAGCTTGACAGGTTTATATTCGGTAGGTTTTGTTGAATCTACAAATCAGAGAAAAAACAATTAGTTTTATACATTCATTCATTTAAGTTTTGTGCTGTTACTGCTTCATTGTGAGTCAATAAATACATATTCCTGCCAACCATAAGCCAGGATACAACATCCTGTTTATTTCATCAAATGCAAAACAGCTCCTGATTGTTTCCTGACAAGACCAGCCAAGGAGAGACATCTGGGTTTGCTTGATGCTCTCTTTCACCAGTTGCCATGGTAACCGGAATAAGCCCTGCTTCCTCTTGACCAGTTTGCCAGTCAGGAGCACCTCCATCATTATCACAAAGGTGTTTTTATTGAGAAGCATATTGTGAGGGGATAGTGACTGTCTGTCTAGCCCTGCTGTTTCTCATTACTATTGTGTGAAGGCAAAACAGATTCTTCTCAAAAATGAAGGGAAGTCAATCAAGCCAACACAGAAGATCTAAATACCATGCAGTACAAAACATTTCCCTGGAAAAAACAAAGATCAGTTTGGATGTTTAAGCTGCGTAGCATTAACCAAACAGTCTGCAGCAGTAGATATAAGTCACACCTTTATACTCCCAGTCCATGGGTTCCCTCCTGCCAAAAAAATGGAATGACAGTCAATGGAGCGATAAGTTATTTGCTCATTCCCTTTGGAGCCAAATTTGGACCGGCGACAAAAGTTTATGGAGGATGGAGGTGAATCACGGACATTTTCCCCATTCTTCTTTGACAGTTGTAGTCTGATAAGTGTTTTTACTTAAATCCTAAAGTGACTTTTGCAGCCAGTCAAAAATTTTTGTTTTATATACATCAAACTGTATCTTTAAAATTCATGGACATTCTATATTCAATTTATGGCAAATTTCAAACAACCTTCAGAAAATAACTTTGATCACTCCATTGACTCTAATTAATTTTTTTGGCAGTAGGGGACCCATGGACCGGAAGTAGAAGGGCGCGATTTAGGTTCCCCATTCATTAGAAGATTAGTTGGTTGATCCTGATTAAGAAAGCCATATTGCGTATTTCCTGTTGTCACTGTTGCACTCCGTGTAGCTGTTTAGTGTTCAGAATATATTGAATTGTTTTGGGAACAAGTTGATCAGGTCATTACTATGGCAACTTATAATATAACTTAAAAAAAAAAACTTATGGAAAGCAATCCAACTTTCAAAGGATAATTCTGAGTGATATATATATATATTTTTTTTTTCTGCATTCAGGTACCACATTGTACTCTTAGGCATGGTAGCTTGTTACTCCAGGAAGGTGAAATGTATATTTCACAAGATTACATTATTTTAATACAAAATTTGCTCCAGAATGTACTATTGCATATACAATGCTGAATGTAGAATTTTGCCCCTAAAACACAGACTTGTATAACACACTACCCTGATTTTTCTGCAAAATATTTTTTGTACAAATAGATGATCAATTCAATTCACTTTTATTTATATGGCGCCGATTCACAAGAAACGTCATCTCAAGGCACTTTGCAACAAAAATAATTTCAATACAATTATACAAACAGTATAACAGTATAGATTCCAATCAGTTAAAAGTTTTCTATGCAAGGAATCCCAGCAGATTCGTTGAGTCGTCGACGTGAGGTTGTGCCCAGATCATGCAGACTCCAACCGCACCAATTCCTCAGCATACTGAGCAAGCATGTGGCGGCAGTGGAGAGGAAAAACTTCCTTTTAACAGGAAGAAACCTCCGGCAGAACCTGGCTCAGTACAAGCGCTCATCTGCCACAACTGTCTGGGGGTCTGAGAAGACAGAGAAGAGAGAGCATGGAGGATGCTCGGTACTCCAAGCATCATCTGGACCGATGTTCCCCATTCAGCAGCGGGGATTATGGTTGAGCAGGATACCAGACCATGTGGAGCTTCTATGGTGTGAGAAACACAGAGAAAACTGGGTTAAAAATTGCAATAATATCAGAAAGAATATATCTGGAGAGTAGCAGAAGACAAAAGGGAAGACTGAAGAAAAGTGGTCAGTCTGTCCTCCAAAAGTCTAAACCTATAGCAGCATAACTACAAAAATAGCTCAGGATAATCTAAGACAAGTATAAGCTTAATCAAAAAAGAAGGTTTTAAGCCTAGTCTTAAAAATAGACTTGCTCACGGACTAAAACTGGGAGCTGGTTCCACAAGAGAGGAGCCTAATAACTAAAATGGTCATTTATATCATCAGTTATATTTGCGATGGCTCATGAATAAATACTTTAAAAGTTTCATTAGTCATCCTTTTTATAATCTATAAAATTCCATGATGCTATCTGTAACAATTATAATCTTATCTGTAACAATTATAATAATTATTAATATAAAATAATTATAAAGTCTAATGTTTACATAGATAAAAAACATATTTTTATGACATAGGTGATGTGTTTGGAGGCTTCAACAAATAACCGTGCATCAACAGCATTTGCAGGATTCAAAAAGGCAACTGAATAGATTGTTTACCCGTTTTACATTACCGTTGTTCAAATAAAGAAACGTTACACTTTGAGACATTTTTATATTCATATGAAATGTGTACTTTGTACAACAGAGTATTAGGGCCACATTAAAGAAGAAAAAAAGTCTTAGATTAATGGGATTGGTTCTTTCTGCTGAAAAGAAGCATTTTCTAGCATTTTCAAGTCCTGATACTTCTGACAATGTGATGCTGATGTACTAAAAGTACAATTCCGCAAAATGCTACACATACTGCATTTTAACAACTCTCATCATCATCATCATCATAAAGCTGGGATCAGTTTGTGGGATTTCAGCTGTCAATTATATTTTTGTTACATCATAACTTTAGTAAATATATGACTTTTCTCCAACTCTGTAGGAGTTTTTCTTTATGGCCCTAATGTGCTGTCATTTTATATTTAGCCTTCAAGTCTATTGGAAATTTAAATGTCACCTAAACTCATTTAAAAAAAGATGAACATAAATCATCACAAATATTAAAATAATGTGATAACAAGTGGGATAATTATTGGTTTCAGTTTGTGGTGGCTGCTGACTGAATCAGAATCAGAATCAGCTTTAATGGCCAAGTATGACACATACAAGGAATTTGACTCCGGCAACTTTTCTCTCCAGTACAGAACTTAAATAAGTGAAATTAAAAAACGGGAAAAATAAATAAAATAAAATAAATAAGAATAAAAAATAAAGGATAATATATACACCAAACCAGGGTTATTGTACAGTAAGTATATACAGTAAGTATATACAGCAGTGCAGAGTTTTAGTTTATTGTTCATGTGAGTGGACACACACTGTGACTATTCAGAGTTCATCAGAGCGACAGCCTGAGGGAAGAAACTGTTCTTGTGTCGGGTGGTTTTGGCGTACAGCGCTCTGTAACGCCGGCCTTAGGGGAGGAGCCTAAACAGATTGTGGCCAGGGTGTGAGGGGTCAGTGGTGATTTTTCTGGCCCGCTTCCTGACCCTGGCCCGGAAAAGGTCCTCAATGGAGGGAAGATCAGAACCTATGATCCTCTCTGAGGACCTGACTGTTCTCTGCAGTCTGTCCCTGTCTTGCCTGGTGGCGGATCCGAACCAGACAGAGATGGATGAGGTCAGGACAGACTGGACTATTGCTGTGTAGAATATGGTCAGCAGTTCCTGAGGCAGGTTGAACTTTCTGAGCTGACGCAGAAAGTACAGCCTTTGCTGGGCCTTCTTCCTTATAGAGTCAATGTGGGAGGTCCACTTCAGGTCCCGTGTGATGGTGGATCCTAGGAACCTGAAAGACTCTACTGTGGGGACTGGCCTGTTGGTGATTATGAGAGGAGATGTTGCAGGGGGTCTCTTCCTGAAGTCGACTGTCATCTCCACAGTTTTGAGCGGGTTTAGCTCCAGGTGGTTCTGACTGCACCAGAGGACCAGCTGTTCCACCTCCCTTCTGTATGCAGACTCGTCGCCGTCACGGATGAGTCCAATGACGGTGGTGTCATCTGCAAACTTCAGGAGTTTCACAGAAGGGTCTCTTGACGTGCAATCAGTGGTGTAAAGGGAGAAAAGCAGTGGGGAGAGAACACATCCCTGGGGGGCGCCGATGCTGAGGGACCGGGTGCTGGATATGAAGTTACCCAGTTTCACCTGCTGCTTCCTGTCAGTCAGGAAACTGGTAATCCACTGACAGGTGAAGGGAGGCACGGTGAGCTGGGACAGCTTTTGGTGGAGGAGCTCTGGGACCATGGTGTTAAATGCAGAGCTGAAGTCCACAAACAGGACCGGAGCGTAGGTACCTGCAGAGTCTAGGTGTTGCAGGATGTAGTGGAGAGCCATGTTGACTGCATCATTCACTGACCTGTTTGCTCTATAGGCGAACTGCAGGGGGTCTAGCAGGGGATCCGTGATTTCCTTCAGGTGGGACAGCACCAGTCGCTCAAAGGATTTCATGACCACAGATGTCAGGGCAACTGGTCTGTAGTCATTTAATCCTGTGACAGGGGACTTCTTGGGAACCGGGATGATGGTGGAGCGTTTGAGGCAGGAGGGGACCTCACACAGCTCCAGGGAGTTATTGAAGATCTGAGTGAAGATGGGAGCCAGCTGGTCAGCACAGACTTTCAGACAGGACGGAGACACTCCATCAGGACCTGATGCCTTCTTAATCCTCTGTCTCTGAAATAGTTGGCGCACATCCTGTTCACAGATCGTCAGTGCAGGCAGGGGGTCAGGTATGGGGATGGTTTGGGGTGATGCTAGGCCTTTTGTGATGGAGATGGTGGGGGAGGTGGAAGGTGTGAAAGTTGTTTCAAACCTGGAGAAAAAGTCATTGAGGTCCTCAGCCAGGCGGGGGCTCCCCACAGGGTGGGGGGATGGTCTCCTGTAGTTGGTAATGGTCTGCAGGCCCTTCCAAACTGCAGAAGAGTCGTTGGCAGAAAAACGCTCCCTCAGTTTTTGGCTGTAGATTCTTTTTCCTGCCTTGATCTCCTTTGTCAGCTTGTTCCTGGCCTGCTTGTACAGGTCCCGATCCCCACTCCTGTAGGCCTCCTCCTTGTCCTGGCGTAGCCGTCTCAGTTCTGCAGTGAACCATGGTTTGTTGTTGTTGAACGTGCAGAAGGTTTTGGTCTGCACACACATGTCCTCACAAAAGCTGATGTAAGATGTCACAGTGTCAGTCAGTTCGTCCAGGTCTGAGGCTGCTGCTTCAAAGACGCTCCAGTCAGTGCAGTCAAAGCAGGCCTGTAACTGCATCTTTGACTCATCTGTCCATCTCTTTACAGTTCTTACTACAGGCTTAGCAGATTTCAGCTTCTGCTTGTAAGATGGGATGAGGTGGACCAGGCAGTGGTCAGAAAGTCCCAAAGCAGCACGGGGGACAGAGCGATATGCATTCTTTATTGTGGTGTAGCAGTGGTCCAAAGTGTTCATGTCCCTGGTGGGACACGTCACGTGTTGTCTATATTTAGGCAGTTCAAGTTTGAGATTTGCTCTATTAAAATCCCCGAGAATGATTAGCAGAGAGTCCGGGTGAGTTTTCTCCACGTCTGTGATCTGGTCGGCGAGGTGATGTAACGCCTCCGTTACACACGCAAAACTACGCAAAAAAGTAAAATTGTATCAAGTACTAGGGAGCGAAGTACCGAGGCGTCCATCCGCGGCGCCATCTTAGATGTAAAGAAGATATAAGGAATTGGATTAAATAAATCCTGTTCTGGAGCAGTCTAGCTCCACGGATTATATCCCCATGGGAATTTATACCATAAAATATCCTTCTGCCCCCTACCCCGTTTTTGTGCAACAGGATGGCGGATAAATTGAGCCAGGATAACCAAGCTATCCCGGCTTAATTATTTATCCTGGTTTTCCGCAATAGGCTAACAGTAAAAGGGAAAGGTAACTTTAGCAGCATGCAGTGCTAGCAAAGTTGTTTCAAAGAACTACTCATTTCTAATTAGCATTGTACATCGGTTTCATGTCTGCCAGCATGTTTAAAAGCTTACAGTGTTGAAAGAAGTACTGATTCCAATTATTCCTTTTTTGGCTGTTGTTGCGCTTACCTTTTATCAAACGTTTGAGGTCAACTTGCGTTCCTTTTTTTTTCTTCTTCTTCATCCACTAGCTCAAGGCTAACTTATCGAGTTTACTCATCCTGTGGGCGTGACTGATTTGAAATGACCAATCACATGAGGATCAGTGCCGAGCTTAGTCTTCTCCTGCAAACAGTCAAAAGTTATTTCACTGGTGGGTGCAGAATTTCCTCTTGTGGGCGCAGCCTCTCCTGGTTTTACCTCACTCGCAAATGTAGGCTTTAGGAATGGAGAAATCCACATGCGCGGGTTGTTGAATACTGGACGAGTTGAATACTACACGAGTGATTGCACACGTGCACGAGCGAGGACGCACGATGACATCTGTTGTTAATCGGCACTATATAAATTAACTGAATTGAATTCAATGTTATTTGGCTATCAAAGAACTGCTCAAGGCAGAAACTGTAACACGTTTATTGTTTCCTATTTATTTATTAATTCAGAATGTGGCTAAAATAAAAAAAAATACATTAAAAAAACTATCCTGCGAAGTGTGCCATGCAAGCATTATCACAGCTGCAGTGCTTTCATCCTTTGACCGTTACCACCTGCTTCAACTGAAAAACAATGGCCGCTCAAAGGGAACAGTGAAGATAGTCAGAGGATCAGCGTGTGTGATTCGTCAAAACTCAACCGAACAAAGTGCCAGTGTGTCTTTCGTCAACCATTTTGTTTGAGCGGAGATTGGTTCAGAAGATGTGTTTTTACCTGGGAACACATTGCAGAAATAGAATTCGGCAATGTCCATCATCATTTCATGCTTGTAATTTGTTTTATCTGTATTTCAAAAAGTAAGGCTGTATCTCGGCACCAGATTAAATACACTGGAGTTACAGTATGCCAGCACAAACAATAAGCTGTGCCAAAAAATATTTTTTTAAATCAAGGGTTATAGCTCCCTAAGTCCATTGTGTGTATATATGTATATATGTAGGATTGAGTATTAGAGCCACTGTAGACAAAAGAACAATATTTTGTATTACATTTCCACACAAAAAAACTTAGAAGTTATGAGATTGTCACAAATTTTCACCAGAACACCGGAACAATAGGGGCCGAGATCTACCACATAAGGCAAGATCCCAGGTGCAAGTGCAGACAATGGAAGGTTGAGGGGAGAAGCAGCTGAAGGACACATCATGGGAGGAAAAAGTCCTGCATACCACTGTCAGATAGTGGATGTAGCTGATATTACCAAATCATACCAATAGCTAGGGAGGGCGGGACTTTAATATGGCACATATGCACTACTCATGACAGCAAGGAAGCAGGCCTTGCGCACCAGAGCAATAGAGCCTGATATCTACTACACCAGGCAAGATCCCATGTGCAGACTCTGCAAGAGGCCTCAGAAACAATCCAGCATCTCACAGCAGGGTGTATGATACTAGCTGGAAAGGAATGCATGTAACGCCATAACTAAGTGGGTGGTATAGTGTACAAAAACATCTATGGTGGAGAATGACCATGCTTAAATCTTGTGAGACTTTTTAGATACAAACAGACAAAAGGATAATGGCGGGCCAAGCGCATATTAAGATTATTGATAAGCAGCAGAGAATTGTATGTAGCTAATTCTGAATTAATCTATAACGCTGGTGTCCAGCTCCAATATTCAGGGCCGGTGTCATGACAGCTTTATAAATGTCACTGACTAAGCAGTTCCCCATGTTCCAAACTGCATCTGCAGTATGTCAAACTTCTACAGAGGCCAGCAAATGGGTCAGTTGATTCATGTGAGTTAAATAAGAACAAAAACATGCAGAAAACTAGCCCTTGAGGACTGTCTTAAAACACCACTGCTCTATATGATTGGATTGCATTTATTATGTATTATTTTCATAAAATCTGATGATTACTATTGAAGAGCCTCAAGGTTACATAACTTATGAATTGGCAATTTATAACAAACGTAACTTTTAGTCAAGAGGCAGTTATTGAAGCACAGGCTTGAAAATACACCATTTAGTTTTGAGCAGACAGCCTTTCCTCTAGTTGAGTTTAAAGCCTTGTTTATGCTTCTCCGCATGCAAATTTGACCTCAGATGTAGACGTATTTGGAAGAGACGTTTTTTTGTTTATAGTACTCTGTTTTTTTCTCCCCGCTCTCAATTGATTTTTCAGTGTTTCAAAGCAATTTGGGACAAGGACAGCAGGGGGGGCCAGCTTTTCATAGCGTCTTCTGCCTACCATTGCAGTGTATTTTCTTTCTTTTTTTTCTGCCTCTGCACTCATTTCCCCCTCAAGGACCAAAGGACGACAGAAAGTACGTTTTGATTAAGCTGCAAAGCTTTTTACTAGAAGTGCAGCTCATTGAATACTCCAAAAATGCATGGAAACAAATACAGCAACCTTTTTTGTTGTTTTCCTACACCTCCTTGTGTTCAAAATCGCCAGAACAGCGACAACGGAGCCCCATTCTGGTGAAATGACCTCTGGCTGTTTCTCTAGAAAAGTGTTTTTGTTTTTGGGGCCATGATTGATGTAGTGCAGTCAGGGGTGTCATTCATAAAACATTTCATTGAATGCTCTCCAAAACCAAACTTAAGCTCACCTAAATTTGCTCATGTGATCCTGAGCACATTTAGGTGATCCTGAGCCCATTTATGGCATCCTGACGTGCTTAGGGGATACTCTGCATCAACTTAAGTCAACTGATATTGAGCATTTAACTGGTAACCATGGCAACCGAGAGGCAAAAAAAAGTGCAATGTTGAGCTATGGGATACCGTTTTATTTCCATTAATCAACCAATATTTCTCTATACAGAGTAAGGGTGTGCAAAGCAGCTGGTAAAATTCTTAATAGGCGTAAAAATCCATATTTATTGAAAAAAACATTATATATTAATTATCCATTATAATAATTACGGATATGCAATATTGGTGGATGTTTTTTTGTTGTTGTTTCCAGCAACGGACATATAACAAGGAAGAGCAATGAGCACAACAGCCATTACTTCATCCAACAGGGGAAGACCATGGCTCTGATGATAATTTAGTGCTTGTGGAGAGATGAATGCTTGTAGAGTACTAAAAGCACACTGAAAGTGATATTAAGAAGAAGCAGATTTTATCAGCAGCATGAGTCAAAAGCAAAATATGATAAAAGTCTGACCAGCACCCAGATAAATATCTGATACGGATCATTAGCTGCAGTCGTGGGAGACCAGACCAGATGCCTGGCAGCTGGAGCTACATGGTGGGGGAGACAGGACCAGATGCCGGTGGTAGCTATCCGAGGATATTAGAGTGCCAGGTAAGCAGTTAAATATTTTCTTTTAACATTCTAATGTTAGTTAACGCTAGCAAAACCTGGTTAGGCACGCATATCAGTTAGAGGAGAAAGGAGAAAGAGACAAGGAAGAGCAGACGAGAGGGAGCGAAAGTGCAGAAATAGAGAAAAAACAGAGAAATCCCCACATGCACGATGACAAACTGACGTGATGTGCCAACTACAAAGTGTGGAAGCAGCTGTGTATTAATTTTAGAGCATCAACATTCGTCCTTTTGAGCGTTTTGCTGGCTGGAATAGCTGATCGGTTTGTATGTGGCTCAAGAGTTTGTGTACACTTGTTTAAACATCACTTACTTCTCATCCGGGACGCATGCACTGCGGTCGCATGAGGAAACGCAGCTTTTTGAGATGACGTTTTTCTTAAAGTATTTGTAAAAAAAAACATGTTATTTGTGCCTTTCAGAATACTGTATTTGGGTTGGGCTCCACCCGAATACAGAACTTTACTTAGTCAAAAGGAGACCAAAGTGCTTCACATTAAAAGACAAATGACGTCCCGTTTCTAATGTAGAATCAGAAGCCAACACGGCAAATAATTTTAGATAGTGAAAATCTTTTCTTGACTTAAAGGCCAAAAAGTACCACAGAGGAGTGGAGGGGTCAAGCTAATCCTTTATAAAGGTCATTTTAAGAGTTTAAAGAAATATATATTTAACCTATACCTGACTGTAAACTTAAAACATTGTCGCTCTCAAACTTAAAGTGACAAAATGTCTGTTATTCAGAAGCTAATTGGTCCTTAAAAAAAAGATACAAGAACACACTGACGCTGGCTGACCCCGAGCAAACGCTTGTTTCCTATTAGTTTTAATTGACTCTGTCTCCCTTCATGTGGTGACCTCCACTCAACCCCTCTTCTTCTCCCCTGACAGTGACTGTCTTCAGATCTTTGCAGCAATATCTGCTGCCTGCGTTGGGGTGAAAGAGCAGCAGCGTCAACAGGAAGTTAGTTGTTCAGTTAGGTGGTTGGAAGGTGACTCGTCAGGCTCAGGAGCTAGTGGCATCCAACGGCTGTCAGGATGCCTTACCTCCCAATACTCTGGACATGACAGAGTGGATGCCTGAATGTCAGCATAACCATCCGCTTGTCATGTCTGTCATTCCCAGTGATACAGGACGTAATGTTTTGTGAGTGAATTTTGAGCAATTGAAGCATTATTTATTTCTCATCTCTTCTATAAAAAAAGAAAGGAAGTGAGGACATCCTATATAAACCTTTTCTTCTTCCATGTTGCACTGCACACTGCAGGGCTGCCCTCCGTGCAACTTCATGGCAGGTTTCTCTGCAACTCATAAAGGTTTTATGCGCAGGAGATATGCTTCGACAGAAAGAGAGGAGCCACAAATCCGGTCTGTTTTCTCAGCATTGTGAGGACATGGGCTTTATATAATCTCAATCAAAGATAGATTAAGCATTAATGTTCTGATAATAATAAAAAAAAAAAAATTCCATACACTAATCATGTGCATAAATGCCATTAAATTTGGGCTGTGTTCTGGGTTATAATAATTTTACAACTCCTATTTACAATTGGAAACAAATGTTAAAATTATTTTCATGATAATTTTGTCTAATTCACACAGGGTACCTGATTGTTCACCCGTAAACCTTTGCCCTTTTCGGCATGATCTCGAAGTTTTTGGCCAGGGGTTGGATAGGAAGAGCTTTTTGCCTCCCAGCATAAATATTTAGGTAGTTCTACCAAATATTTATCCTGGCTATCAAAGAAACTCATGAATACAAGTACGGTCTTTGTAGGAAGCGTTTCTTACTATCGGGGAAATGCCTAGTATGACTTGTCCAGATAAGTTATGTTTGACTTTACTGAAAAGGGAAAAAAATATGCTGGAGCCATATCAGTTTCCCCTAATATAAAAACATTTTTTTTTTTTTTAGGGTTAGATTTAAGGTTTGCATTTTGTTCGCTACCGCTGGTCACTTAAAATAAAAATAAAAAACACATGTCAATATGAAGGGCAAAAGCAGCAACTAGATGGTAAAAAATGTTTTCTAACCTGACACTTTTACATAAATTATTTAAGGACTTAAACACAGCAATCAAGGAGGTATGTTTGTTACTTGGCACTTAGACATAAAAAGAAAACAATGACAAACTGTTTCTTATGGCAGTGTAGATATCTCATGTCCTCTGATATAACATTATACCCCATAGATAGAAGGTAGATGAACCATCTGACTATCTGTTCCTTTTCCTCCACCATTTTTTTTAACTAATGGGAATTTGACCTCTGTCACTAGGAAGTATCTTTTTTTAATAACTCAGTTCAACTCAGAAAAAATCTTAACAATTGTTTCAAATTTAACTGACAACATCTACAGTTTCTTTCCAGTAGCTGTAATTCTGGGATTTTAAATGTTTTTACCTTTCTCTGTTGCAGTTCAGTCCCTGTTGTCCATGTGGCTGGGATGGATGTCCAGCTATCAATTTTTAGTTGAGTTGCATTCTGTATTTATTAGGCATAATTCTGCAGAACTAATGACACTTCAAACTTAAATACAAATTTATTGGTTAATGGTTAAATTAAAAGAAGATTAATGTATTGCCTCAAACTCTTCTTTTTGTTTTTCAAATAGTCTCAGCCTTTGATGGCTGGTTATCTTAAAATCTGCGGTTATCAATGATTTCACTTCTGAGAAACATGACCAATTTCTTTCCTCACAGGGCAGTTTTCAGAGATGTGTGATGTACATTTTTGCTTTCAGGAATTAACAGTAAATCCTCATTTTATTATGTGTAATGGCATTTTAATGATGCTATTGGGAGGGTAGGAAGAGAACTACATTAAGTGCACACCAGAGGTATACTGAGTTCTGTTTTTTATAATACAGACTGAGGAAGCTTAGAATTCCTAATGATGAAACATTCAGTCATACTGATGGAAATGTAAAAGCTCACATTAGAAAGTCAATTTTCTCCCCAGGTTTGAAATATTAACGGGGAACTAAAGGAGTTAACATATTTTGAGAAACTAATGTTTGCCACCCCTACAGGGAAATTAGGAAGAAAAGATTATTCTACAAATCATCAACGCTGCGTTTCAAATATACATTTAAATTCCCCTCTGAGTGGCTAATTTATACTGACTGTTGGAATCTTATTTTCTGGAAACAAAAAGGCTCTAGGGCTCAGTTCAATAGCAAATAGGGTTACAATGTTTCCAAAAAGTCAAACATAACTATACATATGGCGGGGATTTCCTGCAGATGAAAACAAAAAGCTCGATGCAACTTTTTCTCAGCGTTTGTTGCACACTGTAGTATATCATAAACTTGTTGAAGACATCCACAGTGGAGTGAAGTTCACTGGAAGTGTAGAATGACACTTACATGAAAATCATCCAGTGTCAGGAAAAGTCATTTTTTCTATGTTTGGTTCACGTCTTCACAGGTATCCACTATATTGAACATTGCAGACTACAGCGGCTGCTCCTGCAGCTCCTGCAGAAGGCCTTCCCACAGGTGTGCTCCCTGTTCACCTGCTTGTCATCAAAGCTCATTACCTGCTGGATAAAAGGAGCTGGCTGCCGGATGCCTAAGTGTTAACCAATGTGGCAACTCTCTTCCGGAATTATACAAAAGTGGCATGCGAGAGTAATACATCCATAGCGCGGGGGATAAACCTTTTGTTTTTATGAATGGGACAAACCACACCGGCCGCGCTATGTATATGCACATATTATGTGCATCACCATGTGATGCAGCAATCAAAATAGGCTTGAGTTCTGTTTTAGAAGCGCATTTGCGCCAATCTTCTGAACTATGGATGCACAAACACAGGAAACAGTCACGATTAAGTAAAATAAATAAAAAAAAGAAAAGAAAAGAAATTCCCGAATCCACAAGGAGAAGAAAGGCCAGGATTTGTTTTCTACTTGGCGCTGTATGTAAGAAATATCGATGATTGTGAAAAATTACCAAACACCACAACTGTGATGAAGAGTGTTCAAAAGACATAGGTGTAGAGCTGGGTATGATCACAACATGAACGAGCAAGTCCAACATTAGTATTCTATGTCTTACACATATATACATTTTATTTAAACCAATGAATACATTGGGTTCTTTAATTAACGAGAACTTACCCGTTTTATAATCAAAGAGGCGCAGCAGGAGATAGTCCACAGCTTGGAACCCGCATGCACGACGCTCACTTCACGTTTTGGTGTGAATTGACGCCTTTAACTAGACGGGGGTAAAACAGGTACGCTCACGTTATTGCATGACGCTTAGGTGTAAATTTGAGGCAAGCACTGAGTTCTGTGAGTCTTTGTGGTTTCCTTTTTCTTGTTCCACAATGAATCTTTTCCTTTGTCTCCATTCCAAGGTTTCCCTCAGTGCAACTTTCTGGATCTGTTCCTATGTGTTCACCTACTGATGTCCGTATTTCTGCTAACCTTCGGTAAATAATTTCTGGATCACTATGTTTGGATTGGCAGCCTTAGGGTTTCTTATATAATTCTCAAGCAAATTGTCCACCTTCCAACAGTCCACCTTTGTGTCATCATACTATCAACCTTTGTCTGCTTCCTGGATCACCAAAGAGCAACAACCAGCAATCCGCCCTCCATCACAGCAAGACAATTTCTCAGTATCGTTAATCATCAATCTATTTTCCCATCTCATCTTTTGCTTCCCTTTAGTCTTCCCGATTCCCAATGGCGTCATCAGATGATTTTTGCCGGGACTTCAAGCCCCAAATGTTTTTAGTCTTGCCCGGATGTTTTCAATCTGTGGTTTCACTTAGCAGCCACAAGCTCACCACTCTCTCAATCACACACAATGGTTTGTGCGCTCTAATCTGATCAGCGCTGCTGTACTGACTTGACTTAGTATCAGGTTTACAGTCAGTTATGGCAAGCCATTGGTCAGCAATGGTGGCTATAAAATGTGATGTATTTTTTTTTTCCTTTTAGTTTTAATTATTTTATAGCTCTGATAATCTCTAAGTCTCCTTCATTGAAAATCATGAAAAACTGTTGTTTTTTTTCAATACAATCAGTCATTCTTGTTGTATAAACATGCTGCATGTAAATATTTTCTCCAAACTTAATTCCCTGCATCAGCTGGAGAAACAAAATACACCAGAAAACAATAGACTCGGTCCTGGATGTTCAGAAACAAAGAATTAAAAATCAGCTTTCTATCACCTCAAGAACAATTCACGAATAAAATTAATAATGTTCCAACAAGATCTTGAGAAACTCACCCACTGCAATATTGTTGTCACAGGTCTGCCTAAAAAGTCAGACATCTGCAGCTGATCCAGAACACTAGGAAAGTAGAGCACATCAACCCAGTTCTAAGGTCTATGGCTCAGAGAATAGGCTTGTAAATATGCTTGTATATATTAGCTCCAAAATGCATATGCTGTCCTTGTACCAACCTCCTAGAACACGTATATCTTCTGGTTCTAGTCATTCTGCATTCCCCAGTATCCAAACCAAACATTGGGAAGCAGCATTCAGTTTTTCCGCTCCTCTAATCTGAAACAAATTTCCCAAAAAACTGCATTCACTGTGGTATCACTGAGTTCCTTTAAATAACAGCAAAAAAAAAAACATGTTTAGAATATCCTTTGATCTAAAGATCACCTGATGATTACTAAATGAAGTCTGGATTGCGTTTTTTTTTTCAATACTTCTTTACTTTTCCAATGTATGGTTTCCTTTTTTGTTAGTTTGTGTTATCTTTTATCTTTTAAGTCACTTCGACCTGCCTTGTTACTAAAATGTCTACTAAAAACTCTTCAAATAAATTTGATTACATAACTGAATATGGAATATCTGTCTTTAAGAGTGCCTTGAGGTGTCTTTTGCCAAATGTCAAATAGACTGAACTTGTGATCAATCCAAGAATAACTTTAAGAACTCAAGTACGATGTCATTAACTCCATAATAAACTCACAGTGTTATTTACATATTGCTGTAGCAGGAAGATAATGTACTTTCTTTGGGGCAGTGAACAATTTCTAGCTATTTTTTTCATATAAAACTTTAGGGACCACTTTGAAAGATGGTCTTTTGGGTAGTCTTCCTTCAAATTGAGTAACTGTTAAAATGCCCAGTTATTAATTGAATTTGAAAATCCGTACTGATTTTTTCATTTCATGATATGTTGATATTCTAAGAATTTTTCTTTTGGTTTTAAATAGGAGTCACACAAGCAAAACAATATCTAAAAATTTATGAAAAATGAATGCCTTTGTTGTCATCATAAAAATGCATGAATTTTTCAGCTTCCTTCCACTGATGTGGTGCCCCATAAAAACAGTTAATATAAGGAGAAATGTAGAACATTTTAAGACTGATATAAAAATCTGACTGTGATCTAGATTAAGAATATAAAACATGAATAGTTTGTGGGATCAATTTGCCGGATTAATTTTTTATTTTCCAATGTGTTTTACAAAAGCTTTGCAGAAAGTTTTGCTTTTTTAGATGTTGAAAAGTAATTCAGTGCTAAATAATGACTTCTTCAGTGTCACTGTATAAGATAAATTGTGTTTCCACATCAAAATGCTTAAATGGAAATGTTTTCTAGGCGAGTTCCCACATTTCTTTGAATTAAAACTGGAAGGACGTCTGTTTTATTCAAAAACCTCAGTGTGATTGATGAAACATCAGGGGGATAAATCTGTCACTACTGTCGTTACTAAGCCCATCAGCTCGACTTTGAACGCAACATGGCACAACCTGCCAAGGAGAAATGCTAATTAGTCTAATTACACAACATAGATGTTAGCCTCTGTGTGATGGTAACCACAAATGGATGCGGATTGCGGTGCCACTTTGGCATACATAATTGCATGTTACCATTTTTGCAGCAGATGAGTGCATTAGATGGAGAATTGTTCGAAGGTACCTGGCCACTGCATTGCACTGAGGTCTCTTCACTAAAACCCATTAGCTTCTGCATGAACGTGGACTGAGAGCTCCCATTAAAATCAGGAGCCGCTTTCTCCTGCTGACCCTGAATCCAGCCAGTGAGCATTGAGGCCTGCAGATGAGGACAGTAATTACATGACAACCTTTAAATAACGGCAGCCTATAGCTGCCATTTGATAATGTGTCTGTGCTGACTTGTCTGGAAGTATATGGCCTGTGTGTGCTTGTGTGGTCCAAAACACAGCAGAGCTGTAATTTATAACAGCAGTTTGGCAGTAGAGACAGAGGGAAGTGTTTTATCATTGCTGTTAGGTAGAGGCTGTTTTTTTCCAGGTGGAGAAACACATTTCTCACATTGAAAATCTCACCTTTAATTGGATAAGTAGGATTCTTTTTATAGGCATGAACTAGAAACTCCAGGTTAATGTTTAGAAACTTTTCATAAGCATTTAACGTTATTACCTCCTTATTACATTATAGTAATATTTTTTCTTAATTTTTTTTGTTTTTTTGTTGGGCTTATTTGGAGTTTTTGAGCAAGTGCATGGTCAGAGAGTTCCATCAGTCATTGCTGCTAAAGTCAAACACCTCAAAGAAAGGAACATTAAAAAATATTTTTAAACTTTCCTGACATTTTTGATTGCTTGTTAGCAAGGTTTATCCTACATATTCATTGTTACATTTATGAAAAGGAACAAAAACATGGGCATGACCCTTCTAACATAACCCTTCTGGTCTGCATATAATGACTTGTGCATCCTGAAGGTTATTGACTGTTAAAATGGGAAAAAATACTGTTAAAATGTGACAAATACAGAAACTTAAGTGTTATTAAAATTCTACATGTAGATTTTTTTTATTAACCACTGCATAAACATTTTTTTTTGCCAAAAAAAAAAAAAAAAGTGATAACTAAATACAATGTTAAATGTTCATCTTTGCTGCTTTTGTGGGATTTTTAGACCGGAAATGGTAGGCCAAAGCTTGTAATTAAATTAATTTGCTTAACTGGTAAACATAACTTAGTAAGTTGACCATGCTGGAGTATACGGAGGTTGGTTGCCATAATGACGAGAAGGAAAAATATAAGCAATTTTCTATGAAAGTTAATCCTGCCCATCAAGCTTGAAAGGGCTGTAAAGCTGTTTCCAAACTATTAAACTGCATTACCCTACAGAGAAGAAAAATACTTTTTACACTGGGTTAACATCTAAGAACGTTTTCAGTCTTCCAGAGTGTGGACATTTTAGGTATTTTTTCTTATGTTTTGACAGGAATATGCTTAGAGAAAATACTAAATTATAATAATGATCAAACCCAAGGGCTCAATCTCAGTCTCTACGGGCATTCATTAGTTTGTTGAACAATAAGGTTCATGACACAACAATGGGAAAAAGCCTGAAGAGGTTTGGCTTGAGTTGAATGTGAAAACCTCGTCTATTTAAAGTATGGCAGATTGACTAAGGTTTTCTAAGTTGCATCACAAGCCACTGTGGAACAGTTAAAAGTAGAGATACATGAATACATATATACTGTAAATCAGTACAAATATTTTATTCCTACAGTTAAACATGGTGGTAGAGGCTTAATGATTTCAGAATCCGAATCGGTTTTATTGCCATTGTTTGAGAACAAGTTCACAAACTAGGAATTTTTTCCGGTACAGTTGTGCACATAAAACATTTAACATAAGTAAAAATAAAATAAAATAAAATAAAATAAAAAAAATAAAAAGAATGAGCCATAAGGCTAAAGTCTTTATAAATATTATAATCTGTATGTATATAAAAGAACTATGAAGAGATAAACATCCTTTTTAACATGAGAACAGCAGCAGGGTTCCATTCACAGATGTGCAGGTGAATGACAGCAGCAGATCTAAGTGTGATCAGACCACACAGTGCAGTAAAATAAAGTTACGTAGTGCAGATGGTTCTATCCTACATGGGTCTTTAACTGAACTATCGGGTCTTGTTATTGTTCATGAGTCTGATGGCGGAGGGGAAGAAACTGTTCAGGTGGCGGGAGGTGTGGGTCTGGATGGACCGTAGCCTCCTGCCTGAGGGGAGGAGGGAGAATAGTCGGTGTCCAGGGTGAGAAGAGTCAGCTGTGATCCGACCCACACGCCTCCGGGTCCTGGAGGAGAACAGGTCCCGGAGGGATGGGAGCCTGCAGCCAATCACCTTCTCAGCAGCACGCACGATGCGCTGCAGTCGGTGTTTGTCCCGGTCTGCGGCGCCGGGGAACCACACGGTGATGGAGGAGGTGAGGATGGACTCGATGATGGCCGTGTAGAACTGCACCAGCATCTCGGTCGGCACTTTGAGTTTCCTCAGCTGCCGCAGGAAGTACATCCTCTGCTGGGCCTTCTTGATGAGGGAGCTGATGGTTGGCTCCCACTTGAGGTCCTGGGTGATGGTGGTGCCCAGGAAACGGAAGGAGTCCACGATGGAGATGGGGGTGGGAGAGTCCATCAGGGTGAGGGGATACGGTGGGGCTGTGACTTTCCTGAAGTCCATGATCATCTCCACTGTCTTCTGGGCGTTCAGCTCCAGGTTGTTGTGACTGCACCAAGAAGCCAGCCGGTCCACCTCTCTCCTGTAGGCGGACTCATCACCGTCTGAGATAAGTCCGATGAGGGTGGTGTCGTCCGCAAACTTGATCAGCTTTACGGACTGGTGACTGGAGGTGCAGCAGTTTGTATACAGCGAGAAGAGCCAGGGGGAGAGTACACAGCCCTGAGGAGTCCCAGTGTTTGTAGTCCGATTGTCCGAGACAATCTTCCCCAACCGCACGTGCTGTCTCCGGTCCGACAGGAAGTCAGTGATCCACCTGCAGAGGGAGTCGGGCACGCTGAGCTGGTAGAGCTTGTCTCGTAGCAGTCCAGGGAGGATGGTGTTGAAGGCAGAGCTGAAGTCCACAAACAGGATCCTGGCGTAGGTTCCTGGGGAGTCCAGATGCTCCAGGATGAAATGGAGGGCCAGGTTCACTGCATCATCCACAGACCTGTTGGCTCTGTAGGCGAACTGCAGTGGGTCCAGGAGGGGGGCGGTGATGTCCTTGAGGTGGGGCAGAACCAAGCGCTCAAATGACTTCATGACCACAGACGTCAGCGCCACCGGCCTGTAGTCATTAAGTCCTGTGATCCGTGGCTTTTTGGGGACAGGGACGATGGTGGAGGTTTTGAAGCAGGACGGCCCACGACAGAGCGCCAGGGAGATGATGAAAATGTCCGTGAACACGGGGGCCAGCTGATCCGCGCAGTGTCTCAGGGTGGAGGGGGAGACACCGTCTGGCCCGGGGGCCTTCCTCCTGTTCAGCCTCAAAAACTGTCGGCGCACATCCTCCTCCTGGATGGAGAGGGCAGGGGGGGAGGAGGGGGGGTCTGAGGAGTCCTTTGATGAAGTGCTGGGGTCGTTGATGGTTGGGGTGATGGTGGGGGGAGGAGCAGAGGTGTGAGGAGCAGACGGCTGTTCAAAGCGGCAGTAGTGTGTATTCAGGCCCTGGGCGAGAGTCCGGTCGTTCAGGGCCTGGGGGGCTTTGGGCTTGTAGTTTGTGAGAGCCCTCAACCCCCTCCACACGGCTGCAGAGTCATTGGAGCTAAAGTGTTCCTGTATACGGTTGGAGTACACAGATTTTGCTCTTCTCACTTCACTGCTGAAGTGGTACTTTGCTCGTCTGTATGTACTCCAGTCCTCGCTCCGCCGCGCTACTTCCTTCTCCTCACGTAGGCGCCGGAGCTTGGGTGTGAACCAGGGCTTGTCATTGTTATAACAAATCCTGGTGCGCGTTGGGATGATGCGCGTCTCATTGAACTGAATGTATGAGGTCACAGTGTCCGTATACTCGTCCAGATTGTCCGTGGCTGCTCCAAACGCTCCCCAGTCTGTCGTCTCCCAACATGAGCGCAGCTCCTCCACAGCTTAAGAGGTGTATTTCCTTGTTGTTATCACCGCAGGCTTGGCCAATTTGGGCTTGTTTAAGACAATAGGCTCTGTCACGGAGTCATCAATTAATTTACAGATTTCTATTTCTAGAGTCAAAGATGTGACCATCTGTCTTACACCCAAAGCTTTTCCCAAAATGGGTAATCAAGCAGACCATGATTACATGCACAACAGCAAACCTAAAACTGAATAGTTTTGTAAATGACCCAAACAAAATTCAGACTTCAGCCTGCTTGAAATGCTGTGGGGGAACCTTAAGAGAACTTTGAAAAAAATAAAATAAAATAAAATAAAAAAGATCTGCAAACTTCAGTAAACTGAAGGAATGTATAAAAAGGATTGGACAAAATCTTCCACAACGAGATAAAAGTCTAATAAAGAGTTACAGGGGTTATTCATTTCTGTTAAGTTCTATTAACTTAAAGGTGGTTGGAGCCTTGTACCATTAAGGATAGACTGAAATATTCTTAGAATCCTTTTTATTATGCCCTAATAGAGAACACTCACAATTGTTTGTACCATGGCTGTACACGTATTTGCATTCACACACTTGGCTGTAGATATTGAGTTGGATGGTTGATTTTGTAATTCGCCATCCAAAACAAATTGCACAGTAATGTTGACCCTTTTGTAAGTATATCATCTGTAAATCTGAAAATGAATCAGAATATGTACATTGCCAAGGATGGTTGAACACAATTTACAATTTAGATGCTCACTATTTTCAATACACACATGTGGGGTTTTGGGGGTTGGCGGGAGGTGCTGACAGCAGCTGTCACATGGCAAGGGGTTGTGAGCGCCATGCATCATCCCTGTTTTAAATGCACTTTAAAACACCATATATCATCTGTACATGTGAGTTGGAGGAGTGATGGGTCTTTCTACACAATTTTATTGTTTGTACACCATCAAAGGGTTAGGGCCGAGAAAGGTAGAATTGGCCTCTTAGTTTCATTTTTGGGGAAATGGGTGGGCCTGCACTGCTGCTGTGGGGTCTGGGGCAGTCAATACCACCCTGGGTGAACAGGAACATTTCCTGGGTCTGGTTGCCACTTTGGGTATTAGCACCTGGACTCGGGGAATAGAGAATATATTGGGAAAATGAGTGTGTACGATGTCTGTTTTTGTCTATTGTTAATGGGGGAAGAGTCTGAAGGTGGGTGTGTGCATGAGGGTAGGAATGTGTCCTTGTGTTCATGTTTAACTGACAGTGTTAGTCCATATGTGAGGGTGGGTCCTGTTCTCCCTGCTCTTCTGTATGTTTGTTGGGGTCTTGCGCTCCCTTGGCCTAGCCGACCAAGTAGAGTTATCTTAAATGCGCTGCAAAAATATAGTTTTACTTTCTGAAAAAAATTGTGCAGAGTCTTCTTGGATGGTCTATTGAACAATAAGTACACAGTTTTTCATCCCCCAAAAAATAAACATTGCAGACGAAACAGATGGCCAAGATCAGATAAACAAAATAGCAGAGACTTCTAACATGACTGAAGCTGCAGCCTTCCTTGAGCAAAGCAGGGCGGGAACCACCTGCCATCTGTACCTTGACGGCTCATCTGAGACCTATCAATCAAAGGGCATGCCTCTAATTATTCATAAATGTACTAAATGAAAAAATGGACCCTGCAGCTAAAGCAGTAATGGTCATCCTGACAAAATAAAACTGTTGGGCAGTTGTTTTAAAAGCACTCAAGACAGTTCTAAATGCTTAATTCATACAGGACAAAGGTAAAAAGAGGAATAGTTGCACACACTGGGGATTCCTTTGTTAACTGAAGCCTATAGTTATTATTAATAGTAGCAAAGTTCGCCCAGACAACAGACTGGAGACTGAATAGTGAAGCTGTCTACAAGAAGGGACAGAGCAGACTGTACTTCCTGAGGAAGCTTGGATCGCTCAAGGTTAGCAGCAAGATGCGTTAATATCTTCTACAAGTCTGTTGTGGAGAGTGTAATCTAGTCAACCATCATCTGTTGGGGCTAAACAACCTGATGAAGAAGGTGGAGTCTGTACTTGGGACTACTGTGGAACCATTAGAGATAATGATGCAAAAGAGGATTCTTCATAAAAAATAGATTATGGAAAACCCTGAGCATCCTCTTCTTGAGTCTATCCTGTAACAAAAGGATGTCTTAGGATGGAGGCTTCATCAGATTTGCTGCAACATACTGCTACAGGATTTTTTTCTTGATCTAGAAAACGTCCTTTAAGAATTAATTAGTATTAGCTATCACATGTAATTTCTCTCTCAAACTAATAAAGTATTTTGATCTTGAATTACAAGCATTTAGCAGGTTGAAGCAATCAGGAGAATGGCAAGGAGAAAACAAGGAATACACAGAAACCCATCATAAATAAGGAACTAGATACAGTACAACTTAAGATGTGAAATTAGGGAAGCAAAAATGAAAGGTAAAACAAACAAAAAAAATACAACAAAAAGATAAAAACATTTAAGGACAGGAAGGGGGGAATTACAGAAACAAAGAAGTGCCCCAAACAATGAAAATGCCCGGAAATAAACTAAAATAATCTAAAGAAAACACATAACTAAAATCCAACCCCGAAGTGCAAACAGAAGGGTTATATAAATGTCTGTGCAGTTAAAGTTATCAAAAATGCATGTACACGATTTCTACAATATTGTTTTCTGTTAAAATATGACATTAAATGCACGTTAAGTGTACTGTTGCAATATATGATTATTCAAATAAGGACAGTGTATATATATAAAAAAAAGGATTTTAAAAATGATAGGAAATTGTTAAAGTTTAGTACGCCATCATTCAATTTTTAAATTCTTGCGCCATTATGAAAGATTTAAATAAAATATATTTTTAATTTTCAAAAAAATTATCAAATTCAGCATCATAAGCTAATTATGTAAATCCTCAATTTAAAAAAACATTTTTTTTGCTTATTCTTATCATAGTAAGGTGAGAATGGATCAGCAGCTCATCCTAGAGCGACCTTTTCCTTTCTGTTACGACTGGTGAGCAGACAACAACAACATGCCATCCTTGCAGAAGATCAATGCTGCAATTTCCCGGCTGTGTGACCTCAGCAAGGGCCACCACATGCAGGCATAAGTCAGTCAGTCTCTGTCGAATTGACACTCTAAAGTGGCTGTTTTCACCTTGTCAGAATGGCTGCAGCAGCTGCCACTAATGCTCTCCTCCGGCTTTGACACTGGCTGATTGGTGACTCATTGAGCTCAGAGCTTTATTCGACTGTCCATCAGCGCAAAAACCTGAAGGGTCCCTGTCTCTCTGGTTAAAACCAGCCCCCCTAAGGGCCTCCAATCGCAAGGTCACAAGGCGATCTGTGTGAGGGCGACCTTGGTGGGATAGGGTATAATATGAATACAATCATGCTGAGTGAAGAAATAATGGTGCCGTAAATTCAATAAACAACCCGGTGGACCTGACATCACCTTTCTTTCATGACACCGCTTTCTGACAGGACAAAGTAATACAGAGCTCCCCAGAGAGTCACTGAAAACAGTCAATTTCACTGTACTAAATGTCAGGGCGACCATGCATGGAAATATGAAAATGGAAGCGCTGAGGAGAAGTCACTTAAAGAGGAGAGAAAAGCAGCAGCTGCTATCAGAGGGATTTCCCATTGCTACCTGTTTGAACATCTGAGCCCTGGAGGCCTGACAACAATACACCAGAAAAAAAAAGCTTAGACTGAAACACACCAGCAAGAAAGGTAAAAACTGCTAAATAAAAATAGGATTTAACAGTAAACTTGTTTATTGGGCTTGCATGATATTTTTCACAGTTGTGCCATTTTAGGTAAGGTGGTAGCTCACCATCTAAATTTATCTCAAAAATGTAAAGAGGCAGAAGGAAACAAGGACATGGCATGTCATTACATGGTCATCATGTTGCATTTGAAACAACAAACACAAGCATCAGTTCATGAAAAAATTCCAGTAAAGACAAAAATGCCGATATCAACATCTCTAGATCAAAGTAGGGAATTTACTTGGGAATTCATTCAACTATACAGAGGATAAATGACCATGTAAATATGTGTTTGTGCAGTAGCTTGGAGAACTAACAAATTGACACTTTCTTTTGCACTTTTATTTGTTTAGTTTCTCCGGGCAATATTTTGAACTCACTGGATGCCATGCTTCACCATTCTCTGTGACATCACTTCAAAAGAACACCGCCATGCTAATCCATGAGGTAGGAGTGAGAGTGATAGCACTACCAGACCAATTAGTCCAACGCTGGGTGTTTTAGGTTAACCAAGCCAGAGTTAGTCTTAAAATAAGAGTCAGCTCGCCCCAGACAAAGATAGTGGAAAAGGGACAAATAGGGCTAGACCCCACCCAGTCTGGACCAACCCGAGGAAAAGGGCAATAAAGCCCACGCACATTTCCTTCACAGATGATTCTTGTAATAAAAATACTTTATCCATTTTACCAATACCATGCCACACATATAACTGGGTAACATTCTGTAACTAATCTAATATTTTCTTAAAAATAATTTTTTTCTGTCAGGAAAGAAGCATGAAAGGCGTCCAGGCAATAAGGTTTCTGTGTTAACAGCATGTTTTAAATAAAAGAATAGAAGAACAGAATAGAATAATCCTTTATTGTCTCACAAAGGGGATATTCAGATGTAACAGCAGCAAGGTGACGGATAATGGAAGCATTAACTTCACACAATATCAAAAGTATAAAAACTGGAATTTAAGAATAATATGTACATTAAGGACAAACATTACAAATACAGAGTACTGTGCAGTTTCAAAAATAAAGTGACATCATTAGATTAGAATGTGCAACTGTATAGGATAATAACATAATTATTGTTAATTAAAAAGTAAGCATACTATTTCTAGAACTTAGAAGAATATAAAGCTCTTCTCACCAAAACAAAAAAAAAAAAAAAAAAAAAAACAACTGTTCTCCAACTGTTGACCTCTCTACTTTCCCCTTTAATTTTAAATCCTGTGTAACAAGTCTCAAAATCAAGTTTGACTCTGAGCTTACCATGGCACCACAAATAAATACAACAGTTAAATCATGTTTCTTCCAGCTCCGTAAGTTAACACGTTTAAAACTTACTCAAGAGACCGCGGTTGGAATCAGTCATTCCTGCCTTCATCACTTCTTGATTATCAACAAATATTATCTTCATCACCTTCAGAGGGTGCAGAATGCTGCAGCACAATTTTTTAACCGGCACGGACAGAAGAAGACATATTTCTCCTTTTCTGGTTGATTTACACTGGCTCCCTGTTTTCTACCACCTTAAGTAAGTTTTAGTTTTTGTTTACAAAGACCTCCATAACCTAGCCTATACTTACCTTTCTGAGCTGCTCATTCCTTATGTCCCCTCACGTTCACTGAGGTATGCTGGCCACCAACTTCTCTGTAAACTTAACATGCATTATAAATCTCGAGGAGAGCATGGTTTCTCAGGTGCTGCCCCAAAACTCTGGAAATAGCTCCTGCTCCAGGTGAGACAGACTCCATCTATACTGCAGTTTTAATCCCTTCTAAATTACTATTACTAATTACTATCACGTATTATCCCTACGACCCCTGGAGGACTAAGCGGGTCAGAAAATGGATGGGATGGATGGATCAGGTATTATTTCCATTTAGCTTTCGACTTTGTTACCTTACTATATATAGTGTTTTATTCCTTATTTGACTATTGTTTTATTCTGTTTTACTTGTTCAGCACTTTGGTCAGCTGAAATGCTGTTTTTAAATGTACTATACAAATAAATGTGGTATGGTATGGAATAAAGTATGAAAAATAGATGTGGGGCTACTCCTCTAAATAAATGTCTAAATATAAATAAATAAATAAATAAATAAATAACAGTTGGATAATCTTATTTGGTGGTTTTAATAGTTAAAATTTCAGCAGAGGACTAATCATTATTAGGTTTGTTGGGAAATGTTATAGTTATAGAGTCCAACAGCTGCAGGGAGGAAATACCTGTAATAATGCTCCTTCATGCATCTATGCAGCAGTCTGTCACTGAAGGATCTCTGCAAGTCAGCAACATCTTCATGCATGCAGTGAGAGGCTGTTCACTCTGAAACATTATGTAAGAACCAACTGATTTATTATGTTTTATACTTATGCTACACTTAGATTTTGGGGTTTTCTTGCTCTGAAATTTGATGATATTTTAGTGGCCCAGAAGGTTTGTGGATTTTGCTTTTGTGTTGTGGCCTATGTTAATGTACTGCTGCATTTGTTATTGTGTTGTGTGTTTGTTTTTTTTGTTTTTCTCATGTTGTGACTTTGAGGTTACATTGTGGTTTTTGCATTCTGTTGATTCTTCTGGACCACAATAATATTTAGCTTTTAGATGCCATATATAAATTTGGAGGTTTGTTACTAATTCAAAACAATACATTTTGTATATATGTGTGTCATTAGGTCAGTCACTTAGAAAATTGCTAGAGTGAAATAAAACTACTATGAATTATTTCAGTGGTGTTCTGGCTTGCTATTGTAAGACTGCCACTGTTGTTTTTCTCATCTTTTGCTATTCCCCTGCATGGTTTCCACTCGGTCATAAAACTCTCAGGAGCTGCTCACAGAAAGTCATTTAGCTTTGATGGACATCACCTCTGATGAAGGTAAAGCTGCTCTGACACGCTTAAAGGACACTTCGCTCATGATCACATTTACATTTAAAGGGTCACTTTGGTCGAATTAAACAACTATTTTGACATGTGCCTATAGTTTCCCTTATTCATACGGAGGGCTGGAATTAAATGTACTGCTGCTTTTAAATACCAGATAACTCTAAATGTAGCTGCAGCACAGTGAGAGTGAATAGATGACTGCAACAAAGCTTTACAAATTAAATTTCAATGTCACTAATTTAGTGGCTCTTCTATAATGTATCTCTCAATTATGATCATGAATCATGAAGTACAGGTCATGACTGAAATTAGAAAACCTGGATACAAGCAGCTGAAAAAGTTTCTTCCAAAGGGTGGACAGACTTACTTAAGAAGTGGAGTGACATCATCTTTACGAAGCTCAGTGTCAAATCAATGGAAGGTGTCAGCTGAGGTGGTTCAGTGATCCAATCAGTATGCCTGCATTATGATGCATATTGAAGTCCCTAATAAATGAAGTAGACGATTTTTTAAAATTTTATTACATTGTTCTGTCTGTATGTTTACGGTTGCTGAACTGGTTAAATGTCAACCTAAGTCCCGGGTTTAAGTATTAAGCAGTTTCTAACAGGTTTCTTTAAATGTTTCACTGAATCAAATAACGTGAATATCAAATGTCTAGATGACTTTGGTCCTTTCACCATAAGGTATTACTAATAGTATTCTTGGTAATTGTCCCTACTGCCCTCACATCATTATCCAAGCTCCCCTGGTGTTGTCTCCTATCCATCTTCATTTGCGTAATCTTCCTCTTTCATCCACAAGACATCTTTCATCTACAAGCTCTAGAGGAAGATGCGTATATATATACATATAGTGCATTGGCAATAATTGCTCAAGCAGTTTTCAACTTCTCACCACCAAGCCTGAAAATAAAGGTCTTAGATCCTATTATGTCTGCAGATCTGACATTAGATCCCTGGTGTCTTTTACCTGAATATTATGTCTCTCCACATTAAAATCAAATTTCTGTTCAATTATTTGTGTCTAAGCTCACCGACAAAATCAGCAGGGTGTTAACTAATTCTTCACATTGAGAAATGTACTTTGGCAAAACGAGTCACAGTTTATACAGGTACAGATTGTACACAGAGAGAGATTATACAGATTATAAATTCAAACAATGACAAGTATAGCTCTAAGTATGAATATATTTTTTTTTTCAGAAATCACAGAGGTATACAACAATGGCAGCTGAAATTGGTGGAGTTATATTGATTCAATTGTCCTTTTGACTAATTATGTTACAATGATGATGCCAGACTTTGAAATCAACTTTTTCAAAGACTCATGAGATCTGGGGCATTTAAGGGCATATTTGTGTCTATTATTATATTTCCATTCTAAATTATTCAAATAAAATAAGTTTACTGAGGTGTATTTTGTTACAGTATGTGTAGCAGCTGCTTATGACCTCATTCACCATCAGCTGTTGTCGGCTTGTATGCTTTGACAGATGTGCTCTGTGTTTGCATATATCTGTGACTACGGGAAGATCCTCTGTTATCCCACTGCTGCATTAATCCCCATGTTTTATCTTGTAGTGCTACAGGCTGCCTCTTTGCATACCCTTTCCCCTCCGTCCCAGCCTCTCTCTCTCTCTCTCTCTCTCTCTCTCTCTCTCTCTCTCTCTCCCTCTCTCTCTCTCAGCGGACGCCTCCTTCACTACGTCCAGACTTGTCAGAGCAGATTCTTGTCAAATTACTGATGTCCTGCATTGGTGTAATTGCTTGCCAAAGCCACTCCACTGATGCAAATTTAAAGGGTCATCTGTGATGGAGATAATGCCAAATTGGTTTTGAGATTTTGAGATGTCTACTCAGCATGGGAAGATAGATATGTGGGACCATCCTTGAAAAAAGAAATGAAATGAGACTCCGTGTGGAGAATGCTGATTTGGCACTCAATATTTGAAAAGACTGATAGATCTCTCTGCCCTGCAGCTTGCTTCTTACACAGCAAATAATTGTAAAGCAAATCTTCAAGGCTTGCAGTGCTTCATAACACTCACCCACTGCAGTCAGACGACCCCCTCTCTTGTCCTATAATGTTCAATTGCCTCAGTTAAGTAGCCATCAGTTGTCGTGAGGCTGATGGCTGGATTCCAGCTCGAATGCATAGTGACCTGACTATTAATGATGCAGTGAAAAGGCCCAAACTAGCACTGCAGCCTCATGTCCGCCGCAGGCCTCTCTGATGATGATGTCACCTGATGGGAGAGGCAAAGAGGAAGAGGTCCAAGTAAAACACCGGATTAGTTCACACTTCGGGCGATGGGGGCTTGCAGCTCATATCAGGGGAATTTAACTGTGGAAACAAGAAGAAGTTAAGAAGTGGTTCCTTTGGGAAAAAAAAAATAAATAAAAGTTTACACTCCACTGTGGGATGAATGGATGATATTGGTGGATTTGGTGATGAAGAGAAGTAGATTGATAATGACAGTTAGAAAGGTAATTAAAATAAGTTGGAGCAGAACATCCTCAAGAAATACAGAAGATAATCCGGCTAAACAGGGGACACACATCACTGAGTCTGAGTGAACAGTCTAAATAATACTTTTCTGCGAGAGAATTCAGCTATGTATCCATATCATTTGTAACATCACTCCAGTGTTCCTGCTTGTATGAGTATAGCTAAAATGCTTCTGTTTGGGTTAATCAACTTTTGCTGCAAATATATTTAACATTCTTGACATATCTAAAAGTTTTACACATCGAAAGCTATTTTTTTTAAATAGCTCAAGCTTCAGAATCTTGCATGGATTGGATTTGTAGACGTAACTTAATTCTGGACTTTGAATGAACATACACAAAGAGCTAGAATGGAACAGAGTCTTCCTGCTGAGAGGTTAACCCAAAAATAAAGTCAATTTTAAAATATTACTGATTGTAGGTTTTCTTCCATTACTACCCTGCATTTGGTTCTATCCATGGTGGAAATACAGAGTGTTCAGGATTGTGTGCAGTATGGCAAACCGGATGAGCATTTATTCTGATATCTGGATATCAAGCACAAATGTCATGAACATGCAAGTCATTTCTGTCCACTAGTTAACTAGTGAGCCATGTTTGTGTTAACTAGTTAACTATTGACAGACAAAATGTCCACTAGTTAACTAGTTAGACTCACATTATCTCTAGTTAACACGTTCCTATGTTTCATATCTTACTAGTTAACTAGTATTGCTCAGCATGTTCACTAGTTAACTAGTACACATTGAAATGTCCACAAGTTAACTATTTAAAATACGTTTATATTTTACTAGTCAACTAGTAAGGTACAAAAAAGTGGACTAGCTGACTACTGAATGTGAAATTCCCACTTGTTAACGTCTACATAATTTGGACAGCCGCTTGAGCATTTATTCTGATAAATGCCACTTTTGTCAACTAGTTAACTAGTGAGCCATGTTTGTGCACACTAGTTAACTAGTGAAAGCAAAAATGCCCACGAGTTAACTAGTGAACACATTTTGGCTTCACTAGTTAACTAGTAAAGGCCCAAAATGCACCAGTAAGCCAGTTCAAGGTTTTTGTGTCTCACTAGTTAACTAGTGACAGCCAAAAATTTGCACATGTTTACTAGTGAAGGCATAACTCATCACTAGTTAACTAGTTGGAGTAGGTCAATATCACTAGTTTACTAGTGAACCATAAATGTCTTACTATCTAGCTAGTTGATGGCTGGAGGCTCACCAGTTAACTAGTTGATGCTTCCATTGTCCAAACTAGCTAACTAGTGAGGTCATAAATTATACTAGTAAACTAGTTCAAGCCTAAATTCACTCGTCAGCTAGTGGCGCAGAAGTCTAATTAGGAGGCGGATAATTCCTCATATTGAGGATTTTTATTGGCTCCCTATGTCCAAGTAAAACATGACAACCAATCACAGTGCAGAATTTCACAAAATCCCACCCAAAACATTTGCATCAAAACATTTGCATGTGGTACACAAGTTAACATGCTGGCCAAAGGAACTTTAGCTAGTAAACTAGTGGCTTCCTTGTGACACTTACATGTAAACTATTTTTTCCCAAAACGCCCACTAGTGAACTAGTGATGGCAATTTCCATTCGACTAGTCAAATAGTGAGGTGCAAAAAGTGTCACTAATTTACTACTGGGCCCAAAAACGCCCACTAGTTAACTAGTTAAGGCAATTTCAGCACCACTAGTTAACTAGTGAGATGCTAAAATTGTCACTTGTTAAAATGTAAAGGCAAAAATACCCCCTAGTTTACTAGTGAGGGTGTTGCGGGCCTTACTAGTTAACTAGTGGCATGCATATTCGTTCACTAGTAAACTAGTTACACCTAAAAACTAGTTAAACCACTAGTTAACTATTGGAACAATTGAAGTCTCACCAGTTTGCGTTTGTGGCAGTGAAGCAGCTCACTAGTTAACTAGTTCGTGAAACAGTTATTATGCAAATTCTAACAAGAGGGTGGGTAGAAGACTCCTATTTGGTATCATGAATCCCACCGATTCTAAAATGTAAATGAAATGTTCTTAGCCTCGCGATCAGATCCTGATGGGTGCCCCTAATGGCTAAAGTGATACACTGCTATGCAATGGTGATACTGAAAGCAGAGCCTGCAGTATAGCGAATATATATATATATATAGCGTTGGAATATATTACTTTTTATATATTACTTTTTTCAGTAACTGAGTGTTGTAATGCATTACTTACTAAATATACAGCAATATATTACTAGTTACAATTTCAGTAACACAAAAGCACATTTTAAACTTTTCTTCTGGCTAACTAATGCAACAGAACAAATTGATCTGGTTACTGTAGAACAATATCTACCATCCACTTCTTGTTGCTCAAAACATCAGAGAATCACAATGGCTGAGCAAAAAGATTGTCTGTGTATTTACATGGTGGCATTATTCACACTATTTTCCTAACCACCTGTAGAAAGACTTCAGTCTCTGGACTCTCATCTTTGTTAACCGTTGTTGGCTCCTAGTTACCATGCGACCGGCCACTCGCTTCCGGAGAGTGTAGGGCCGCCAACATTTAAACCCCGGCGGGAAGTTTTCCAAAATAAAGTCAGAGCTGAGAGACAGAGAGAGAAAATAATGCACAGACACAGAATTTCTGTTTCACACTCGTACACACCTGCAGATGGGGAACAGTCAGAACTGAGTTGAACTGAACTGAACCGTCGTATACAGGGGTGTACCATTTTTATTAAAGAAGAACAAAGAACGTATTCACATGTCTATTCTCCTCCCCCTAGATTTTTATTACACCAAACGTTTATTCTCAAGGTTTCCTGAGTTATCGCTGTAACCGTCCGGTCTGTTTATGACTGTCTACTCCCTACTCTGTTTCTTATCTCCGCATCCTACTTTTACAACATGCAATAAACTTTAGCCTAGAGTTTTACGACTTAAAAGCTTACCCCCATAAACAATACTTGACAAAGCATCTCTTTACTATCATGCAAGCTAATTAAAACAGACTTTTACTTTCTGAATACTAACTAAAGATTATATAAACATATTCAATACGAGACTGTTATATAAAGTAGCCCCAAAAAATATGAATCACGACACCGTCTTTATGATGAGCACTTTAAGTGCCTTGTTTTGATGCAATTTAACATACATTACCATATGATAGAAAGTATGCATAGGAACTAGAGACTTAAGTTTAATAAAATAGTGGTAAAATACAGTATTTGTGGTGTCACACTTGTGTAAAATGTAAATTGATAAGTTATGGTGTTTAAAAGTTGTTAATATTTAAGATATGTTTCCAAAAGTAACTTAAAGTATATATATATATATATATATATATATATATATATATATATATATGCCTACCATTAAATCAATGCTGTAGGTACATCTCTTATTCACATAATATCCTTCATTTATGGAGATATGATGGGAATGTGAGTTCCATCGATGCAGCCAATCACGCCTGGAAACCTTGAAATATATTAAATTGATGAGTGCTTCCAGTCTTCAAGCTTTATGACATACATTAATTATTGCTTTAGATATATTATTTTTATATTTTATTATAATTTTACACTGATTCCTGCTATTCTGTGGAATGCTGCCTTGACTCTGTTGAATGTGTGACCTGGGAACACTTTAAACATGTACAGTGGTGGTTTCAGTGCAAGGGTCACATTGTTTAAAGCCAGACAGGCAGTTGCCATGGACACAGACTCAGCATCACCGATTAATACAAAAGACTGATGATCGCGAAAAAACTGAAGTGCCAACCAAACCAAAGAATTTGCTCGGTGCGGAGAGCATTTCCACGATTTTTTGAGAAATGTGTGGGCTAAGAATGTAGTTTATACAATTGCCTACATGTCTTTCTATACGAGCCCGGCAGAGGACAGGTGCAGAAATAATTTTTCTAGGGGTAAGAATCCGTACTCTCTGTTCAATAAACTGTGCGCATGGATTACGAATCCGTACCCTCGGTTTACTACACTGTGCGCACGAATTACGAATCTGTACCCTCTGTTTATTAAGCTGTGACCGTCTGGGGGCTCCTGTCCGCTTGATAGTGTTCCCTGGTTGTCTTTAAAAATATGATGCTGCTTTGATGGAGGGGTTAAGGTGCAGGATCAGTACCTGGAATACTGTTGTTTGAAGCCTGGTGACATCAGGCACTGCCATCGTCAAACTGGTGCCATTAATATAGGTAACGAGAGGAGAACAGCCTCTTACAGAAGGAGTTACAGGTCTGAGACCCATAAATCATGCTATTTTGTAAGTGATTAAATACTTATTACTCTGGAACCATCTCTCCTTCCTCCGTTAGCTTCTGGAAAACAGGCAAGTAGGTAAGATTTCAAAATAGAAAAAATATACAAGACGGTTCAAACAATAAAGTGTTAATGAAACTTGTCAGTAGATTTAAACCAAAATGATATGTCCAATCATCTGTAAAGTGCAAAACATAAACAACACAGTTGATGTTTGCAGACTACTGAATAATGTATGGCTAAATCTAAAAGAATGCTAACCTGAATGAACAATAAGCTCTGGATAAATTATGTCTCACCCACTTTGTCACAGCTTCTATTTGTATAGGGCTTTCTCAAGTCCAGAGGACCCCAAAGCGCTGCACACTACATTCAGTCAATCACCCATTTACACACATTGGTGATGGGAAGCTACATTGTAGCCATAGCTGCCCTAGAGCGCACAAACAAAAGCAAGGCTGCCGAACAGTGGTGCCACCAGGCCCCTATGACCACCACCAGTAGGCCAGGTAGGTGAAGAGTCTAGCCGAAGAACATATAGCAGGTGGAAGTAGGAACTGAATCCATGATTCACTGGCCGGTATAGATAATGGATGGATGGAACCCAAAAATCTAACATTCACACGTGTTTTAGCTTCCCTGATTTGAACCAGCTTTATGCTACAATTACAGTTGCTAATCTTTTCGGTTCAGTCTCTTCCAGCTTTGCAGATAAACTGTAACTCCCCCCCCCCCATTATTTCTTGCAAGAAAAGTCATACATTTCCAGGTTGGATGTAGAGCATCTATGAACATAATTTTTGAACACTTGCCACCTATTCACAACTGAATTTTGTTAATGGACATTGAGAGAACCATTCTTACATGTAAAAATGCTTTCATCTGAACGTTCCTATTCTAGCTCAAGTGCATTTCTAGAGTTTGTTGTCCTCTTGTAAGGCAAACCTGCAGACTTTAGTCAATAAAACTTCATATTACCTCTGACAAGCTTTTATATGTCTTTGTTTAGGGGACATTGTGCCATAGCTTGATGCTGCTACAGTCAAGATTCACAATGGAAAGGATGCATTCAGGTTGATGTGAAGTGTTAGTTATCCATCACGCTGCATATAGGCCAGAAGTAGAACTTTGATCACATCTTTCCAGGAGAATTGTATTTTATTGTTAAATACAATAAAAACAGAATAACAAGATGTTTTTTTCTTTTTTTATAGAACTGCCCTCTCTGAAACTTTAGGTCTAGTTCTGCAATATTATTGTTTAACATCTATCTATCTATCTATCTATCTATCTATCTATCTATCTATCTATCTATCTATCTATCTATCTATCTATCTATCTATCTATCCATCCATCCATCCATCCATCCATCCATCCATCCATCCATCCATCCATCCATCCATATCATCCATCCATCCATTCATCCATCCATCCATCCATCCATCCATCCATTTTACTCTGAGCTCCTTTCAGTTGACTGAGCTTCTCACCCTACAGACGTGGACAAAATTGCTGGTACCCTTCATTAAATCAAAGAAAAACTCATAATGGTCACAGAAATAACTTTAATCTGACAAAAGTAATAATAAATAAAAATTATATAAATGTTGACCAATGAAAGTCAGACATTGCTTTTCATCCATGCTTCAACGGAATTATTTAAAAAATAAATGCATGTAACAGGCCTGGACAAAAATGATGGTACCCCTAGAAAAGAATGAAAATAATGTGACCAAAGGGACATGTTAATCCAAGGTATGTCCACTAATCAGCATCCTGTCCACGTCTGTACCTTGACTGGAGGAAGGTAGTTCCACCGATAAATCTAGAGTTTCGCCAGTCAGCTCGGCTGCATCACAACAGACTAGTACAGCGCCTAGATGTAGGATGCAGCAAATCGATCTGTTGATCTCCCACTCCATCATTCCCTCATTTGTCAAGAAGACACTAAGACACTTAAACTTGTATAATTGGCCAGTACATAGTTCCTGAACCTGAAAAGGCTTTAGCATATTACATTTGACATGTAAATATCAACAACTATGTATGAATAAATCCTGTTTAGTTTATCTGTATAATAAGTGAACTCTTAGGTAAACCACTCAAGACACACATTTAGAGTAAAGTGAGTTAGTAGTAAGTTTTTTGTGTGTTTTTTTTTTTTTTTTAATGACAAGCTGGGATTTACCTGTTTAAACAGTTTATCCAGCAAGTAAGAGCAAAGCTATTGTGCGCACAGTTAAACTCACACTCAGGGACCCGCTGGTGGCCAATCAGCTCTGAATGTTCACGTGAGCCAACATTTCAGAGGTTAATGAAATATTTTGTCATCCACTGTCATCCCCTTGGTCTTCCCTTCATACCTTTGTCACTTCACTTCCTTTTCCTTCACAGTGAATGCTCAATGCCATCGCTGTGGGACTTAACAAGCCTGGAAAATAATTAAAATTCAACCAAATGATGAAACACTTGCAGCAAAGTGTCCTTGAAGGGTCGGCAGGGCCTGTTCTGAAAGCAGCCAGGCGAGAGGGAAAGAAGAGAGCAACGTTTTGTGCCTTTTCTCTTCACACAGAATAATGTTAAGCTGCTGCTCCCAGCTTAAGGGCCTCTTAAATTGGAAAGGCGATGGCCTATAGAGACATGTACCTGTCAAACAAATACCACACGCCTCTGATTCTCTCTGCTACTTCTCTCTGGCTCAGTTTTAAACTCTCAGCTGGTATTCCAGTCAGACATGGGCTGCCATGGAGATAGTCGAGTTTGAGAACAGAGATGGGGATTCGCCTCTAAGATGTATCACAGTGACGCTGCTGTCAGAGGAATTAAGAGGTGAGCTCTCTGGCCCTACAGTGATCCACTGAAAAGATGTTTCTCACGGCCCTAAGGACAGCTGTCGGAGGTGAAATATACGGCTGCAGCTCGGCATGGATGAAGTGAAGATGAACATGTTAAAGAATGAAAGGTGAGCAGACATAAAGACCCAGGTTTTATGTCTGCTCACCTTTTAAAGGAAGGGAGCTGGCTTGTTGCAGAGTTCATCCTAAAGGTCACACAGTCAGGAATCAAAGAAGATGAGAAGCATCTCTGCATTTCTTTTATTTAAAGGTTTTACAAAATCAAGGATGAAAACATGTAAATACTTCAGAGTAAGCTTTGAAACTCTTTTTGCATTATATTCTTTAACCCATAGTCTGCAGCAGTAGTTGGAGGCAATAAAGAACCTTTTGAGCTCCATTGGTTTCATTTGAGTTTGTATGGCTCTACATTGTTGATTGTGGACAGTTTCTGAAAATATGAATTCCTAGCCTCCTTCACTCCCAAAGGATGTGTTCGTCCTTCTTCTTATCCATGTTAGTGACTCAAGTGTGCTTCTGCAACGTTGGCTTCCTTAGTAGAACTACTAAGTAGTGTGAAAACTGCCACAGATTACCAGACAAAGGAGACGCAGATCTTCCTTTAACGTTACAGGTGACATACTGTATCATCGCCTCACATGACGTCGCCTCACCTGACATCACTGCCAGCCAAAATTTCACTCATAATGTCGTGGGGAAAAAAAACACATTACAATAACATAAGTTCACGATCTAATGAAACATTATAAAGAATAATGCACTTTTTAACTGCATTTTAGACAGCAAATCCTGGATGGCAGAAAACTTTCTCCAAACTACCCAGGACAAAACTGAAGTTTTAGTTCTTGGTCCTGAGGCTCAGAGAGAGAAACTTTTACCAAAACTACAATCACATTCTTTTAATCCTTCTTTACAAGTTAAGAATTTGGGCATAATTTTTGAATGTGAGCTGTGTTCTATTTCACACATTAAGAACATTACTAAAATAGTTTTTTATCACCTAAAGAACGTCGCCAGAGTCCGCCCAATTCTCTCTCGGGCCAATATGGAGACGCTAATGCATGCTTTTATCACCAGTACAATTGATTATTGTAATGTCCTGCTTTCTGCTCTCCAGAAAAAGACTACCTCAAGTTTACAGCTTTTACAAAATTCAGCAGCACATGTCCTGATGAAGACCAGGAGGCGGGAGCTATAGTGATGATGATTTTATTTTGGGTGTGGAAAGGGTGGGGTTTGTGGGTTCATTTTGATCTGTAAAGCACTTTGAGAAGCTATGTAGTTGGAAAAGCACTTTATCAATAAAGTTTAATTGATTGATTAATGCATGACCTATTTTACTTTCATAAGTAGATAAAGCCAAACATGTTAATCTTAATTTATAGGCACAGGTAGGCTGAGAAAGCCAAGTAAAAATAAAACGACAGAAGAAGAACCAAAAAGCAGTATCAAAAGCATTCATTTTCATAATCCCTAGGGGTCATTTTTGCCAGTATTTATTATTGACAGTTTTTTCCCTACCACTTGATGCACAGTTTCTCCCCAGTGCAGCTCTACATCCACTTGTGCTAACAGCACAATTTCCATGTAATCAGTATAGGTATTCCTGTCCAGAACAATTTGCTAAATTAAGAATTCTGCACAATACTGCATCTTTCTTAGGTTGATGTTAATGACGACTCACATTCAAACATAGGCTAGGTACAGTATCAGCAACTATTTAACGTGTATCTAAAAGTTTTCTAATTATATAGCATTTCCTGCTCAATGAATATAATACCACAGGTCTCCTTTTATATTTAATTTTAGGCAACTTTGTCTCTTTCACTTATGTTTTCAGAAAACAACCTATTAAAAGTATATGGTTAACTGTAGCAGAGTCCTGCACGAATACCAACCCTCACCCAATAAGATGACACCAAGCAGCCTGTACCTATGGTTAGCTCCAGGTCAAATCAACTCGGCCGGTCAATTTAAAACCCTCGATCAGTCTGGAACAGTTCTGTAAGTCTCCATGTTCCTGTCAGCTGAGCTCCAGAGGCAAGGGCCTAATGCCCAGGGGTCTCATTTATAAAACATTGCGTAGAATCCCTACTAAAACTGTACATACGACCAAAACAAAAAGTTTGCTCACGCCAAAAAGTTTCTGATTTATAAAACCATGCCTACGCACAGGTGTAAGCAATTTCCCCTTTATAAATCACAGTCTTCTTGGAAGTTTGCGCTCGTGAATTTGGCTCATATCCCGCCCTGAACACGCCCAAATCCGGCTATAAAAGGTCTATGCAAAGCAGGACATGAATATTGATGCATATGAAGAAGAGGGGAAATATGGCAACAAAAAACAAAAAAAAAAAAACAAGAAGAGAAACTTTACGGAGATGTTGATTGAAGTGGGTGAAGTTGAGGCTAGAAAAGTCATTTTATTTGGTGGACACAGCAGCGGTGTCACAAATAAAAGGAAGAACTGCGAGTGGCAGCATGTGGCGTCTGCAGTGCAGACTGACAGTGCAACTGACAGCACGGTACCCGAAATAAAAAAGGGGATCGGACCTCAAAGTCGAGGGGGGAAAAAAAACTTGCGCCGATTATGTTTGGGAAACCGGACATTGCTGCAAATTGCATCTTAATTTCGGCCTGCTCCCCCACAGTATATGGAAACGTGATGTATTGCCTACTCATTTTAATGATCCCATCCTAGACTGCAGGCATTATTGCGCTCAGGGACGGCTGCATATCCTAGACCTTGTTAATAAATATAACATATTTGAAGGCATTATTTCCAAAAAGGGACTTTGGGCAGAATAGTAAGAATCATGTCACTCAGACACATAGCTGTCGGCTAATTCCCACTGGTAACAACCATGAAACCCCAGAGTGGTGAGCACCTGTAGCTGGACCGGAATGGCCCGTTTCCGCCTGGAGGGTCTCTCCAAAGCCTGGTCGAACTCAGCACAGAGATCCAAGAGCACAGCTCTAGGGAATCTGGATCTGCTTATTAGCCGGTCATCATCAAGGGCAAGGAGGTCCACATGATCCATGAACATGCGTTATCTCCTAATCCTTCTGTTTGTATAATCTTCCAGCAAAGCCAGTGCATCCTTCTCAAATATTACGCTTGAAAGTAGTTGGGGTATTTCTATTGGCAGCAATAAGACTGTTTGCGTCCTTCCTTGGCACAATGAACGTACCAATCAATGATATATGGTACAGATGATTCAATTTATTAATTGGCATACAGTCCTGGCCCTTTTATCAGTTTGAGGCTCACTGCAAAGCTACAATATAGATATCATTGCTGGTTTGGATGTTTATAATAACATGAATCCATAATTAATTTTTGGTGTGAGGTGAAATGATATGTGTGAGAGGAGTAATATGCAGTCTGGCTGCAGTTCACCACCTCACCAACTGGGTCGTCGATTCTCTCGTCTCCAAAATGTCTGTACGCACGGGTCAGAGTTGGCGTACAGGTGCGCACATTTTCCTGTCAAGTCTGTTTTTTAGAAATCAAAACTTTTGCTTTGAAAGTGGCGTACGCCAGTTTCAGGCCCCGTTTTATGCGTACGCAACGTTTATAAATGAGACCCCTGGTCCGGTGCTCAAATGCTCTAAGAGAAATATTTATTTATTTATTTATTTTCTTGATTCAGTAACTATGTGTGAAGTTTAAAATGTCTGCGTGTCTACACCAATTAATCAGGGCAGTAAATTGCAATCAGTCAAAATCAGACCACTCAGGTCCTCCAACTCGAGCTTACTTGACATTCCTAAAATTAGAACTAAACAGGGAGAGGCCGCTTTCAGCTTCTATTCTCCACAAATCTGGAACAAACTTCGAGAAGAATCCAAAAATGCTGAATTGTTAGGCTCTTTTAAATCAAAGATCTATTCAGAGCTGCCCCCTGAGCCCTAAATTGCGCTTTATGATCACTATTTGATTCTCGGGGTTAAAGTTTTATTCTTTTTTTTATTATTTTTTTTATTTACTTTTTAACCTATTGTGTATTTATGTGTTTTTAATCTATATTGCATCAAATTGTGTTCTCTTTCCTAACATTTGTTTCGATGTCTCACTATGGGATACGCCCCTCTGCGGATTCCTCAGGGCTCTGAATGTCACCTCCATGCTCTCCGCTTACCAAGCAGAGATATGTGAGGACATGGCTGCAAAGCCAGACCCTGACATGTGGGAGGAGATCACCATGTTGACGGAAATCTGCCTGCGCATTCAGCGCTGTGCTGTCCAGGCCACAGGAAAAGCGATGGGAATGATGGTTCTGCAGGAACCAGCGCGGTGGCTCAACCTCACCAACCTTCCCGACAGGGAGAAGGAGGAATTTCTGGACATGCCCATTGTGCCTGACGGCCTTTTCGGATCCGCTCTGGCATGCATGCAGCAGCGGTGCGAGGCGAAGGAGAAGGAAGGCGAAGCCCTCCAGCTATTCGGTCTTTTCAGAGTGCTCCCCCCTCCCTCGCTCGGGGCCCTCGCTGTGGGACCACCGACAGATACAGGTCGGATTTTCGACGTCGGACCGGTCTCACCGGTTCCACCAAAACGTCTCAAGCACTCACATCATGTTCAAACACAGCACTGTTTGCACTTAATAAATCGAGGGTGCAGATAAAATAATCAAATATGGACAGTGTGGTATGGGACCGCCACCTGGTGGCCATTCTGGGAACCTGCAGGGTTCCCTCATGTACAGAGGCCGTTGCTGCTCTAAGTGAGAGACGTGAATGCCTCCCCACTTTATCCACTAGAGGGCTCTGTTGCTCCGTGTGTGGCAGTTGTGAAAGCCGTGTCCCCGCTTTCCATGCATATGCAGTAATGGGCTTCAGATTGGGTGTTAAAGACGATTTCGAGAGGTTTCAGGCTTCAGTTCGCCTCAGTTCCTCCTCGTTTCTCTGGCATAGTCCCCTCTCACGCTCAGGGACCTTCAGCTCGCGTCCTCCTGGCAGAGATTTCCTCCCTGCTGGAGAAATGAGCGGTATGCGTAGTACCTCCCGATCAGGCTCAGAGCGGCTTCTACTCCAGGTATTTTCTGGTCCCCCAAACGGGCAGGGAGCGGAATTCGCCCGATCCTGGATCTAAGGGCTCTGAACCGATGCCTCAGAAAGCAAAAGTTCAGGATGCTGACTCACGCATCCCTCCTGCGTCTGATACGTCAAATCGATTTGTTCACTTCAGTCGATCTGAAAGACGCGTACTTTCATATTCCAGTGTACCCCCCACACAGGAAATATTTGGGGTTTGACTCTCGGGGAATCTGTTACGAATACACCGTACTCCCCTTCGGTCTCTCCCTGAGTCCGAGGGTATTTGTGTGGTGCACGGAGGCAGCGATTGCCCCATTGAGGAGGATGGGCATCCGCTTGGCTATGTATTTGGACGATTGACTCCTACTGGCTCGGTCCAGGGAGGAGGCTGTGTCCCACACACAAATAGTGATCCAACATTTGTGTGGTCTTGGTTTCAGAATAAACCGGGAAAAAAGCGTGTTATCTCCCTCGCAGAGAATAACTTTTCTGGGGTTGGATCTGGACTCAGAAACGTTTGCGGACCGCCTCTCAGCGCTGCACATACCTGCACTCCGAACCTGTCTCGTGCACTTTCGTCTCCACAGATCTGTGCGCTTCGGGCTGTGCCTTCGGCTGCCGGATTAAATGGCGTAATCCGTTTTGGTAGTGCCGTTAGGCCATCTTCACATGAGGGAGTTTCAGAGCTGAGTGGCAGCCCTGGAACTGTCTCCGATGCGCCACAGGGCACGCAGGGTGAAGGTTACAGTGGAGTGCGTTATGGCGCCCCCGCCGTTGGCGCCATCCGTTCCTTCTAGAGCAGGGAGTGCCCTTAGGGGCGGTCCTTTCCAGGAGATTGATCACAACAGATGCGAGTCTGTCGGGACGGGGGGGACTCCTCGATGGCCGTTATGTGTGTGAAGCAGAGAGCTCCAGGGACCACGCATAGTCCTGAGGCTACAGATGTTGGCACGCAGACTGATCCTGTCGTGCAGCAGGTATATACTTTCGATCAGTGCCCTCTGTTCTTCTCAATACGCGACCAGAGCGCTCCGCTCGGCCTAGATGCGCTGGCGCACGATTGGCCACAGGTCCTTTTTATGCGTTCCCCCCAGTGGCCCTGATACCCCCGACCCTGCTCAGGATACGTGATCAGCACCATATGCTCATTTTGGTGGCTCCTCATTGGCCCGCCATGCATTGGTTGGCAGATATTTTCCAGCTCCTGAGGGGTCAGCCTTGGAAATTAACATCCTGCAGGGATCTGGTGTCTCAGGCGGGTGGAACAATTTTCCACCCACATCCAGAGCGCCTGGCCCTGTGGGCCTGGCCCGTGAGTGGCACAGCTTAGAGGCAGCAGGGCTGCCCCAAGCGGTCATTCAAACTATTCAGAATGCTAGGGCCCCCTCCACTAGGTCCCTATATGAATCTAAGTGGAGGGTGTTTGAGGTCTGGTGCCAAAACAGAGATATTCTGTCTTTCCAGTGCCGGGTGGATGCCATTTTGTCATTTTGGCTTAGGGCCCATTCCACTCGGGGGCTGTTTGCATCCTGGGCCCTCTTTAGGGGGCAATTGGTTCAGGACATTTGTGCTGCTGCGAGCTGGACCTCCCTGCTCGCTTTTGCAAGATTCCATGAGTTGAATGTCTTGGCTCCAGCTATGACCCACGCCATTTGGGTCAGGACGTCTCCCTGTGAGTGTTGGTGGTCACTGGATAAGCTGCCTGGCAATACAGGAGTCTCGATATCCCATGATGAGACATCGAAACGAATGTCAGGAAAGAGAAATTTAGGTCACTGTCGTAACCCCGTTTCTCTGAGTAACATGAGTGAGATGTCTCACCAGGCAACCCTTCTTGCTGGGGGAAGCGAGAAGAGGTGTTTATCTTGAAAGGCTCTGCGTTGGAAGCATCCCTCTTATAGAGGCATGTGACGTGGACGCCACGATCACCAGCCAATCAGGATTGGAATAATGAGATAAGAGCTTCTGAGAATTCCGCAGAGGGGCGTATCCCATAGTGAGACATCTCACTCATGTTACTCAGAGAACCGGGTTACAACAGTAACCTAAAGTTTTATCTGTTTTTAATCTATATTGCATAAATTTGTTCCTTACGTAATCTTTTCTTATTGATTGATTGTGTCTATCTGTTAAACCTACATGTTTCTGTTTTTCTCTAATCATGCTTCTGTAATCATGTATTTGGTATCATTATTACTGAATCATGTAAAGCACCTTGCATTGCCTTGTGTTGAAAGTGTACTATATAAATAAAATTGCTTTGCCTTGCCTTTAGATTTTCCCATGACTTTTTTTTTAAAACTGGTACAAGTCAGAAAACAAGCTCCTAATGAAATGTAAATTATATTATAATTAATTATTTCCATTTTATTTTTGTGGAAAATTTTTTTTTTTTTATGACAACTGACATTTTATTTTTTTTTTGGGGATAAAGAAAGACCTATTGCGGTGCAGAAACAAAATATAATTCCCAGTCCCTGGTTTTAACTGTGTTTCCCCTTCCTAAATCACAAATCCATACGCACAATTAGTCAAGTTTGTCCTCTTTGGTAGTCTCAATCAAAACTAATCAGTTATCTGAACTGTACTGACGTTACATTTGTTTTTGCTGTGTTTTCTTCTTCTGGGAACAATATATACTTAATGTAGTCAAGATCGCACTCAAATTTATGGTTTTTCTTAGCAATTTCAAACACAGAAACTGACGCCCTCGATATTATCAAAACCATAAAGGGGACAGCAAACAATGTGACATAGTGGCTGTAAATTATGCTGTTATCTGTTATTAAACATTTTCAGAATCTTCAAATTTTTTTTTTTTTTCGTTTGAGTGATATAAAGATGAAGAGGGGATAACCAATCTGTTTAGACAGGGGGATTCATATCAGTCTCTCTGAAGCCACAAGTTGAACATAACTTTTGATCTGGCATTTTCCCAGTTAAGTAGAATTTTTTCTTTAGATATAAATGTGGATACTTTCATTTCTATAGGAATGCTGTCAGGATTCTGTCAATGTTATGTTACATTTGTAGCCAAAATATAAGACCAGTAGCTGACGAAAACAAGTTTAGCGCTTAAGGCGAGGGGATGTGTGGCAATGTCAGGTGAGGTGACATCTAAAATCATTATAGATTAATCTGTAGATTATATAATAATTATAACTGTTGATAGGATACCTACATTCTTATTAGAACGCTGTCTAACTCAATATAATATTACTTTTGTAAATTTTAATTTAGAAGCAGAGGAAAAACAAGATTAGAGCCTAAGATGATATAAGACGTGATATGAGGCGATACAAGGTGAAGTAATATCAGGAGAGGCAAGGTCAGGGGAGGTGACGTATGTTTTTTCATTTTACTGAGGTACGCCGTCGCTACGTTCTTCTGAATTCGTTGCCGCCACTTCGCTGCAGGTGTTCCGTCACCAGGCCATATTTACCTCATTCAAAAATTAAGACGTTCAGACAGTGAGTTGAGGTTCAGATGCACCTTATCCTTTACCTGGTTAGCATTAGGCACTTTTCATGTTTCATACAGGGTTCCCTAGCAATGCAAGAAGCTGTCCCCCAAGGGGGTGGGCAGGTCAGAGGTCTGACAAAGACCGATATAAGCATTGGATTTGCACAAGTGGAGAAACTAAATTTAAGAAAATGTACATTGAGGACAAAATAGTAAAAAAAAAAACAGAGTAATGTGTAGGCCTGTGAATATTCTCATTCATCCAGGTCATGGTTATCTCAAGGAAATTTCAATCAAACGCAACTGGACTTGGTAATTTGTCTTGGAAGACGTTTCACCTCTTATCCAAGAGGTGAAACGTCTGGGTTTCACCTCCTGGTCCAACTAACTCACCAGTTAGTTGGACCAGGCTGGGACTGGTCCAACTAACTGGTGTGGAGACTCAGCTATTTAACCTCTTGAACAAGAATCATTATGTCATTGGATCCTTTGTGCTCCATGTCTTAACGACGGTCGTTGGCGTGCCGCCTATTGGTGGAGGTTAGGTTTCGGCTTCGTTAGTGCCCTATTGTGTTATAACGACAGTCATTGGAGTCACAGTTGTTTCTGTTATTAGAGGCTAATTTGTTTGAGTTTCCTAGGGAGGGATGAAAGGGCAGCATTGTAAATTGGAGATAGGTGATGTCTCAGGCCTCCTCCTCTGTTTAGCGATGGTTTCTCTACTTTTACATAGATGGCTTCTTTTACTCCTCTTTCAAACCATCTGTCCTCTCTGTCTAATATCTGGACATTGCTGTCCTCAAAGGAGTGGGCTTTCTCCTTGAGATGTAAATGAACAGCAGAGTCCATGCCTGAGGAGTTAGCTCTCCTGTGTTGGGCCATGCGTTTGTACAGTGGTTGTTTGGTTTCACCAATGTAGAGGTCCTTGCATTCTTCATTGCATTGGATTGCATACACCAGGTTGCTTTTGTGTGTGTGTGGTGTTCTGTCCTTGGGATGTACTAGTCTCTGTCTGAGTGTGTTGCTGGGTTTGAAATACACAGGGATACTGTGTTTGTTAAAAATCCTCCTGAGTTTTTCAGAAATCCCAGACACATATGGAATGACTACATTGTTTCGTTTGTTTTCTTTTTCTTTTTCCACCACTTTGTTGGCTTTCCTTCTGGAATTAGCTGCAGTTTTCACAAAAGTCCAGCTGGGGTAACCACAAGTTGTGAGGGTGTCTCTCACGTGCTTGCGTTCTTCCCCTTGGGCCTGTGAGCTGGTGGGTATGTTATCAGCTCTGTGTTGCAGGGTCCTGATAACACTAAGCTTGTGTTCCAGTGGGTGGTGTGAGTCAAAAAGTAGGTATTGGTCTGTGTGTGTGGGTTTTCTGTATACCCCAATGTGGAGCCTTCTGTCCTTTCTCCTCTGGACGACACAATCTAAAAAGGGCAAACTATTGTCCTTGACATCTTCTCTGGTGAATTTGATGTTTCTGTCCACTGAGTTTATGTGTTCAGTAAAGGCTTGCACCTCTTTGGTTTTGATTTTAACCCATGTGTCATCTACGTATCTGAACCAGTGGCTAGGTGTTATTCCTTCAAAGGAGTTCAAAGCTCTGCACTCTACCTCCTCCATGTATAAATTTGCCACAATTGGAGAAACTGGTGAGCCCATGGCACAGCCGTGTTTCTGTCTATAAAACTTGCCATTGAACTGGAAATATGTGGTATTCAGGCACAATTCCAGGAGTTGGCAAATGTGTTCTGGTTTGAGTTTTGTTCTGTTTTGGAGGGAGTTGTCCTGTGTAAGTCGTTCTCTTACTGTGACCAAAGCCTCCATGGTAGGAATACAGGTGAACAATGAAGTCACGTCATAGGAAACCATTGTCTCATCTGGATCCATTTTTAGATTCCGGACTTTGTTCACAAAGTCTATGGAGTTTTGGATGTGGTGTGGGGTGTTGCCTACCAGAGGTGCCAGGATATTAGCTATGTGTTTGGCTATATTGTACGTGACAGAGTTTATACTGCTGACAATGGGCCTGAGCGGGGCCCCTTCTTTATGGATCTTGGGGAGTCCATATAGGCAAGGAATTGAGTCCTGGGGGTAAAGCCGGTAGTATTGTGTTTTGTCAATCATGCCTTCTTTTTGCAGTTGTTGTAGACATTCTATCACCTTCTTTTTGTACCCACTCGTGGGGTCTCGTTTCAGAGTTTCATACGTGTTAGAGTCATTCAGTAGTGCAAAGATCTTGGTGTGGTAATCAGTTGTATTGAGCACAACTGTGCATCTACCTTTGTCTGCTGGAAGGATTGTGATGTTGTGCTCCTTGCTCAGTGCAAGTGCAGAGTAATGTGTACTTTTGAAAATAAAATTGCTTACTCTGAATAGAATGTGTAACTGTGTAGGATAATAGTTTTCTTTTTTTTTAAATTTTAAGACTATTTACAAAAAGTACGTCGGAAGTCATGCACTAAAAAGTAAACTTATTATTTCCAAGAAGTTAGCAGAATATAAACTGTGAAAAACAGATATGCAAAAGTCAGCAGAATAAGTGTTAATTGAGTTTAACAGTAAACATTATAGCAGGGTGTAAATAGTATTGAATTTAGTCTAAAGCCTAGTTTATACTTCTCCAACAGCAAGTTTGCACCCACACATAGACGCATTGACGGAGACAATCGCTTATAGTCCTTCATTGATTTTTCTGTGTTGCAAAGCAATTCGTGACCAGGAAAGCAGGCGGTGCTAATTTTTCATGGTGGGTCTGCCTACCACTGCAATGTTGTTTCTGGCTAGCTAGAGTTTTTTTGTCCAGTTTGTGAACGCATTCGCCCCTTCAAGAAGCAATGGACAACTGAAAGTAAGTTTTGATTAAGCTGTAAAGCTTTTTATTAGAAGTGCAGCTCATAGAAGACACAGAAAATACATGTAAACAAACAGCAACCTGTTTTGATGTTTCTCACCTCCTTTGTGCTCAAAATTGCCAAAATACCATTTTAGATACCAAGGGTGTCAGTTTGTTTTTAACAGTGCTGGGCACAATAACCAGAAACCTGTGTGTGGTTTGAAGATTGCTTGGGACAATTATTAAGGGACGGCCCAATGCAATGCATGGAGGCAGTGCAAATCCATTGCAAAGCAATGTATTGCACTGCCTCCATGCAATTGCATGGGCAGTCCCTTATTAAGGGACGGCCCAATGCAATGCATGGAGGCAGTGCAAATCCATTGCAAAGCAATGTATTGCACTGCCTCCATGCAATTGCATGGGCAGTCCCTTATTACTATTCACTTCTAAACGGACTCTTTATTCTTTCACCGTTAATGCGGGTCGTACCGTAGCGTGCACCCCCACAATATATACATCAAAACGACCGGCTCGATCGTGTGAGGTGTGCTATTACTTTTATTGGCGATTGGAGTTACCATGGCGACGTAATTAGCGAAAAACCACCCCCAAAAACACCCATTGGAAATGCATGGAAAAACGGCCAAAAATCATGAAAAATCCACTATTTTTGAAGATTTACTGTGTAGCCATACAATAACTTAGCAACACCATTCGAAATCCAGATTGTAGCCACGTCCGTGCTGTGTTCAGCATTGAAGACCGCATGTCGATAGCTGTTACGGTTTTGTCACAATTTGACTTTGTTCGACCCAAAGTTTGCCCCAAATGATGATTTTTAGAGTGGAGCAGCTCGTTAAGCAGAGTGTGGAGTGATGAACTTTTGGAAGGTCCTCATCAAAATTTAACTCGACGTCACGGCCACATATTTCGCACTAGTGACATGATTTTCGGTCATGAAATAGAGCCGCCCTTTGTGATTCTCAGGATCATTTCAAAATTTCCCTATATCGCACGGTTTTCTCTCAGCGAGCTCTAGATCGCTCAAAGTGGAACCCAGTTTTAGGGCTTTTGTCCTATAGTTTATCATTGTGGCTGCTCAGGATGATCTCAGCCAGAGAGATGTTCTTAGTCATTTTTCTCTCGTTCCCTCTCGGACTGTGAATAAGGTAGAGACTTCTGCTTTGGCATGAACGAAGAGAAATGATACATCTCGCTCACACTTCAAGAATTTTTCCGATACCTTGTACGGTTTTCGAATGGGAACGATTTGTTCGGCGCACTTTTTGGAGTTTTTTCTTAAAATTGAAGCTCTTAATCATCTTAAGTGTTTGCACCTGCTGCAATTTTCACTCACACTTGTTGCTGGGGAAACGGAGCACCTTTGATCAGAGTTCACTAAAGTTCATTCCACAGTATATACACATTGAAGGCCTATTAAACCCCACTTAAACACAGGTTATGCTATGCAGTACTATAGAGAGAAGTACTACAAACAAGTCCATGTGTCAGTCCATCTGTCTTTGTCTTTCTGACCATGTCTCTGTCTTTCTCAGTCCCCCTGTCTGCCTGTACCATTTCATCTGTGAATAAGATAGAGAGTTGTGCTTTGAAATAATTGAACACAAAGGATAAATATCGCTAACACTCCAATAATTTTCCTGATAGCTGCTATAGTTTTCGAATGGGAAAGGTTCGTTCGCAGCTGTTTAACACTCTGAACATGGAGAGGAGACAACAGAACATATGGCCTAAAACTCAATGTTGTATGTATGTTTGGATGGCGTAGTGGTTAAGGAAGAGGGTTTGTATCCCAGAGGTACTGGGTTCAAATCCAGGAGCGAGCAGCAAATAATTTTTCTTTGCTGAAAGCTGAACTGGGAGACGAGACAACAGATCATATGGCCTCCTTGTCTGTCTTTCTTTTTCAGTCTGTCTCAGTCCCCCTGTCTGTCTCTACCCTTTCATCTGCATTCCTTTCTTTGCATCTTTCTCTGTGTGTCTGTCTATGATTCAGCATGTGTGGCTTCCAGAACAACTCCATATCCCATAATACTTCAGAACCCACATTCATTTCTATGTATGTTCGCTCCCTCTTGGACTGTGAATAAGGTAGAGACTTCTGCTTTGGCATGAACGAAGAGAAATGATACATCTCGCTCACACTTCAAGAATTTTTCCGATACCTTGTACGGTTTTCGAATGGGAACGATTTGTTCGGCGCACTTTTTGGAGTTTTTTCTTAAAATTGAAGCTCTTAATCATCTTAAGTGTTTGCACCTGCTGCAATTTTCACTCACACTTGTTGCTGGGGAAACGGAGCACCTTTGATCAGAGTTCACTAAAGTTCATTCCTTTGAAATTGCTTTGAAATAATTGAACACAAAGGATAAATATCGCTAACACTCCAATAATTTTCCTGATAGCTGTTATAGGTTTCGAATGGGAAAGGTTCGTTCGCAGCTGTTTAACACTCTGAACATGGAGAGGAGACAACAGAACATATGGCCTAAAACTCAATCTTATATGTATGTTTGGATGGTGTAGTGGTTAAGGAAGAGGGTTGGTATCCCAGATGTACTGGGTTCAAATCCAGGAGCGAGCAGCAAATAATTTTTCTTTGCTGAAAGCTGAACTGGGAGACGAGACAACAGATCATATGGCCTAAAACTCAATGCTATATAACTGATGTTGTAGTATAACTGTTAAGGAACAGGAATACAATGCAAGAGGTAGTGGGTTCGAATCCCAGGGGGATCAAATTTTTTTTTTTTTCTTGTTTGAAAGCTGGAATCAAAATCTTTATGTTATACACAGTACTACATTGCACTTGTATGCATTTTAGTTGATTTCAGCTTTTTCAGTATATTTTCATACTAATCCTATTAATAGTAATGCCAACACGTTAGCTAGCATTAGTATGCTAGTTAGCATTAGCATGCTAGCTGTTGTTAGCATTTTAGCTAATTTTAGCTTTTTGACTATATTTTGGTACTGAATGGGTTTATAGTAATGCCAACATGTTAGCTAGCATTAGCATGCTAGTTAGCATTAGCATGCTAGCTGTTGTTAGCATTTGAGCTAATTTTAGCTTTTTGACTATATTTTTGTACTGAATGGGATTATAGTAATGCCAACATGTTAGCTAGCATTAGCATGCTAGTTAGCATTAGCATGCTAGCTCTTGTTAGCATTTTAGCTAATTTTAGCTTTTTGACTATATTTTGGTACTGAATGGGTTTATAGTAATGCCAACATGTTAGCTAGCATTAGCATGCTAGTTAGCATTAGCATGCTAGGTGTTGTTAGCATTTTAGCTAATTTTATCTTTTTCAAGATATTTTGGTACTGAATGGGTTTATAGTAATGCCAACATGTTAGCTAGCATTAGCATGCTAGTTAGCATTAGCATGCTAACTGTTCAGCATGCACACCGTGGCCGTCCCTTCTCTAAATTTCCTGAAATTTTCTAGTTATTACTATTATTGATGTATTTGTTTTCATAGACAAATGCCATGAGATTGCTAAGCTAAAGTTAGCCAGGCAGTTGGCAATACTCTGCCTCCTCCATTCACCTTCGCACACAAGAGAATTGCAACAGAAAATCAGACAGCTCAGCATCTGGACATTTTTAAAAATAAAAGAAACGTGCTGCTATCCGGTTGCTTTAATTAAACAAAAGGTCACTACCTCTGCGGCCCGGTGAGAAGTCAGTACCTCGCGGGAGGATCTCATTTATGTTTCATCATGGATGACGAACGGTTAATCATTGAAGTGGAGAAGCACTCAATCCTGTTTGACCCCAGTCACATTTTTTTATAAAGACAATATCAAAGAGGATATAGCATGGAGTCACATATCTTCTGTCTTGGGGCAAGATGGTGAGTTTCTGCTACATATTAACATAATAATTTTTTTTTTTTTTTGCGTGATTTCATGCTGTCTCTTTGTCAGCTGCTTCCCTGCTGGTACGTGCCTCATACACCCCCGGTAGAAAGGTTCAAGCAGCAGAATATGCGAGCAAAACGTGCCGCTCCTGTAACATGCTGCTTACGCGTTTGGTGAAAAGCCCGGGTAAGTTTCGGCAGCATAAGATATTCAGGATGTTTGGAAATTGGTTTAAAAAAATAAAACCCTCCTGTGAAAAGAAAATAGTCTACAAGTCCATACATAGTAGCCCTGTTAGCAAATAAAAATTTAATTAAATTAAAACCTATTGAGAAGCTCAGACTATTTCATCAAGTAAGGCTACCTATGGTTAGCTCGCTCATTTAAAATATGCAAAAAAATAAAAAAAAGATCGACCCTGTCCCTTCAAAGGTTCAGAATCGAGAATCTCTTGGAACAAGAAAAATCAAGGAATCAGAACTGGAACCTGAGTCACTCAAATTCAAACGATGCCCAACCCTAACCATGACAGATGTTTCGCCATAATGTCCACCTTTTGGATGCCTTTTAGGGCTTTTCTGACTGCGCAGCCAGCCCCCGAACCCATCTCATAGGTTCCACTGGCAACACAGCTAAATTATTAAGCAATTGCTGCCTCCTGTTTCATTGATTGTCTTCCCCGTATATTTAAAGCCCTTTGTGTTATCTTTGTTGCTGTGTAATATGGTGTCCTGCCATGTTGTTACTTCTTATTGAGATATTAGAAAGGGCATCTTCTACTCAACTCTTCCCTGTCTGTGGGTTGTTCCTTACTAAAAGAATTAAATATATTGGGCACCACTTAGCACATAGCCAAAATATACGGTTTCACTATAGGAAAAACTTTACTAAAACTTGTACAGACTTTAAAGCAGTTATACTGTTTTTTAATGGGACAGTCATAAAAAAACGCAAGAAAAAAAAATAAATAAATAAAAACTAGACCGTAAAAATATATTAGCCTTCAATTTTGTACAAGCAGATATCTCAGAGAGGCAAATATCGTCCTTCATTTTTGTCTCTCTTTCATCTTCATCTTTTATCTTTATTACATTAGATTCTGTTTGATAACTAGCCCTTTAATCCACATGGCATCTCCTGCCTCTGCCCTGTGTATTATCCTGCACTGAGGCTGCACATACCTAACTCTCCATCTATCACAATTTGAATCCCTCTGCTGGATGTCATTCTTCCCAAGGATCATAGCTGAATCCGGCATTCCACCTTACATCAGGGGAATTGATCTTTTTAGTCCCCCGACACTCCCTGTTAGCATTGATTAACCAGCAAGTCACGCTACCTCAGTGAAGGCTTTTGAAGCGTTTTATTTTTTTCCACCTTAATTATTTAGCGTCACAGTGAGGTGCATGCTCATCCATGCCTCATACATCATGCAAAACACCCCAGCCAAAAGCCACATCATTTTCCAGCTCTTTTTTATTTTATTTGACTTTTTTCTAGAATCTCTGAATGTTTACTTAGTCAGGAGTTCTGGGACATGATGTGCAGTTAGTTTTGCAGTATGGTGGGGAGCTGGGAGCTGTATTAACTCTAATGGCTGTGGCTGAGTGGCGCAAAGGATGGTTTTATGGATGAAGTCATATATTATTGTCCACAGATTTAAAGGTTTCTCAGAGAGGCCTAGAAGAATATGCTAATGACTTCATAGGATAGTTTTGTTTCCTCGTCCAACTCTGGCTAAGTTTAAGTTTATTGGGGTAAAAGAGTGATTGAGAATAAAAGAGTGATTAAAATATGTTATAAAACCTAGTGGGTACAAAAACACCGAACTGCTAAATGAGGATAGGGTGTGTCAGTGGAACTTTTGGTGGAGATTTATGACTGGCTCTGTTATTTTTTTTTTGTTGAAAATCTTGGGGCCACATTAATCTGTATTTTCGTTCAGAAATCAAGTACTCCTTTTTCAATCAGAACAGACACAAGTTTGAAGTGTGACAAATGTCTCATTAGGCAAATATGCCGTTTTTCAAGCTCAACTACCCATGCAACTTTTTTATTTTTAGATTGGTATGCCCAGATACCTAAACTGTTCATTCCGTATCGGTAGCAACTAACTATTGAAAGGCAAAGCAGAAAAATTTACAGTAAATCGCTGTGGAGCCATGATGTGAAATATAATAACTATGGCCTCATTCAGCCTGTGTGAAGTGTTGTTAATGGCTCTGTCCCAAACAGATTGTGTATGCACACTAATTAGTGTTGAAATATCTCTGACTGAGAGACTGCTTGGAGTTGCCAGGGGACTCATGTCACCTCTTGTCTCCAAGACTCTCCCTCTTTCATCTGCATCTCAGAGAGCAGAGCCAAACTCGTGCAAAGCCTCAGGGACGGAGCCCTAGCACGACTTGTCCTACGTGTTTTAATTGGAGTCTCTATGTGCTCGTTACTTCACAACACTTTAATTTGGCTGCAGAGCCATGGATCAGCCCCTCTGTACGAGACAAAAATTTGATGATGCTGTCAGTAACTAATTAGTGGTGATGGCATCATGTAGGAAATTGCATGTAGGGGCGATTAAAAATGATGCACTATTAGGTTTTGCCAACCTTAGTGACCCATTTTGCGGGGGCTGCTGTTGGGGTGGGTGGATCTGAACAGGTGAAGGTCTTAGATTGTGTTTCCGGGCTTAAGTTGATGAGTTTTGTGCTAAGACCCCGAATACGTGTGCCAATGACATTTCTGTTTTTTAGACAACAGATTTGTCCAAACACCACAAATGGTGTGCCACTGCAGAAAAACAAAAACAAAGGAACGACAACTTTTTTCCTTTGTAAGGAAATTGAGAAATACACCAAATCATCATAGCTGCTCTTTTTTCTCTGGGATTTCATTCAAAGGCATAAATTAAATGTCCCATTTTTAACCTTGCTATACCTTGTTACCAATAATAACCCTTTTCCACTAGGTTCGGCTTGGGCTGAGCTGGATCAGGTCGCCTGTGTTTGTTGAATTTCCACTGCTATTGTCTGGGCCGAGCCAACTCTTTCCTTTTCGGCTACCTCTGGCTCAGTCCAAACCAACCAAACATGCCCACCCGTCACACACACTATTATTACATTTTACTAGTGCTGATCCAAACCGACCCAATACAGACCCTCGAGGAAAATGGTATAACTGGCCAATACCTGGTTCAAACATCCTTTAATTTATCGTTACAATACAGGATCCTTAAGATATCATCATATGATTGTCATTAAATTTTTGTGGTCTTCAATGTCGTTGAAAAATGATGTCTCACCGTGTGTTTGTAAGAGAAACTCATCTGAAGCCTAGTTTATACTTCTCCATCAGTAAGTTTACACCCAGACGCAGATATATTGATGGAGACATTTTCCGTTTATACTCATCTGTTTGTTATTTTAGTGTAGCAAAGGAATTCCCCATCAGAACAGCAAGGGGGTGACTTTTTATGACAGGTCTGACTACCATTGCAGTGTTGTGTCTGGTCAACTAGAGTTAATTTTATTTACCTTGTGAACACATTCCCCCTCAAGGAGCAATTGACAAGAGAAAGTAATTTTTGATTGAGCTGGAAAGATTTTTACTTTGACATATTACTGAATTCTCTAAAAATGAATGTAAACAAACAAAACAGTCTGTTTTGTTGTTCTCTACACCTTCTTGTGTTCAAAACCACCAAAAGACCATATTAGACATAATATATAAAGCATGTAGTGGCCAAAAGCTGTATACACTACTGATTATATGGTGAAATTATTTCTTGCTGTTTTTAAGCTGACCAGTCAAAGGCATACACTCTCCATTGACGGAGATGGATAGTTAGAAAATCGGCCTCCGTCCGTAGTTGCGTAGGTGACAGAAAGCATTTGCGTTGACAGATAATGGTATTGCATCTCTCTGTTTCGATATAGAATGAGAAGTAAAAACTAGGCTTTAGTTAAAAATTGGTACATTTTCTGCAACAGGTTTTGCCTTTGCATAATCCATCCCTGTTTAAGCAGCAGTCGGAATAAAGAACAGACATACCATTTAAGAAAATACACTTTCTATCTCCACTCAGTAGCTTCTAAATCAAAAATCTGTCTGCATTAACATGACTTTTCACTTATGTCCAATATATTCATAGATTAAATAATTGCCAGGCTCATTACTCATAGATTATTTATTTCTACATCCATAAAGAGCTCCTCACATCGCTGTGCTAGAAACACCTCAATTCTTGTTTCATTTTTAATTTCCCTAATGCAGTGATGTGTCATGTTTACGAAAATAAACTTGATTAAGGACTAAATGTACAGGCTACATGTTGACTATCTTTATATTTGACTATTTCTAAGACTGAAGGACTAATGACTAAGAGAACCTTTAAAAATAATCCTTGTATTTATTTGGATTGATTACTGTAACAGTGTTTTTACAAATCTCTGTAAAAAGTCAGACAGCTGCAGCTGATCCAGAACGATGCTGCTGGCGTCCTCACTAGAGCCAGAAAAGTAGAGGACATCACCCCAGTTCTAAGACCCTTGCTTTGCCTTCCTGTAGTTCAGAGAATAGACTTCAGAATGCTTTAACTAGAATATAAATAACTGAATGGCTTAGCTCCAAAGTATGTAAACGACTTTGTGCCACTATACCAGACCATTCAGGTTTTCTATTTTTAGTCCACTCAGCATTCTAAAAATGTGAACCATATATGGAGAAGCAGCTTTCAGTTTCTATATTCCTCTTATCTTGAATTAATTTCAAGACCACTGCAAGGAAGCTTAAACGTTGAATTCCTTTACATCAAGGCTAAAATCCCATCTGTTTAGAGCTGCCTTTCGTTAATTGATTTATAATAGTTTGAATTTCTTATCATCAGGATGTTTTAATCTTGTGTTTTTGGTGGGTTTTTTTCTGTTTTTCGTTTTTTATTGCTGCTTATATATATTTTTTACTTTATTCAAGTAAAGCACCTTGAATTACCTTGTTGCTGCAAGTTTGCTATACAAATAAATGTGCCCTCCCTTGCCTTACTCTCAATAAACACAAATTACAAATTATCTGACAAAATAAATGTTAAATATAAAAACCGAAAGATTAAGTCAAATGTTGAAAATTCAAGAACTGTTACAATATTTTTGTTAAAGTGTCCACATGAAACTGTTTAGGTCTAATATTTCTGCAGTGTCTGCAGACATGGAAAGAACACATAAACTACAGCAAGTGAAAGGAGATGAAAAGCTGTGATGTCTACACGTTTTCCTGACACAAACGTGAAGTCATTTTTTTCTTGTACCAAGATAGTAGAAAAAAAGAAATGAATAACAAAATGGTTTGTTGCTATTTTTTTAGTCAATTTAGTCTTTTTTTTACCAATTTCAAGTCACTTCCTGACTCGCATTACAGCTTATACACAACCACACCTGCACCGTCACATCCACCAAATGCAATGCAAAATGCAATGTTGACTTTGTTCCAAACATTTTAAGAGGCAACAGACACTATTCATGCGTTGCATAGTTGATTTTTTCATCCACATTCGAACCGTTAGAGGCGCAAACTGAGTTGCATAATAGATGTTCTGTGTGGTGACAAAGCATTTTGGAGAAAATACAGCGATGTCATTTTAACAGATCCATGTCCTCCTGGAATGGACAAAGGGTGAGGATAGAGGTGCATAATTTTTTTTTTTTTGCCCTTGACTGCGTCTGGTATTTTTCAGGAAAGATGTTTTTAAAGGGACTCACGAAACTGAGGATTACCACATGGAAAGAACAAAAATATAAACATAATGGGTTGATATAGGTTTTGAATGTATGTGACATATATAAAATTGGGTGTTTACCCCTATAATAGGTACATATATGTATATACATGAACGTATATATAGGCACATATTTGTATCTACATATGTACATATATGTAGCCATAACATAGGAAAATGACAAATTCAATATATGTCACATATATTTAAAATCTATATTAAAACTTATATAAAAAACATGATATAGGTTCTTTCCCTGTGGGCTTGTTCAGAATTCGTAGTCAAGGTTTAACAATCTATTAGATTTAGCAGGTTCCTATACATAACTGATTATAGATTTCAAAGTGTAAGAATGTAAACTAATTTCCATATAGGTACAAAATTCATTTTGGGCAGATATTACAATTAATGATTTTTTTATATTTGGACAAATTTCACATCCTTAGAATAAGGCAGTGGACTTTTTAACATTATTACATTATAATCCGAAACAAAGAAAACGTTATGTTATGCTTGTCAGTGTTTTATTTTTACCCCCCCCCCCCTCTGGTGACATCAATCTCACCTCTACACCTACTCTCCTCACTCTGTTGCTCTTTTGTTTGTTTGTTTATTTGTTTTCTCATTACAGTCTTTTTTTGACACCTGTGCCAACTGGATGGCGGTGTGATACCTGCCACTGATACACTGCTGCACACAGAAAGACAAGCACACTGCCTCTCATTTGCACTACACAAACTTTCATCCCCTTGTGTGCAATTACTTCTTCTTTGCTATTTAACTCACTTGGCACATCAACTTGTTTGTTTTTTTTTTCTCTAAAACATGCATGTAAACAAAATATGCACCCAAACTCCTAACTTAAATCCCTCAGCTGGTGTGTTGGAGATGATATTTCTAAGGTGCTCCATGTGGGATGACCCAACTATCTATAGATGAAGCCAATAACAGCTGCACTAGCATTTTGATTATGTGTTCAAGACTAGAACTGAGCTACTTCTGTAAGGTTACGCCTTGTTGTGCTGGGAGGCAACAGATGGATTCAACATGTGTTTGAGACTTAAAGGAAAACTAAAAGAAGAAGAAGGGTATTCCCTTGTGTTGCTGAATGTTGATGGGAATCAGTGTTGTTCCCTGCAGGCTCCTCCCTCCCCTCAATCCGCTTTAAGTGTTCTCATGCAATCAGGCAAGTGATGAGCAAGAACAGATGGAGACGTGCATGAGAATATCCCACAGGGGGAAAAAGGTGATCTTACCATGCATGAAGCTTCTATGTACATCAGATTCACCACAGGAATCAATACCGTAGCCTCCCTACTTCACATTACCTTTAGCATTACTCCAGCAGTTGGGTTGGTTGCCGATGGCTGGGCTACCTAAAAAGAGGGGGAAAAAACTGTGTAAAAAAAGAAAACTCCTCTGTGCAAATTTTCTGTGACCTTTTTTCCAATCATGGAAGTGATGGGAAGAAAGAAAGATATCACTTTGCCTATTAATACCCACTAATCTAATCGTTGCAAACTTGTGTAAAGTTTGGAAATTGTTCATTGAGCTACTTATTAAATTCATACTCCCATATGAACCTACTTACATATGACTCTTACATGAAAATGGTACAATGATGTAGAGCGAAAGTTAAACAGCTGTAGGCCCACTACAGAATTAACAACTTGTATAAGACATAACGACATAAAGGAGATCAACATTGATTTCCGGGGATCCTGACCTGAGCACAATCCTCTCTGCATCCACATGACAAAAAGTTGGTAGCATTACATTCCACAGAGTGCATATCTCTCATGACCTTGCCTGCTCAAAGACCACCCCATGGCCCATCAGAGCCTTCCCTTTCAGAGAAAGCTGAAATAGAGACAACCCCTCACCAGCATTTTAGATACTATTCTACAAAGCTTTAGTGGAGAGTGCAGAGATGTACTGTATTTCGGTGTGGTACTCAAGCCACAATATGTCAACGAACAGGATCCTGCAGAGGATAGTAAGGGGTGTGCTCCCCAGGTGTCCAACATCTCAGGTTCTGTTTTAGTTTAGCGCACGGAGTATGTATCTGTGCAAGAATTCTTTGGTGATTATTTTTGGCTTGAGCTGGCATTAGACCTTGTGCTCCTAACTACAGTATATACCTGAAGACTGCTGGGAGAAACTGATTTTAACAATACTTTGTCACTCTGTTCAATATTTTGATGAACCCTCTAACTTCAAATGAATCTTGATAAGAAATCCTCTGAGCAACTATATGCGATTGCATGAACTCAGCCGTCCAGCTTTTTCTGAGGTCAGCAGCCACCATGAAGACTAAACATTGATATGGAAATGTGCCCTGAAAACAGGAAGCTTTTATTAGCACACAGAGATATTACAATGACGATCAGCTACAATAAGACTGTGACCCTTCAGAGACTCTATAGGGAAACATAAGTGACTCTTTGAGGCAGCAGTCCTGGCTGATAACCTCCAGGCCATGACAGCAAGCTTTCCTAGGAAACAAGAAATCGTGGCAAAATTTCTAAAGGAAAATATAAAGCCAGGCTGACCAAGATGAAGTTGCCTGGGGACACGATGGAAAAGATGAATGGAGGACGTCTGAGATACATTTATATTATGTGATTAAAGGGAACAGGGATGCTGGTCAGTGGTCCACAGACAGTGTGATGTAGTGGGAGTTGAGCGGCAGCTCTATTCTCTCTAATTGACCCCAGTTAGGATCCTTGCACCCTTTCCCCGGCTCAAAAAGAGCATCTAATTGCTGCAGCTGATTGGGTCCTGATATAATGACATTCGTTTGAGAAGGTCATTAGGCACAGATTCATCTACCAGCATGGGGACAAGGAAAGCTGCTCCTCTTATTCCACATGGTATCTTAACGAGCATGCCATGAACTTTTTTATCAGACAGAAAATCCTAGTTAAAGCTTGTAGTTTTTATTTTTTATCTTTTTTCCAAGTTCAAGAGCACCAGCAAACACAGAATTACCAAGTGTATTGATGTTTTTTTTTTTTTTTTTAAGAAGAAATATCCGGCCATGCATGTAGGCTTACAAAATTCATAACTTAACTGATTAAATTTTCCCTGTTAAGGCAATATTAGACCAAAATTGAATAGAATAGAGAAAGAATTCCCTTTATCGTTGCACACATAGGAAATTCAGGCATAGTAGGGAAAAAGTGACAGATTCACTCAAGCGTAAATATTTACGAAACAGATTTAAGATTAAGCTGTACAGTAAGGGCAGAGGTATAACACATTCTACTGTGCAGTTATTGAATAAAAAAATACTATTCAAGAAAATCTGTCAGTGTTGCAAGTCTTGCTGATTTAAGTGTACCGTGACTAAAACAGTACCTTTCTTTCTTTTAAACTGTCTGTAGTGTCAAAAAAACCCTTAATGTTTTTCAAAATTTGACGAGCTACAACCAAGACATTAAAATGCTTTTTATTGGTACATTATGTGAAAGAGCAACATAAAAGAGTGCATAATTGTAAAATAGATTGAAAATTGTTTTAAAATGTTTTTTTTGTTTTTTTTTTTTTTTACAAATTAAAAATCGTTTTGTATTCAGTTGCCTTTGTTGGAGGTAACTAAAATCAGTTTCAGCCAGCTGTTTTCAGAAGTTCACCCACAGGTAAGTAGAGTTCATCCGTGTGTAATTTAATGTTAGTATAAATACAGCTATTCTGTGAAGGCTTCATGGATTTGTTAGATAATATTTGTGAACACATAGCATCATGAAGACCAAGGAACACATCAGACAGGTCAGGAAAGAAGTTCATGCAGACTGAGGTTATACAGCAGTACTCCAATTTTCAAAAATCTCACAAAGTACCATTTCAGCTATCAGCTGAAAACAGAATCATCATGGTACAACTGCATATGTAAAAAGACATGGTGATGCACTTTAACTGACAACTTTAAGAAGATTATTAATAAAGGAAGCAGCCACAAGGCCCATGACACTGTAACTCAGGAGGAGTCACTGGAGTCACTGATCCACGGTGTACATGTGAGAATCTGTCAGCAGGTCAGCATATGAACTATTATTCCTGCACACCATAAATTTGCTCAAGATTGTCAAGACGAAACCCATCAATTAAAGAAAGCTATAAGAAGCAGCTATAAATGGTACACTTGGGAAAAGTTGTTCTGGTAATATTAGGCCAAAATCTAACTTTTTTGTTTCCATAATAAACGCTTTGTGGAGGCTAATCGAACAGTGGACATAATCCTGAACATACTATTCCTATCAACAAACATAGAAGTGATGGCATCATACTGTGGGGAAGCTTCTCTTCTGCAGGAATATGAAGACACATTTCAGCAGAAGATGGATGGAGCTAAATCAAATCAAAATCAAATCAGTTTCAAATCAAGACAATCCTCAAATAAAACCTGTTACAAGCACCAAACACCATCCCTAAAAATACAGTCAGAGCTTCAATAGAATTGATTAGATCAAAGCATTTATTTTATACTAAAATGGCCTGGTCAAAGTCCAGGTCTAAATCAAATCAAAAATTTGTGGCAAGATGTAATAACTGATTTGTACAGAAACAGTTAATCTAGTCAATATTGCTCCAAGCTGACTGAGTTCAAGGACCATGTGGTTCAAAACTATTAAGTGGGGATTGATATAAATGCATACCACAGAAAAAAATAAAATAAACTCAATCTATCTTTTTTTTATTATTATTTACTTCAACCTGGCAACTATGCACTACTTTGTGTTGGTATTTTTTTTAAGTATTCCAAAATAGATGGAGGTTTATAGATGCAATGTAAGTAGCTGTGGAAAAGTTCAGAGTAACATGTAACATGAGCTGTATTTTTTTAAACTACTATAATATGTGTTAGATCAAGACTAATCACCCCACCCCCCCATTAATACATACACACACACTGACAAAATGGCATAGCACAATGTTGCATTTTACATATAGCAGCCTACATGACACAGTTTGTTGGTGATTTTACAGAAAGATCAGGTAACAATCAAAAATGACAGACACTCAAACTATTTTTTGGAACAGCTGAAGAAAAAGAAAAAGTTAAGTCTTGTGTGGCGACAGGAGAGAAATTACCATGCATGATCCGTTTGTAATGTTGCTAATCTTCAAAAGAAGTACACGTTTCCCCCAAATTCTGCCAAAGAGCGATGGCATCAATAAAGAGAGGCATCAACGTATCTTCCAACTTCCTCTTCTTTAAGCAAACCAGGAACCAATTGTGATGATATATCTGTATATTAGTTGTGTTTATTAGTTTTAGTCCAGTCAAATGTCTTTAGAAATCTATTTATGCTGTTGCTTTATTTTCTTACAGATAGGGTGTAACAGAGTCTTAAGTATCACTACATGTTAGCCTTAAATACATGTTACCTCAAAAGAATTCCAAAGGAATTTGAGAAAGGTTGAAAATTGTTGAAAGTTTGAAACGAAGTCAGCATTTCATCTGCTGACAGATGTAAAGATTAAGATGGCTCAGGAAGATGTTGTCTGCAGTGTGTTTCCACTTATGACATTACTAACAATCATAGTCTTTGAACACAGTTTGGCCCTCACACTCATCATCACACTGTCTAAAAAGGCAAAAGCTTGTACCCGAGTCTCTGAAAATCTGCTAATCCTTCACAACTCAGAGCGAGGTCAGCTAGTCTGCCTCAGTTGGTAAGCCTGTAGGAAAATCGAACAAAACTGAGCAACAAAACAACTGTAAGATTGATTTAGTTCTTAGTGGATAAAGTCTAACGATGATGATTTTCGGTGTCTTTGCTTCACTCACTCTCAAATTATTTTTAAGGATTTACACTGAGAAAGTTTGAGAGAAAAAGAGATAAGGCAAGCAAGCTACTGTATGAAATGCAATGAATAGCCTGTTCTGGTAACCAGACTACTAAGATGAACATTCCAGAACTTTTCACATCAAAGTAGCTGCAACTGCAGGAAAATATATAGGTTTGACAAATCTGAAGTTGAAAGAAAAGAAGATAACAGAAAGTTATGTAAAATAAGACCATATCGGACACAGTGTTAGGAAGAATTAAAAGTTAAAATGAAGAATTGTGTATCTAAAAATGTTTACGTGTGTGTATGTCTTTCAACTTTCCTTTCTTAAACAAGTGTTAGTAAATCATCATTGTGGTTGTATTTCTTTTATAACCCTTTCCACACGCCCACAAGCCCTTAGTCTGATTACTCACAAAAGCTCAGTTTAGACGTGTATGCAAACATACTGACTGTTAAAATAATTCCATAATCTGTTACTTCTGCTTCCCAAATTTAGATTAACAAAAGAAAGTGGATAAAAGGGTGATCTAAAAACAAAACATTGCTGTACAAAAGCTCTGACCAATCCCAGCATGCAAAAAATGAAACAGAAATGACAAACTTTAAAATATTCTCTGCTTGCACAGTCTGGTTCAAATGGAAAGAAAAAGCTCATGCAAGAATAATTGGATTTTATACACGTGTCTCTTCTAATAACTAGGATGCAAAGCATTAGTTGTAACTTATAATATACAAAAAACAAAAGCAATGCAATTGAATAGAATAGAATTTAATGTGTTTTTTTTCTGTCTTTCCCTCATGCTGAGGTTCCTGTGAACTAATTCATCAACTGTCTTTAATCACTGGAGTTCCATATAATTGTACATATTTACATAAATTTCTCAAATTAGAGCTCTGGCAATTTAGTTTCATCACTTTGTGGTAAAATATTAGAACATGTCTTCCTCTTCTCTTTAGGTTTTGCAGCCAGTAGTTAATAAAATTCATTTAGGTGCACACATATAAATGCAAGCCACATTAAGTGCCATGGGAAATTAAGTTGTAATATTTAAATTAGACCCCACAGTTAATGTTGGGTTTTTTTTAGTGTTTTAGGTTAAATGTGAGCGGCTGTTCTTTGTGTTATTTTCAGATGGATTCTGGACCTGTAGTACATCAAAGCTCTAACGTTTTCCATTAGTGAACCTCTGTAATGTTTAAGAGCAGGAGGTGGGAGTTGTGCATTACCTGAAAGCCAACACGGATGATATAGATGTGCAGGATTTAAACTTTGACCCCCACTGACACCCACGCAGCACAGAAGGGAACATGGAGTTATCAAAACAAATGAGTCACTGAACGAGTGAATTGGCGCCGTGAGCACAATTCTAATGACAACTAATATTAGCATAACCTAATATGTTTGTTGATGAAGGGTAAACTTTTGGGGGAGGACATGTTAGGTGTAGAATAAACAAAAGCAGCTGTTGCCAAGGCTCCAGCAGCCTTCTGAGGGAGGAGGAAGATGCTGAGGCCATTCTTAATGTGGGCTCAGCTCGCTTCATGGATAAGAGACAATCTGTCGGCTGTGCACACGCTTCTGCACTCCAGTTTTATTTTGGCAGTTCTCGTGACTAATTAAATTCATATGGAATGGAAGAAGGATGAACATCCACATCAATATATTTATTTATACACTTTTACCATTAAAACATCTTGTTTCGTTTGTTTCTTTTCTTTTTCATGTTTCACAAACTGCACAAAACTCCTCTGTGCTTTCAAGGCCATGGCTGCAGAGCTGACGTGCTTCCCTTGTAAATATTATATGAAGATTTAAGTAGCAATTGTTGTTCTTTTCCCCATCAACAATTGATGTTCTCTAAGTTAGGAGCACCATGGGAGCAGAGTGTGGAATAAACTCTGCCGGGACTCCAGTTTTAATGCATTTTTAGAGAAAAGTAAAAGCAAGCACTGCAAAAATGAAGAGTTTATTTTAACAAGTTGCTTTCATTTTATACACAGCCTTATCAAGTCCACTGTAACATCAGCAACACCTTCTCCAGTGGTTTTAGCTTTATGCACACATACTGTGCCTCTAAGCTTTGTGTAAACTCACCTAACATCATTCTGATTGTTGATGGAATTTTGGTTCCTCATGACTGTTGTCACTGAACAATGTAAGTAAAATGGATATACAGGGGGAACAATATCAGATCTCAGCTTTTTTGTTTTTTTCTAGGAGGATCCTATGATAAAAGCTTACCCTACCCATTCCTTTTAGAATAATCTACATGTGGAAACATGTAGAAGAAGGTGGCCTTTATTCAACAATCAAATTCATTTCAATTCAAATATCAAAAATCTGCTATTGATCCCTGAGGGAAATTAAGTGTTGTTGTAGCTCATTACTCATTAATTTTTCAAGGAGTTGTTGTAGACCATGATGGCTGGATAAAAGATTTCCTGTAACGGTCTGTGTTGCAGCAAAACTGAAAAAGCCCCTGACTGAAGATAGTCTGTTGATGTAGGATAGTCTCACGAAGAGGATGCTCAGGGAGGTCCATAATCTTTCAAATTTTATCTTTGCATCATTCTCTCCAGTTGTTACACATGTGTCTCTAGAACAGAGCCAGCCTTCTTTTTCAGGTTGTTGCTCTGTTTTAAGTCCCTGGCTTTGATGCTGCTACCCCAACAGATGATGGATGAAGAGATGACACTCTCCACCACAGACTTATAGAAGATTTGTTGCATCTTGCTGCAAACCTTGAAGGTCCTCAGCTTCCTCAGAAAGTACAGTCTGCTCTGTCCGTACTTGTAGACTGCTTCACTGTTGATTCTCCAGTCCAGTCTATTGTCCAGATGAACTCCGAGGTATCTGTACTCCTCAACCACTTCCACTTCTCCCATTAAAGAGACAGTATTTGACTAATCCCTGTTTCTTCTGAAATATACAATCATCTCCTTTGTTTTGTTCAAATTCAATGTAAGATGATTGTTTCCACACCATGCCTCAAAGCGGTTCACCAGCTCTCTGTATTCAGCTTCTTCTCCATCTCTGATACACGCTAAAATTGCAGAGTCATCTTAGTATTTCTGCAGATGACAGGTCTTCGTCTTATACTGGAAGTCTGAGGTGTACAGAGTGAAAAGGAATGGTGAGAGTACAGTCCCTACAATCTTTTTTTCTTGTTCAGCAGTTCCTTCAGCTCACTTGATCCGTTTGTTTGTTTTTAGGGAAGCATCTCACTGTTCTGGAGGGGATGATGTTGTACACACAGAAGTTTTTGTAGTCAGTCACACACTCAGTCATGGCATTGGTGTCCTCTCCATGTGGAGAGGCAATGCTGTGTGTGGCAAAAAAACACAGAAAAATATGAACAAATCACTATCATTTTAGTGATAAAATAAAGTGGTGAAGATTGACATTTTTCAATTACATGTTTTAATAATATTGTATTCCAGATCATAAACTGGGTTTGTAATGCTTCATTAGCAGCCAAAATAGATTTCTACATGAAAATTAAAGGGTTTCTTTGTTATTTAGTGTTCAAACTTTGAATGTGAAACCTATAATATATGGACTATTAGTCTCCCTTACTTTAAAACACAAACAATGCATGCACAAACTAACACATATGAAAAATACCAACTCCTAAATCTCAGTGAACCACAGCTTAGCCTAAGAGAGTCTAATAAGTCAAACTACAGGCTGAGTAGGCAGCGCATGAATACCAAATGCATTCTAATTGATTACCTAATTCATGCAATAACCAGTATTTTTTTAATTATAGTTATTTATCGCCCAAATGTTTATGGTTTGGGCTGATTCATGGGCGACACGTTGAGCCACAGGTCAGACTCAGTGGACCCTGTTTATAAAGCTGACAGCTAAATTATCACAACTCTACTTCATCATCGCGGCTGCTGCAACATGCAAAAGACGAAACAGCTTGCAGGCGCAAAGAGGCGCAGATGATCATCCAAACATTACATAGTTGCTTATTACAAAGCTGCTCAGGATTCTCAAGACTGAAAAGAAGTGTTTGTCCTGTTTTCTTCCAACTGTCACTGTCATAAAGCTAGCGTCAAATGTTTACTTAGAAATAAAGAAAATCAAAACCTAAAGTGCAATTTAATACACTACAAGTCATAACCAACAAGGTAGGAAAAGAAGAGGATCTGAAAACGAGCTCTCTGACATGGTTATTTATGTAGAAGAATTGATTGATGATGATGAGGATCATGATTAAAAAACTGGGTACAGCTGTGAGAGAAAGGAAGTAACTAAATTTGAACAGATGAAATTCGAGAAAGGGCTGATAGAATACGGAACGCAAAAAATGTATAATGTGACAAAACTTGATTTCATATAAAATATCTTATTGGTAAGAAAAAAAAATATTGTTTTCCTTTAAAATGCATTAGTTGATAAAAATACACTATTTATTTATCTAATTTTGAACATTTTGGGGTTCCCTAAATGAATACACAAGGGACGTTCAAAAACAGAAAAAGAAATGCAACAAACCAGAGACACAACCCGACAGGAATGATCAAGATTCAAGCCAAAAGATCTGAATACCATACAGAACCTACAAGGAAGAAATAAATTGGTAAAGACATGTTTTCAAACTAGACAATAACTAGGCTATACAGAGAACAATAATGACTGCCAGTAAGATTAATGTGAAAAAAAACAAAAAATGATAACTCCTAAAATGAACTTAAACACAAAGATAAGTCCCAAAGTTCATGATATTTACACCTCAAAAGCATGTAATATTTGTGTTTAAAACTTAAGCTTAGTTTAATGTACCCATATATACCTAAATGCTTTTTAACCATTGCAAATGTTATTCTTCTTGTAGTGACTTGGATTACCTCCATATTTCAGAGCTGCTCTGCACAAGTCTTTAGAACTCTGGGGCTGACACCATCTGGACCTGCAGCCTTTTTCCAGTTCAGTTTATACATGGTCACATCTACATTTGTCTCTCTTTTCTATCCATAATATGTTTCATCTTGGAACAATCCTAAAAAATCTTACAGAAATGTAATGAGAGGGCAAACCATAATTACCCCATTCTATAATTGATATCTGCCATGTATGTTGTAGCAGAACATTACTTATTTCTGGGGAAGATAAATTTGCTTCTTATGTACTATGTGTATTATCAGTTAATCTTACTGGGAGTTAGTAATTTACATGGTTTATGACTTCAACCACCCAAAACAAAGCAAATGTGGTAGCTCAATTTGCCCAGCTGCATCGCCACCTGGGTTCCTACAATTCCTTTTTTGGGCTTGCACAAATCTGTCCTGTATAGAACACCATTTGTCCTTTGCAGTTAACAGAGTCACACCAAGTTGTTCCTCTGTTTCCTCCTTGTTGTTTCTTTGTTTGCCCTTATCTCTATATGCTGGTGAGCTCACATCGAAGATGTGAGTGTAATTCCAGACATACGTGCACAACATCTTTTCAAAATATGCTCCTGCCGATCTTCTTTGCCTTTTTCCCTCTTTGTTGCAACACTGCTTCTAGGGTACTGTACACCACAAGCTTTTTTCCGTGATTGCACATTATTTATGTCACTGATAAAAAAAAACAGTGTATCCCTTAATTTACAAGTTAAATCAGCACATTAATAAATACATTATTTTTGATACTGATGATTTGCCCATTCGTGTGCGTCTCGGTATCACTATCTACGTTTACACGTGCAAAAGGTCTTTTTTCCAATCATAGTTCAGATTAGAATCTGATTGTGTACATGAACCCTGAAAAAATCTATACGATTATGACAAGCGTTTACATCTGTTATACTCTAGATCCCCCAATTCAAAAAGGGTGAGGACATTTTAAATGTGTAGGCCTACTGCAGCGTGTACTACCAACAATTCAGCATTTTACAACCATGTAATTTGTTACCATTGACAGTTTTTAAATAACACAAACATATATTTCTTAGCCAACCACTTGCAATAGCTGTGAGTTGTCATATATTGGACTAAATGCTGTTTAGCATTTGGTAAAAAAAAGTCCATCAAATATTACATTTTGATGGTCTTTGTAAATCTATCAACAAATATATAATTTTCCTAATTAAATAACCTCTTTGGATATAATAAATGCTTTAGAAACTTGCGTTTGTCTGCATTTTTTTTTGGGCTAATTACTATCTATACCAAGACAATGGTGAATTTTCCATTCAATAACTAAATAGGCACAGGACTTAAAACTTGAAAGTGTTGTGAAATGTATATTGATGAAGTATTCTGTTTTCTGGAGGAACTGCATAATTTTTATGTGGAGTCATATCTGAATCCCTGGTTTGAATAGGGGACTGGTGCTGTGGTGTGTGGCCCTCATGCCCCATATTGACCTGATTAACAGGGCCTTTACAGTATATTTGGACACACTGACCTCATTGCTCGATGTGACCCCATCATAGCATATATGTTATGCTTCATAATCTGCTACCATATAGTTTTACTGTAAATGGATTTTGTGGAAGTGTCTTAGCTTGTAGACCGGAGCACGGTGCATTCATATGCTTTTGCGGTGCTATCAGTGTGTAGCGGTTACAGAAGGATATACAAGGGATATTAAATACTGGCATTTCTTTGTAAACACGTAGGTGTATAATGGTTGCACTGACACTAAAAGTGAGATTACAAACTTATTTTATTAATTAGATGAAATCAAGCTTTTTTCGAATAGGTGATGTCCCCTTTAGGGAATGTGTTGAAATTATGTACTATTGCCGACCTCTTAGTTTGACTGTAAATCACTAACCTTGCTTACTCCATCATTGTCTTGCCCATCTTACTACTCTGCCAACCATTCCAAACCTAATTCCAAGTACATGAAGTCTTCAAGAGACAACTAAAAAGGTTATATTGCCTTTAATTCATTTACTTGGGGTTTTCATGCATTTGACTACAGTGGTCAACTTCATTATATAGATAAAGAATAATCTGAGTTACTTAAAAAAAATAACAGAGTTGATCTGTACCTAATCAAAGCCAACAAAACAAAAAACAAACACTTGCTGTGGATTCAGGGAAGCAGTATTTTTGTTTTTGTTTTGTAAACTGTTTATTTACTAAAAAAGTAGAAAAAAAGAAAGAATAAATTGATCTCTTATCAGAAAGGTAATACAGTTTTTGTTTTCTTGTTCTCCCTGAGATAACGATAATGATTAAAAAAATGTCATAGTTTTGGATTAAAAATCTATGGAGCCCGGTGGGGGTCAGGAGCAGAGATATATTTTGAGGGGTAACAATCCGTACCCTTGGCTTACTAAACAGTGGGCACGGATTACGAATCCATACCCTCGGTTTACTAAACCGTGCGCATGGATTACACATCCATACCCTTTTTTTATTAAACTGTGTGACTTTCTGGGGGGTCCTGTATGCTTGATAATGCACCCTGGTTAAGTTAAAAAAGGAAACTGCTACCTTGGCAGACTGGTTAACATGTAGGATTGGCACCCAGTTTGCAGTGTGTCCAATCCTGCTCAGGCTGTCGGTTTTGCACCTTGCCACACGTCCATTGTTTAGGGTACCTAAAGGAAAGTAGGCTATAAACATAAACATTGTTTCAACTGGGGACGTTTCCCCAGCATTACTTATAAATCATGGTTTGGTCCCCACCACTTAAAAACCTGATGTGGAAATTTTTACTAGTGCAGGTCTAATATAAATTTATACTTCCAGTGATATTTTCATATAGCAGTATCCATACTGATATTCCACTATATTATACAGTTTCCTTATGTGCAAATGTTCTAGCATTCTTTGCCGAGATTCATGGTACATCCAATAAAGACTTGCATTCAAAGTAGGCACTGTATCAACAAGTAGGTGGTTAACTCATATATCTTTAATTCAAGGTGTTTATGCTGCGCCAACTGCTCCTTGCAGATAGTGCAGGACTGTGCCTGTATTCCAGGGGGCAAGGTGGGCATACACCTTATGACTTATGGCCCATTTCCAGGCCATTTTTCAGCCATGCAACACATTTAAGGACTGGTTTATCTTCAAATCTTGCATTCGTTGTTCATGGACCCTGCCAGGCTGCATAGGTGGCTACAAAACTGTTATTTATAAATATGACACATACATGCATAGCCTACTTTCCTGCAGGGACCCAAAATAATATGTATGGTATAAATAAAGTGTTTTTGAATATGACTACAGTATGTTCCAAGGACAGGATTCTATCCACTGACACCCAGGGTGCCATATGTTGCCGTTAACCACTCTGCCAAAGGAGCAACTTAAACAGCTAGCCAGGGCACAATATCTATTGGACAGGATCCCCCACACTGTTACACATGGGTTATGAATCCTTGCGCACCGTTTAATAAACAGAGGGTACAGATTCTTACCACTCAATAATTATTTTTCCACCTGACCCCTCCCAGGCTCCTTAAAAATCAAATCATCAACTACTGACTTAAGCTGACCAGGTATCAAGTACACTTTGTGGTACTCGAACATGGTAGCACATAAGTCCAAAAAGAAAACAACACCTTGACTGTTCACCCCAATCAAACCCCTCTAAATGATGCTATTATTGTGCACTTGGATGTTGAAATCCTTCAAGAGCCAAACAGAATGAACAGACATAGACTACAGTCAGAGCCTTACCTCTTGGATTTCAAAGTCATGAAGAGGGGCCCTCTAATTCCCTTCAGAATCTTTAAGTGATATCACTGGTATCTTGGAACTTAATATACTAACTTTGCCTCCATTCCCACCATGAGTTGACATTAAATGTCATAAAAACTAATTTAAAAAAAATGGGCTCTACTCCGTCCGTCTGTCCGTGCGTGCCTTTCAGAGAGCCCTTGTGTCAACAGATAATGGGGCTCCATCTCAGCTAACAGAGAAGCATAAACTAGGTCTCAAGCTTCTTCATCACGTTAAGTTGAAGGGGTCAGTATGTGTTGGGGAAAAGGAAACATGCAAGAAGGAAAGAATGGGTGGATAAAGGATTTAGTAAGTTATAGTCATTTATTCATTCATGTGTCATTATGGGGCAATTTTGAGCAGAGCTTGCAAATGTGATAAATAAATAAATAATTTGTATTATCTTTAATACTTTGGAAAAATCTACAGTTTGTTTCCTGAAATGTTTTGTGAGGACTTTGAGATTTCATACGCTATTCTTAATCAGAGAAGACTTCCTCTCTTGGCTTGAGCCAGTTTGTGATTTACAGCTTCTTGCTGCCATCTTTCATTAATGGGCTCACTATTACTTCATACCTGAGCAACTCATTCAAAGATGTGCCATGCAGGGATTAAGAAGTAGTGCCATCTTCTACTTGAGGATTATCTGCTAAATTCTTGTCTCATGTAGATGTTGATTGTTGCCAGTTTGACTGTAAACCACAGTGATGATTTTGTTCCATGAAAAAACATAAAAAACAGGAGTTCACTTATAAAAAAGATAAACAACATTCTGTACTGACAGCAGTTGGCAGGTGGATCTGGATTGCATTTCCCTGAGTCAGCTCTAAAAAAGGCAAAATTGGAATTACCAACAGCAGAAAAAAAACATATGTTGAAGAGCTTTATTTAATCTGCGTGATCTGATGTGTTTGATGAATGATGAGACAATGGAAAATAAAAACCATTGAAGCTGTGTATGCCAGCCGCAGTTTTTCTTCTGGGGTCCTTGGAACACTGAGTGACACCAATTGCTTTCAAAACAGTTGTAACCCGGGTACGTGTAGGATTACCATACAAATTAAATTATACCAGCACTAACCATATGGCAGTATGTGTCATTATTACAGGCAGTTTACAGAGCAGTAGCTACACAAAGTAACAAAATTTAAAGAATATCAATAACTACTGCACATGAACAGAGGTTAAAAAGGTGTTAAAAAGTATTTTAATTACTGAGAAATTGAGAAAACTGCTGTTAAATCAGCCTGTCCTTTTGATCTCGGAATTTCTCAGTGTGCTTCAGATCATGTAATGAATTCAGTTCATTTCAGTCAAGTCATTTTAGGAAGATGTATCCTCTCCTTCCTAATTGCTCTGCGCACTGACAACAGGAGCAGTCAAAGGCCAACTCAGAAAGTGTTCGTGCCCACCAGGCAGCTCACCTGCCATGAGGCTGGAGAGGACAGGCAATCAAAGGGGTCCTAAGGTGTTGACCCCCTGTCCTTCTTTTGTCTACTGCACCGACTCAGCTCCTATTAGTCTGCTAGATGACAGAGAGTAAACATGTTCTGGGCACGGAACAGGTGAGGATGTGTCATTCCCTCTGGAGAACCTTTGAGCTTTTGCAAGCCCTACTCGTGCAGGAATAATGATAGAAAGAATCTAACACTCTGTCTCTGTGAAATTATTCCATTGCAATCTACACTTTGCTTGAGCAACTGTATTTAGTTATGGAAAATAAATGTTTTAATCACACTGTATTTGGGTGACATTTATGAAATGTTCTGAACTCTACGTTTACGTGTGTTTAAATGTTCAAATATAATATATAACATGGACTATGGAGCTAAACTTTTGAAGTTTACAAAAACTTATCAGATTAAATTTTGATTTATTGAAAATGGATGAATTAATGATTTGCAGGAAAAGCAGTAATACACAGATTATGCAGACAAATCTGTTGTAAATTAACAGGAATTTACTACATTTTAAAACAATCAGGCCTTTCAAGTTATTTTTCTTGTCTCCGCCAGTAGAAGGCATGTTTGGTGACTTGTACATCATTAGCTGACACTCCGGCAAAGTCAATATGTAAGCAGACTGGTTACCGAAGATGTTTGAGGATGACGTTATGTTTTTCTGTTTTTTTTAGGTAAGCTGTGTCATAAATTATATATGAGAGAGAGACCACAGTCGTAATTGATCTTTTGTGTCTTACGGTGTAAGGGATGTCAGGCAGAATAGTGAACTCCAAGGTTTGGGAATCTGTAAAGCTCATTTGCCACCACTGTTGCCACAGTTACTTTGAAATAGTAATCTGACTGCTACTGATTCTACCTTCCAAAAGTATCTTTACTCATTAGTTTATTTTAAAAGTAGCCTAACTGAGTTAATTTCAACTTACTTTATTTGTTAATTTCAGTAGCTGCCATAACACTCCCCACTGCTTCAGCATAAAAACAATAACCGGTTTTGCCGATACTCACTTTATTGGAAGTGCATTTTTAACAGTAAGGATGGAAATATACTTGCTTTTTATTTAACATTGCGTAACGTCACATTGACACCATCAACAGGCTGCGTCTTAGGCAGTAACTTTCTTGTTCATGGCACGTACTACTGGAGAGGTCCACTAGGGGGCACAGTACAGAATTCAGACAGACCAGATAAAGTGCTGGATTCGTAGGGTTGTAACAAAACAAGTAAGGCAACCATATAAGGCACCAATAATCAGCTATTTAATTTTTCAGATTATGACGGAAAAAGACGACAACAGTGTCATAGAAGGTATGTACGACCATATTTACCGCTATTGTTTTTCTACTGCTTTTGCCGCTGTTGACTATGTGTACCAAATATATTTTTTTGTTGAAGAAAATTACAAACTAGTAACTGCCAGTGGCTTGGACAAGCAACTTTAATTTGATTACTAGTATGGAAATAGTAACATGTTAGATTAGTTACAGAAAAAGTGGTTATATTTAGAGTAATGCAATACTACTGTAAGTAACGCTTTATCAGCATTACTGTTCGCCACCATGTGTATAAGTAAAATCGTGCACTCAGTCTATGGCAATGATGCTGATAAACCCGAGAGCTGTGTAGTATCTTTGTGAGTTGAAATGAGATAAGCTGAAAATGTCTGCAAAACATCAGCTTGTAGCTGAAGCCCATATTGACCGGAGTGAATGTGTCTTATCATGACGCCGGTGTGAATTGAAATGCTGTGCTAGGCTAAGCCACTGCCCCTTTTCCACTAGGGTCGGGTCCAGAACAGTTTGGTTGTGTTTGTATTGCCAGTACAGTACATGTTTTCACACAGAATCTAAAGCAATGTTTGCTGCCAGCATCAAAATTGGCCTTTAAAATCCACGGACATCATATGTTAAATACATAGAACATTTTACACGGGATCAGAAAACAACATGTCGCTCTATTAAGTCTCATTCGTATATATATATTTTTTTAGTTTTTTTTGACAGTAGGATACCCATGTACCAGATGTAGATAGGTGTGGCTTAGGTTCTCCATAGCTTCATTGAACCAGTTATTAGCTTGTGATGGAAGTCTGTATTGTGCATACTGTTATTTTTGCTTTAGAACTGCACTGTATGTCTTTTGGATAGTCAGTGAAAATGTAAATTGCTTTTTTATTATTTTTTAAATTAAAAATGTATATAGCTTGATCAAGACAGTTAATAAGAGTACTAATTAATGTGTTAAAAAAGTAGTTAAAAGTTTTCTAAAACTGTAACCAGAATTCATTATGCTGTTTGTTCATAAGGTAAAATGTGTTTTTTGTGATTCCAGTCAGTTCATGAAAGTGATCCATGTGTATATAAAATTGTATAAATATGGGGAACGTATTTCCATGGTAATATTAGAAAATATTTCAGTATTACAGCTATATGGTGTTTTGCAATGGCATAATTAGTAGTACTAGTGCCTTGCAACAAGACAGTCCTGGGTTTAAATCCCAACTTGGGGTCTTTCTGCATGGGATTTGTATGATCTCACTGTGCATGCTTGGGTTCTTTCTTGGTGCTCTGGTTTCCTCCCACAGTCCAAAAGCATGACTGTTAGGTTAGTTGGTCTCTTTAATCTTTCCCTGAGTTTGATGTATGTTAGCATGGTTGTGTATCTTTGTTACCCTGTAATTAACTGGCAACATGGCCAGAGTGTACTCCACTTCTCACCCTCTGACTGCTGGAGATAGGCACCCTGCCACCATCCGAATATGATGAGGCTCTTCAAACTCACTGGTGTTTAATGAAAGCTGGATTAAAGAAAACACTGAAACTTATGCTCAGTTACTGTAGAGCAAGTTTTCTTTATCCTTTTTTTAAATTTAGCACCAAACGTTTGGCAGTCTTGGTCAAAGATCATGATATGTCACTTACTCAAACCACAAGCCTATTTGGGATATTAGCAAAGACTCATCAACAAGCTGTTGTTGAAATATTGCATTATTGTAAGTCTTGCAAAAGCACCTCTGAGAAAAGGTTATTTGTGGCCGATTCTGATTCAGCCACAGTTAAAGAGATTGATGACTCGAAACATCAAATGTTTACAGGGGAAAAACAAAGAAACACTAAAAAAAAGACAATGTATGTGCACCGATCCCAAACACAGGAGAGTTGGCACACTCTCCAGGTTTCCTTTGTCTAATACTCTATCCCAACCAAATATCCAGGTGATCCCTACAATAATTATCTCCAGGAAGTTTACCATCTCATGTTTCTCTGCATCTTTGTGAGACAGACATGTTGCCCAAACTCTGATATAGCTGCTAATTTTCTAATAGCCTCCTCTTCCTGTGGCCATTAGATAAGCAACAGCAGCAACTACTTTTAAGGCTGACATGATGTAAACCCCACTGATCACTATCAGCCTGGCTAATGGCCTCTGAAAGGGAGAAAACACATTCAATCACATTTACTTGAAATGAAAGATATGTCAGGATGTAACACAAACCAAAGTGGATCCAGCATTTGCTCCAGTGTGCATTCGATACACTGTTAGTTATGTTGCTGCTCTGTGTTATTCTGGATGTGTCTGGCAATTAGCTTTAATCATAGAAATACGAAGGTCCAGAATTGATTGATTTTAGATGAGTGCTTGACTTCACAACAACAGCTCATCATTAGAGAAAAATCATACAAAGAACCTCATAAAAGGTTCACAGGTGAAGTAGCTGTACAGAGAGATGAAGCCTGTATTTATTGCTATTGGCAGTCTGGAGATATGTTATTGAGGAAGACGAAAGAAAACGGAGGATTTAAAAACTGCAAATGCAAAAGCCAGGAATGGTTACAGGAATAGTTGTCATAATTGCCATCAATCATTGTCAATAGTTATCAGGAATAGTTGCAAGATTAAACAAATAAGACGTAAAAGCGTAAAAAGTTGTTCCTAAACACAATACTGTATGTTAACTTTTTCAGCTTATAGAACTGGTGCTAAGGTTGCTGGTTTAATAGCACAGAATAAAAAAACTTGGTAGCACCAGAATAAAATATATTTTACAATCTCTAAAATCAGAACTGTAGTGCTTCTCATTACTTAATTATTGAGCAGGCCATCGCAGTGTGATCTACAATGTTGATCCATTACTGAGTTGCTTGACAAACTTTTGCCAGGTCAAGGTGCCATTAATGAAGGGCATTTGTGGCACTGTAAGAATCGGAACATATTTCTGATGTGGTAAATAACAGGGTGGAATCATTTGGTGAGTGCTAAGTGTGTTGCAGCCTTGGGACTCAAGTACCCGCACAGGAGGCGTAAAAAATATGCTGGTATTCAGGCACATTGTAACAGGTCCAGAAGAGGGCATCATAACATGAAGGTTTTTTTCTGTACAGTAAAGGTTTGAAGTGACATTTGAGAAAATATTTCAAATATTTCAGTATTGTGTAAATAAAGGTTTCCAAAAGCAACCCTGTGTTCATACACTTCTATCAGTATAAATGAATAATGGCTCTTAAAGCAACACTGTCTGAGGGATCAGAAACTACACTTTTCCAGCTAAAGCTTGCTCTCGGAAATTCCTACCGATTCCAGTAATGGTTAAATGATTGTCTGCAACGTGGAAGCAGAAATATGCTAATCCCTACTAATCTTTGAGGAACAATATTTTGGATCAATGTGATTATTTTCTCACATATCTGACGAAAAACTAAAGAGCCTATTATCCATCTATCTATTCCTGAATGATACATACTTTCCTGGATAACTTATTGATTGCAATTTTAATATCCTGTGACAGTATTGTTAACAAAATAAACAAATACTATATATAAGCCTTAAACCTTTTTAAAACTTGTTTTGTTTTTGCACATTCATTTACTATCTGCAATTAGTTCTGCATATTTAATTGGTGTCTTTTGCATATGGATTGTTAGAACTTTGCTGCAACAGTTTTTATATTGACAGTTTGCTGGTTTAGCATTTGTACAGCAGATCTTAAACCTGGCTCTCTCTATGTCTGACTGTGTTCTACCAGCAAGCCTCTCTGACAGAACTGCTTACTTGCAGCTTGCCTTTAGTTCTCAGGCTGTACCTCTTCTTTCTTTGTGCTTCTGTCACTCTACTGACGTTTTGCTGCTCCACCTCCCCCCGAATTACGGCCCGCTGTTAGCTCCTCTGCATATCAGAGCCATGTAATGGCATTGCAAAAAGCCTAATTAGATCTAAATTAGCGTCACTTTCTTGACTCAACATTATGGATTGAGGTTGAGGGACTAATTACGCTGCTATTAATGCAGAGAGAGGTTAATGACAGGGGGGAGTTTGTCACCAAAACCAAACGAGGAGAGACGTGATCGGCTTCACTCACTCAGATGCCCGAACTAAACGGTGCTTTTAATTTTGCTGATGTAAGTTGTTCTGCTAGGTTGGTAGCCGGCTACACTTAAAATTCCTTCATGATCAATGAACACTTTATATGCAGTAAACAAACAATAACTCAGGTTTACAGGCAGGCAGACTGAAGCATAACCATGGGGAGACTTGTATCAGAGCACTATATTCCCCTCTAATTATGTGTGCTACAAATCATCGACGGTGTTCAACTGAACTTTAGATAACAGGAGTGCACAGGTGGGGCTGTTAGGAAGATCACAAAATTCAGTTTAACTGTGTGAAAACCAAGATTAATGCATGCATAACAAAACTGAAAAAAAAACATATCTGTTCATCACAACTCATAATGTTTTAGTGTCAAAATACAACCCCTTTTAAAAATTTGGAATAATTACTTTTAAAGAATGTTCACTCAGGTTTTTTTATTTGAAGAAAGAATATATAAATGTGTAAATTATCACAGATGCAACACAGAACTATTTCTTAACAGCTATACGTTAAGGTGTTTTAAAGCATCGTACAAAATGATACATTAAATAGGTTTAATCAGTGGCATCCTTTTAACAACCATAAAATCAGCCTCAGTTTGCATTTCTAAAAGAGTTCTTATTCTGCTACATAGGTCTGCGGATAGCAGGATGCTTTCAGACCATAAACAATTGGAGCGCACTGACAGGAACAGACAGCTTTTTGCAAAAACATTAGAAAAAATGTTCTAGTAGAGTATACACAAAGTGTAGAAAAAATGTTTTGTTTGGCTTGGTTTAAAATTTGAAAGGATAAATAAAAATGGAAGATTGCCCAAGAAAGACATTGAAGTACACCAAGTAAGGTATGAACGTTTTGGGATAGAAGATGTAAAGCATTTTTTTTTTTCTTGAAAGAAAGGCAAATTGGCAACTCCGACCCTGCCTAAGCCAAGCTTCTTATGGGAAGTGACGAGACTGCGGAAGCTGGAGTAAGACCTGTACACAAGAACACTGCAGTGATAAGTATAACACAATCAAACAGGACAGTACTTACAAAATGTACTGCCCTGCAGCGTTGCTCATCGTTCATGTCCTGCTTTTACACCGTCTACTTCACTGCTGCCAACATTTGTTCACTACCTGTGTGATTGTATAGGGAAACTTGAAAAATCCAGGGTGAAAGGGCGTATGTCGCTGTTGTGGAATTTTCTGTTAATGTTGAAGTGAGACAATATAAATTAAAGATCAGAGAACATAAACAAGAGAAAATATTGATCTTTTGTGAGTTTAAATCATCTTCCTCTTTAAAAGGCTGTCATTGGTCAGGGTGTTGCTGTTTTGAAATAAGATGCGATCTTGGGGTGTTACTTTATTTCACACAAATAGGCACTCACAGGTCAACACAGTTCAATAAACCTGCAGGTCAACTGAAAGTCATCATAAACAAATACGACATTTAGAGTTGGGAGGATATAAAGGAATATTGGTTTACAAGTTTATCTTAAATCTTCTTGTCTTGAGCAGAGAGTAGAACAAATAAAACACTCTTCTTTCCTAATTCATGGATAAGGTCAATAGAATTATGGTGTGTGCAGGCCGCAAGCTTTGTCAGCATCAAGCAATGCTGATAAAGCCACTAGTTCGAGGCATACACAGAAGCTAATTTTTTTAGGCTGAAGCTTGCAAAGTTCGTGGGCGGGTCTTTCCCTGTTGGATGTTTTAAACTTTTAAACACTAGCGGTTTGTGGTTGGCTGGGCAGCGTCGACGTTTGGTGTGACGACCACAAAAGTGTTGTATTTAAAAAAAATAATAATATTCAGAACTATGGGTTTCTAGTTGGATACAAATAACTGTATTTTATTTGGAAGAGTATCCCAAGAGTTTTCATTTTAATGTGATTCTCCTTTTTCAAAGCAAATCCTGTAATGCTTGCTTCAGGCCAGCAGGGGGCAGGGTCGAATAACAGGTTTAGCTGTGCGAGACGTGAGTTCCTCATTACTGCAGAAAGCTCGAACGTGACACGCTGTCTCCTCGTTTCTCTCCTGTTTTACAGGAGTTAATCTGTTCTTCACGGTACCGTTCCCACGGTACCCGTTACAGATTTTGGTGGCCCGTACGGGGAACGGCGACAGATGCGCAGGCTACAAGCACGACCACTGCCAGCAGTTTGACAAGTCCCGGGAGCTGAGACATCTTTCGGCCCTGAAGTTAGAGGAAGAGTGGATGTCCATGCCCTACTTCCACCAGACCAAGTGTCTGTGAGATTATGACTGTACTACACACGTGAGACCAGACCAGAGACGGGTGAAAGTGCTATCTGGAATAGTGAACATTGGTGAGGAAGAGGGAGATGAAGTCATGGCGGATGGTGAGAGAAAAGGCTTAGTGTGGAGCATCAAGAAGAGTCTACTTATGCTTACGGCAGATGAACTTCTCCAATTAGCTCAGAGTGTTGGTCCTGTCCCGGGGAAGGATACATCTAAGCTTCAGGTTGGCGAGGAAGAGGATTGCTTTGAGTACATTCTAGCTTTTCTAAACAGTGACACTCTGGTGGAATCTGAGGATTCAGGTATGGCGGTATTGTTAGAGTTTAATGACATTGTGAATAATGTCCTCCAGACTCGGAACGCACAACCTAAAACAGGTGTAGAGAACATGACAGAAAGTCAGCCAAAGATAACTGCTAATAACAAGTCAACTGATAACTCAACAGCTAGTGGCCTTAATACGAACATAACTCACACAGCTATGGTTAGCATAGGTACACCTTCGCCAATCACTAATCCCCAACTCACACATGTAGATGTCAATAGCATGCAGAACAATGACACAGAGTTACGGGGAATGCTTTCTAGCTACGCTGAGCTTAGCAACAAAGTCTTACAATACATAAACAACCCTACATCACCACCTTTACCTACATTTACACCAGTACAATCTACACTACAATATAATAATACTCACACACCTGAACAACACTTTCAGGGAAGACATGACCGAGCTGTCCCCTTCCGAGACCTTTCACTGCTTCGTCGTGAGTTCAAGATCCAAGGTGGACAGATCGGTGACCAGAGCTCAGATTTAAGTTATAATAACATATGTAGACAAATTGATGAGGGTGTTAAAGAACGATTCAGTGAGACCGAAATACTGAGGGGCGTTCTCAGGGTCATTAAACCAGGAAACTTCAAAGACATGCTAATACACAAGGATGATTTGACCATAGACGAAATAAAAGACTTTCTACAATCCCATTTAGGTGGGCGGAGCAACACAGAACTTTTTCAAGAACTTATGTGCACAAAGCAAACTGATGGTGAAACCCCACAGCAGTTTTTGTACCGTGTAATAGGTCTCAAGCAAAAGATCCTGTTTGCTTCAAAGTATGCTGACACAGAAGTGAAATACAACGCAAATACAGTTCAGGACATCTTCCTTCACACTGTATATCAGGGCCGCAGCCATAAACATGATGACATACATCGAGAACTCAAACCATTTCTCTCAGATAGCAGTCTGTCTGACGAGACGATCCTAAAACAGATGATGAAGATCACAAACACTGAGAATGAGAGACAGAGACGGTTAGGGTCAGTTGTGAAGCAGAAACCGGTAAGCGTGCATAGCACAGAGGTCGAAGTCACAGCAGTACAAGACAGTAGCACAAAAAAAGATGCTCCTGATAAACAACCAAAGACGGATGCACTCCAACAGTTGACTGAGAAAGTAGAGGAGTTGATGAAAAAAGTTGAATTGCTACAACGGCCACAGCAGATTCAAAATCCAGTACCTTGCCATCATTGCCAAGCCAAAGTGGATCAAAAGAAAACCAGATCATACAGCTGTGCTAATTGCCTCGAACAGAGTCGCCCAGGCTGTACACGTTGTTTTCACTGTGGAGAAGATGGCCACAAAGCAGTGGGCTGTTTAAAGAAGCCCAAGCGTTCGGAAAACTGGAGCCGGTCCCTGCCACGGGACAAGCAGTGACCGGGCTTTATGGTCAGTACCACAGTATTGAGCGTGATGTATGGGGCTCTGAGAGACATACAGAGACAAGATTAGTTAGTCAGAGACCAGAAGAAAACCATGAACAAGACAATTCCCAGTTTCCCTTTTCCCTACCCACCCAAACAAGTAAACATTTGGCCAAGTTTATAGGAGCCAAAGCTCTTGCGAGATGCGACATGAATGGCATGACAGTCAATGCCTTACTAGACACGGGAGCTCAGGTGAGCATGATCGATAAAAGCTGGAAAGAAAAGTATTTGCCTGACGTACCCGTCAGACCACTCAGTGAAATATTTGATGAAAAAGAAGAACTCGAAGTACATGCTGTGAATGGAGAAATCCTCCCTTTTGACGGTTGGGTCCCCATCGCCGTTAGCTTCAGTGGTAATGGGGCTCTTAGTCAGTCTATTATGGTGCCTTTCCTCATCTGTAGCATTCCTCTCTCACAGCCACTTCTTGGATTTAATGTACTAGAGGAGGTGAGAAGAATATAGCCCCATATTGTGTCACTCAGGAATGTGAGATTTGATCGATGGATTAAAGGTCAGCATGAGTAGATGATCAAAAATGGAGAGGGGGGGGCTTCCGGAGGAGGAAGGGGGGTCAAAGAGGGGGAGAGGGAGGGGGACTTCCAGAGGAGGAAGGGGGGGTTAGGGTTCACCCCCAGGGCAAAAACTTTATGTCAAACGCTCGTCAAACTGGTATTGAGAGGGGGTTAACAGGTGGGAGAGGGAGGGGGACTTCCAGAGGAGGAAGGGGGGTTAGGGTTCACCCCCAGGGCAAAAACTTTATGTCAACCGCTCGTCAAACTGGTATTGAGAGGAAGGGGGGTTAGGGTTCACCCCCAGGGCAAAAAGTTTATGTCAAACATTCGTCAAACTGGTATTGAGAGGGGGTTAACAGGTGGGAGAGGGAGGGGGACTTCCAGAGGAGGAAGGGGGGTTAGGGTTCACTCCCAGGGCAAAAGCTTTATGTCAAACGCTCGTCAAACTGGTATTGAGGCGTGGTTTTGGTAGGAAAGGAGGAGTCAGGGATTTTTCTGCTTTTAAATAGAGAAAAAGAACCATCGGGACTCTTTTCTTTAGAAAAAGGGACAGAGCCGGCCGGACGGTGTTGTGATTCATCTGTGATCGGCCTAAAAAAGGTGACAACTCATCTCTCTTTAAAATAAAATTTCTAAACTCTAAGTAACTTTAAACAAATTCCCTACATATAGAACGTTTTATTTTTTAATCTTAACTTTAAGCAAAGTTCATCGATGCATGACAATTGTAAACAAATTCCCTCCTCCTCATAGCGTGTCTATTTTATTCTAGACAAAAGACTCTAAATACTAAATTTCCCAAATGCATGATAATTAAACTTTGAATAAACTCTAAACTTTAAGCAACTTTAAACACATCTCCCCAATGCATGATGATTACCTATTAATACCTTTAAAAACAACTTTGAAAATAACTTTAAACGCATCCCTTTAGGGTTTTAAATACAATGTCAACCTATCTTTTTTGTGATGCCCACCTCACATCAGGATGAAACATTCTATGTGGTTTATTTTGAAATAGCGCGCTTCCTGCAGTGTGGCGCACAGATTCTCTACTTGATCACTTAAATTAAATTAACATACACATATTTATCACTAACCACAAAAAATGATTTGCTACGTACCTCTGCAGAGAAAGTAGAATTATAGAGAGCCTTCTTTACAAAGCATTTATGTTATGTTGTTCTCAAAAAAAGAAGGATAAAGAAATGGTTAAACAGAGTGACTAATGAGGAGAACAAATCCTACTGTTTTGAAAAAATATGGTTTCTGGAAGGATTTGTGGTTCTATAAAGAAAGAAAGAGTTGCTGTCTATTTTAGAGTAAAAAGAGGGGAAGGGGAAAAAGAGGAAGGAAAAAGTGGTAAAGAAAGTGAAAAAAACATGGTTTAGAGCATGTGCAAAACTCTGCCTTAAAAATGTATAACAGTATTTGAAAGGGCTAATTCCGGTACATTCTATATCGTTCCGTTGTCAAAAAATATTTCCAGGCTATGGTTTATTTTTCAAAACGTCTGAAAGAGCTGCTTGATGCAAGAATGTAAGTTTAACAAGGCAGCGTGAACAAACTACTTTCTCAAGTCCCCACCTCTATGCCAAAGACTCCACCCTCGGTTGTAACTGAATATTAATAAGCACTCTGTCTGTCTCAAAAACATATTATCACGACCCATCTAGGCCCAAGTTACCATCAGCGGCTGGTGCAGGGTGTTATGCGCGCACAGACACACATACACACACAACCTAGTTGGGTTTCCATCCAGCGCTAATCATCCTGGCATTGGTCTGAGAAACCCATCTAAACTGAACCAGAGCTACAGGTAAGCACATCTCCCCCCATTTAAAATCCGTCTCTTTAACATCTTTGGGTTCCCAACCACGGTTTCCTGTCTTACATGACCACTAGTCTGAAATCCTGAAGGCTGTTCGTTTCTCCAGACGCCGTTAAAGAAACTCAAGTCCTATTATCTCGTCTGCATCATTCATTGAATCCGATTAAGGATTCCATCGCCTTAAGTAGCAGCAAAATACAATGCGGTCAAGGAGGAATACGCCATCACTCGAAGATAAAAAGAGAGTTACATTTCAAGATGAAGATCAGAAAAGATCTACTCTGTTATCTAAAGCACCTGATGGGATTCCTACCACAACAACGAGTTTGAAAATTATCACTTCTACATACTCTGAGTACCAAAATGCCCACCTTTGGTTTGCAAAGGACTCTACTCTTCTCAGATAAGCTGAAGAGCATTATTCCAGCCTTGGAACAAGAGAATGAAACGGACTGGTTATCTTCAGCTCTAAGCAGCGCTATGAAAGCTGCTTTAGATAAGTTTATGGCTCATGCCTGCATGGCTTTTCTGCTGAAACATTGTAACAGCGGCCAGGAGCACCAGCGTTTGGACATAGATGCCGTAAAGAAAAACATGTTTTGTCCACAAGAAAAATCAGGTCCTACCCTGTTTTAGTAGCGTATCCTGTCATTTCAAAAAGGTACCGTTGCTGTCTTACCTCAAAGTTTGAACAAGAAAAGCTCACACTATATTCTATTAAATACATTTGAACACTGAAATATCAACAATGCATCACCGACACGATGAATGATTGTGAAATAAAAAAAAACACATTTCATTACTCAGGGCTTGGTCTCTTTACTTTAACAATGACTTTT